>CM067367.1:44050113-44650113 GCA_034401795.1 Chaetoderma sp. LZ-2023a
TGCTGATTGTCTGTCTGTCGCGCAGTCTGTCAGTCAGTCAGTGGCTCGTTCAGTCGGTTTGTCGGTCAATCTTCTGGTCGGTAAGTCTGTCAGTCGGTCAGATGTCGGTTGATCGCTCCATTGTGTGGCCCATCTAAATGTCGGTTCGTCTGTCAGTCCGTCATTCACTCATTCGGACGGTCAGTTGGGCGATTAGTAAGTCGATTGATTGGTCTGTTGCTCGGTCTGTCAGTTAGTATGTTGGTCTATCGGTCGGTATGCCAAGCAGTCTGTCAATATTTTAGATGTATGGTCAGGTCGCCTAAGGGCCAACAACATCATCTCACAGCTTGCACCTGCTTCCTTTACAATTAGGATAATACGCCATTGCATAAAGATTCCAGGTTAGGAGATGAGAGCGAGAGGAGGATGGGTACGGAGAGGCGAGTTGAGAACAGATGGCGGGAGGAGAAAGAGTGCCTAGCCGAGGTGGGCGTGGAAGCATTACTGGAACGTGGTTAAGAGAGAATTGGTAGAAGAAGGAATAATCATAAAGATAATATGTAAAGAGAAGTCTACTTTCCAAAATAATCTATCCCAATTTCCAAGGAGCTTAGCTCTAGTTTCTGGTAGACTTTTTTATATTTCATTGCGTAAGCTTTGCTGCATGTTTCCTCTCTGATATGTCCTTCTAAATACTACATCTTACAATACTTGAATAACATCGTAACTGCTAAACTTCTCTAAGCGAAGGTGTGTCCGTACACGCGTTTTAAAGCTATTGCACCATTCGGCAAACATCAAACACTGCATGGTGCGCGATTACCAGTGTACTGTCGAACGACCACATCATTACGTTTGGTGTGGTTAGAATCAATACTCGTGAGTGGCTGATTGGCAGACAAGATTTGATTGGATAGATTGATCAGACCTGAGGATTCATTCACAGGTAATTATTCTGCTCCGCTAGTTTGTCAACATGAATACCACACGCGGTGTCCTCGATAACATTCAGTTTTCTGAATAAATCTAGATCTACTTTCTGAATAAATCTAGATCTCTTTGGCAACATAGATATACACATCCTACTCGGTACTTACAGCTTTTGCTTCTGCAATTTGAGGGTCTCAGGAAATTTGGTGATGGTGATCAATCAGACATGCAATGTATATTTCGCCACACTGCTGTTATATCTGGTAATAATTTCCTGTCTACCAACAGTGCTCTATGTTACCTGACACAGAGTTCATGGTTCTAGTGCCTTGCTGAAAATAAAGAAAGAAATTACCATCCTGGATAGCATGGTCAGATTTAAGTAGAAATTCATTGACACCAGGTAGCCTATATATATACTACATCCTACATACTACACCAGTATCAGAAAGATAGTTTCGTAGTATCGCTTGCACAAAATCTCTGAATAAAGCCATGATTATTGTGGAATTATTTGCCAATCAGTCTGCACTAACATTACTGTCGTCCTCAATGCACCATCCCTCCTCGTGTGCCAGTGTCCTATGATTCGCCCTGAAAGCTTTGCACGCCACTTTATCTCTACACACCTAAGCTTCGCCTTAATGTACCATTTACTGAATGTGATCAGTGTATGTCATTATTGTAGTGGTTTGTCGTGGTTTTACCATTCGTTATTGCTGTACAAGTGATTGATAACCAGATGTAAAGGAATTCACATTTACACAGATTCCAATCTCAGCTTATGCTGGATCAGCTTTGTCACTTGCTGATTGCACCTTGCACTCTTGTGTTAACTTAGTCCTATATAATGAGCAATCCGGCTAAACTCGCCGCTGGGGTCATACGTAGTTATTTTCCATAGATGCATATTGACTATTTTATGAATAAGCCGTATAAATGTTTCCTAAATATAGGGATCCATTTATAATTATGCCAGGACATTTTGCACTAAGCCCCGCCCACTTTGACCTTTGCCCCCTGAGTTCACAATGTCCCAATTTCTCAATGTCAATCTAATGGTACAGGTCAGGAGTTGAATATTTTGAAACTAATTTTACTGGAGGTCAGAGTAGTTTCAAAATATACATACGAATGTTTGTAAATTAGAGCCTATAAAATCACCGAAGGCAATAATTCAGATGCTTAGTGCCTACTGGCGGACCTCCAACCGTTGACACTTTCATGGCGGACCTACATAATCTGATTGTGACGTCAGCTAACAAGTGACGTATTGTGATTATGCCATCAGATACTTGAGTGACAGATCGAATCCTTTCAAATTCAAATGCGCAGTTGTATTTTTTGAAACTGTCATGATTTATTTCATGTAATAAAGACAATCTTCCCTCGAGTGCCCTTGTTCATTTTGAACCAGACCATTGTGACAGTAACATTAAGCGACTGGAGTTGATAAATTGTTTATGGATCTGTTTTGCCTCACTGCTTAGGAATCTGCAATAATGCTTTGGCAACCTCAGTCTATGTGCCATTACTCGAATTATACCATGTAATATGTGTTGAGTTCTATGTGAAAATCTGCATATTTTATGAAATCTAATTGATTGAAGTTGGTTTGTGACAGAAGTCACTGTTTCATTGGACAACAATAATACCCAACCACATTATTTTTTAATGTACAGATGATGTAATACATGTCTACCTTGAACAGTCGTAGCAAATGTTAGCTAAATATAATCGGTTATAAGCCTATCAATAAAATTCATTCTGTGGTTTACATATTATAATAGAAGAGATTCCGTTACCCCTATGCTGTTGAAGGTCAGTTAGTGCTAAAATATGAACCAGAATGACATGCGCGAACGTCTATAGTCAGATAATTCAACGTACATCTTCGTATTTTTTATCAGGTTTAGTTCACTAATATTAATAACGTGTTACTCGTACGTTGGTAGAGTACCCCTTTAATCAACTAATTGATTGTAACAATTGATCTATGAGGTCAACAGAATCTCGATAGCTGCCGGTTCCAGATTTTTCGGATATATTCCAGATCTTTCATTGGATCCCAGCAAAAGTTGGGAAATCCTAGTGGTTGGTCCACATACTTTCCTGTGTTAAAATCTGAGGCAAATCGGGGATTATTCGGTATACACACACACATGTGCACGCATGCACACACACACGCGTGCGCGCGCGCACGCATGCACGCACAAACGCACGCACGCACGCACGCACGCACGCACGCACGCACGCACGCACGCACGCACGCACGCACGCACGCACGCACACACGCACGCACGCACGCACGCACGCACACGCACAAGCACGCACAAGCACGCATATGCACGCACACGCACGCACACGCACGCATACACAGGTATGCCCGAACGCATGCATGCACACTCGCTCGCTGACTCCCTCCCTCCCTTCGTCCCTGCTCCCTGCCTACCTCTTTCCCTCACTCACTCACTCACTCACTCACTCACTCACTCACTCACTCACTCACTCACTCACTCACTCACTCACCCACCCACCCACCCACCCACCCACCCACCCACCAGCCACCCACTCACTCACTCACTCAATCATGTAGGAAACATAGGACAGTTTGCAGCCTATTAATTCTGCGTAGTACCTTCTGTATTTGACCATTCTATCACGTAGTTGACAGATTCTGGCATTAATAATTTATTCCAAGCCATAAAAACTGGATCTGTCCACGCGATGAACACGATAGAGAAGCTTGGATCAAATCAACCTAATTATTGTTTTTCCCCTAATCTAGTCGTACTTCTAGCTCATGGATTATCGGGACCCATTTTAATTCTAGATATAGGTCTTCCCCGCCCATTTTAGGAAAGCTCCGCCGATTTTGTAAGCGCATTGGAATCGATTAGAAGTTGTAATACCTAACTTTCAAGGTAAGCCATTGAATATTTTAAAACTAATTTGTCTGGTTTGGTATTCCTGCCAGTCAAATTAGTTTCAAGATATGTAACGAATGTTTATTAAATTTTAAATTCAGCAAAGACATACGGCATTATGATTGGGACTTCAGCTAACATGTGATCATTTGATTAAGATGTCAGGTACTTGAGTGAGAGATCGGATGCGTTTATTAAGATACAATGTGAGATAAATCAAGCACCCAACATTAAAAAGTCGAAGACGTTTCTCAGCTGGTGTATTCTGCTGATCTAATGACGCTCTCTGAATTTGTAATAGGATACTAGAAAGATCTCAGTTATTTGAACGATGGCTACCAAGCCTGCCGTATATTCATTAGGAGGTGGAAAATAGTTTCAAAAGGTAGTCTAAATTAAATATCGAAACACAAGCTATGGTCATCCAGGAAAGAAAAACGAAATGTATGGAAAATATAAATGTATTATTGGGTCTCACACTTTTCAATGAATCCTATCTGTCATTCAAGTATATAATGTCATAATGCAGTACGTTACATATAGCATGACGTCACAATCAAATACGCTAGGTCCGTCATAAACTTTTTAAATATCCGTCAGCTGCACGAATTGTATGGCTTTAATATTAATTCTGTTGAATATTTTGAATTAATTTGACAAAGCAGAATGTTTATTGAATTATTCGGAAGGCGCATACAATTCGTACACTTTCGTGATGGGCTTTTCGATTTTCGTAAGAGAGTCATCTTGATGGTTAGCTAGCATGTGACGTAATTGATTATGACGTCATGTACTTGAGCTACAGATAGGATTCATCTATTGCCTGCTGGGAAATTAGTTACCTGAATGAATAATTGGAAGACAATGGTTTATTGTCGAAATGTAATACCATCCATTGCGTGTCCATATCCACTTAAGACAGCTCTAATAACGCTGGCTACTGCGCCTCTACGGCGCTGAATTGGCCCAGAATCTGCCCCGTAACCTGCGCTATCTGGGAAAGGAGTGATTAGTGCCAATCATCAGTAATTGTGGCCAGTGTTCTTTGCTTATCAGAATGTGGTTCTGCAAGATCGGTGGTTATTTGATCACCAAATCTATAAGGCCACTTTCTTGTAATCACAAACCGGGTTTGGATGATGGGTGCGTGGTAGGCTGGGTGACAGATGGTTAGGCAGGTAGGTTGCTTTGGGAACGGGTGGCTATCGGTTGTTGATTGGGTGAATGTGTGGGTGGGTGTGTGCGTGCGTGAGTGAGTGAACGAGGAGGTGTGTGGTATCTTGGTTAACCTGTTGATTGACTTGTCGGTTGGTTGGTTAGTTGGTTGGTTAATATGTCGTTGGTTAGTTGGTTGGTTAGTGGTCGTGTCTTTGTACGTGCGTGTGTGTCTGGCTGGCTGCGTGAGGGCGTGCCTAGGTGGGTGGGTGGGTGGGTGGGTGGGTGGGTGGGTGGGTGGGTGAGTGAATGAGTGAGTGTATATATACATATACCTCGGTATATTTCTATATGCTCCGTATCAGAAATCGGATAATACGTATACATATACAGCTCATTTGTCTCGCACGAAGTCGCGTTAAGTGTCGTTAAACCCCGTTAGCCAATCTCAGGGTTATTACATGATACTATCCTAATAGAATAAAGTGAACTAAAGCGAACTCGGTACAGCAGAGCATGGACCTTTTCAGTGTATCTCTCTATCATATGACGTCATAATCAACTACCTGACATGTAGGATGACGTCATAATCAATTACCGCATGAATGACTCGATTTTGTTTGTCTTAAATTCTTAATTGTCCGACACATTGTACGAATTGTATGTCTTTAATATTTAAGAAACATGTTGTTCAATATTTTGAAACTTATTTGACTGGGCGCTGTTGCTGCCATAGGCAGCAGCGCCATCCAGTCAAATTGGGTTCAGAATAGTCAACAGCTTACCTGTATAATTTTCCAGAAATTGATAGTCAGTGAGGTCAGGGATCGATCGATGCCAACACGGACGAAGTGTGGGGGGAGCTTAGGTAGAGATGCACGGGGCATAGCTACAGCTGGAAAGGTCAAGTAAATAGAGGGATTCATTTTTAGGTGTCTCCGTCGATTTTTGTGCGTGTGTTGGATCGATTTGTATAATTTGAACCCATAGTTCCCAGAATGATAATTTCAAGAAAACTATACAGGTAAACTGTTGACTATTTTGCACCTAATTGGACTAGTGGTTGTTGCAACAGCTCTTAGTCAAATCACTTTCAAAAAAATGTTCAACAAAATGCTTATTCAATCGTAAATCTATCAATGACATACAATTCGTACACGTTTGTGACAAACATTTCGATTTGTATGACGAAGCTACGTCACTTTATGTATGATATCAGCTATGAGGCGTTTGATTATCATATTAGATTCCTGAGTGACAGATCGCACCCCTCTATTCTGTTTTCATTCAGAAAGTGAATAAATTCGCTCTACAAAGATCAACAAAGATAGATTTCTCAGTATTTCGCTGGTGTTATACGAGAAGATGAGATGAAATCAATCTGCACTCTATCAGAAGAAGTATCTGTTCGGTAGGATTATTCTGGTTGGCTAATTGTTTCTAAGATTGGTCACTTTGAAAGAACGGGGATTAATGTCAAGAAATACAGAATGCAAACTGTCCAAAATGATGAATCACCATCGGTAGGGTAAACACTGATGCTTTGTGCTTTAAGTTGGTCGGCTCAAGGCTTGTTTCATCTGGTATTAACACTGAGCAAGCTTCTTAACCGTTTCACATCTGAGGTCACAATTGATGATGTCCAAAGCGACGATGTGGGAAAACTAATGCATGTTTTGAAAATAATTCGAATGTAAGCAGTTGCTGTCCTGTGCTCTATTATCTTATTAAGGTATGATTGTCTAAAATTAGCACTAAACACAACAGCCATGCAAGTATCACAGCTACAATTCTTCAGAGAGATTTAGAAATGTACACAATAAGTGACTTTGATCTACAGATCCTCGAGACCTCGATGGTCTATTAAGCGACTCAAGAGTTTGACAAGTAAATCAGTAAATGTGTGTCGAGAGAGAACTATGTGATTTCAGGCGGCAATCGGGGACTGTTGGGAATAATTGGGAAACTTCTGGCTTACACAAAAGCAACAACATAAGCAACACATCTTATAACTATAATGGTGCTTGATAAAGAGCTGAAAGGAGCAACCATAATAAAATTATCTCTGGAAACAGAGAAATGCTGTACCAGAAGTCAGGTAGCCATATCATAAGCTTACTACTGGAAATACAATGGCACTGTATCAAACGTGGTTTCGTAGCTCAGGTCATTGGATATAGCGTATAAAACTGGTTACATAAGCCACACTAGGTGGTGCTATAAGGTATTGCAAGCATATATAGAGCGCTAAGAAAGGTGCTCCTAACGGGTCCTAACGCGGCTACTTAGCACGTTTATTATAAACCAAATTAACCTCCATAAACATTTTTGTTGTGAGAGGAAAGTTCCTCTCTCGGGCCTCCGTCACAGGAAAATGCCTTCAAAGCCGAAGCGGAGGAAGAGAGATGGCAAAAAGGGCCACTCTCTTGTTAAAACCATATTATGTAAAGGAGTCAATCTAGTGAAATTATATGCTTATTGTGATGCACGTTGTTTTACGTGAAGATGGGGTGGATGATTTCCGCAGAATTCAACACCATCACCTTATGTAAGTTCCAAGATTCTGTATTAGTAGCTGCCACTTTATTTATGTGGTCCTTCTGCTAATTTCTACCCTATCATTTAGGTTTTGTGTCCAGATTTAGGTTTAGCCGCAAATGGCAATGTAAGCTAACTGTTTTTTAACATATAAGTCTGACGGGCGAGAATGTTCGGTGCCGTGAGGTCACCCTATGGAACATTCCCCTCGGTTAGATAGCGCGTACAAATATCATGAGGTGAGAGCTCCAGAATCATATAGCGATCCTGTCACCGTCGCGTCAAGGACAAGCTATGGTACATAGGCGTTGATAAGCACATGTAAGTTTAGGGCGGGGACAAAGATGCAGCTATCCAACTATAGCGACCTTCCAGTGAGGGCGCGGTGGGTTCTAAGACCGCACCCAGTCACTTGTGGAGTTAGATTGAGAGCTGAATCCTATTCATCACCAGTGTGTCAGGACGGATCATTTGAGATCCGCACCCGAGGAGCTAACATTTACCTGACGTTAGGGTTATGTAAAATCGCCCAGAGATGCACTGCAGGCCAGTAGCTATAATATATCTTCGCAGTGCTTCCTACTTTGGCGGGGCTTTCTAACTAACCAGTATCCGAGGATACAAGGAGGAGTGTACGCGGTGATCATCACTTTATTTTTAGCCGCACTGGAACCCATGCAGTTCCAAAGTCAGCTCTAAATAAGGTGACGGCGGGAGATCCAGACAATTAATAAGTCTGACGGCTGGTGAAACGTGGACAAAGACAATTACTCATTACGGAGGCCTTAAGGTATATGGCCAATTTATCGTATCTAGCCGGTGTGCGGTGTTACATATTTACTACTGCCGGAAAAGAGACTAACATGAAATGTCTCCTACCGAGTAATCGTCCCTAATACTATAAACCTATCCTATAGAGCTAGAACAGTCTAGGTTTAGTCGACCACATGTCATGTTCGTGTAGTGAGAACATGAACAGCGACCTCAGTGAAAAATTGATGCTGTGCGGGAAACAAGGTGGTGCAGATGTTGTGGCTGTATAGTGTAGTCTAGTGATACTGCGGGCCAAGAGTTTTTATATAAAATATTGCTAACTTTGGAATAATACAGTAATAGAAGGTCACTCGACCTTAACAGTGCTTATGGGCACGAAAATGAGAATAATATATACATAATAATAAACTATAAAAATGCGGTCTCAAGTGACCGGTAGGTACCTATTTGTCATCAGGACTTGTTACACAGAAGTAATCCAATAATAATATAATAATAACAGTGTACCTATTAGTCATTGGTACGGAAAAAGTTCTAGAGTCACAATAGTTGTGCGTAACACAATCGGAATGCGAGATGGCATGATACGGAAGTTGGCTGTCAGGAAAACTGCAGGCACACTGCGGATGCAGCTCAGTCTCAGGAAAAGTGGAGAAGAACGTTTGTGGACACGGATGGCTAGTAGATAGTCATATCTACATAAATAGTTATGAATTTAAACGGAGTGTCAAAAGTTCCGTATTGGTGTGGAAATTGAAGCTGCCCTATAGTTCTTGAAGGGCTATAGATAAAGTTAATAATGTGGATGCATTCTGTCGGATCACAAGACGAGATACATCGAATAGCTCACACGATGCATCAGGCAATGTTCCCTAACTGCGGTCAAAAATGTATAAACAACTACCATATGATGTGCAGATTGATTACACCACTGGTTGCGTGGTACGGCAGATCTGGCGAGTTATCACAGAGCACGTCACTCGCCCCACATACCAGATGAGGAGCCAAAAGGCCCATCTGTATGAAAGGTACCTTTGCAGTAGTAGGGGCTTGGGCTACCTGACCCTAATTTCTTTTTTGGCCCCCGGGTAATATCCTCCCGTGAGCTTACGAAAACTGGTGGCTGTGGATGTGGTGGCTAGTACCACAGAGACGACGAATGCTCAAAACCGAATGGCACCGCAGCAGCTGTCTGGTATCTGCTGTAGTTAGCAGTACTACCGACTCGCCCTCTCAGACCAGGTACCACACCACCACATGACTGCTGCTGAATCAGATTTTTCAACCCTTTTATACGTGCCACAGCCAATCAGCGAGTGCGCCTCAGAGACAGGGCAGCAGGTCACGTGACGCGCTATTGTACCGACGCACTGAGAGCATGCATGCACTAAGCCTATGGGGGTTCAATATTTTGAAAGGAATTTGCTGGCTTATTTAGCCATAACTCCGTCAATTCTTAACCGATTTTAGAATAGTAATGAGTTTTGAAATCCTCGCATCATTCTGGTCATGTAATTTAGTAATTTAAAGTAATTACGTGTACCAACATGCGCGATAGGCGATCTCGCGAACTTAGTCGTTTAACGAACCTCTCCTATACGGCTTTATACACGTGTATCGTCCTACCAAGTGGTAGGGTGGGAGCGTTTGGAACGCACCTGGCCCGGCGGTTCCATATCCAGACTGGTTGGCACCTAACCGGTCGATCCGCACTACAAAATGTAAATGATTCATCAGTTTGTAGATAACACACTCCCACCAGACACATTCAGAATGCAATCCACGTTATTGTGACGGTCACACCATTCCGGCCACAATGGTGTGGATAGCTATGTTTGCGATGTCTTTTAACACTCTAAATAAGAAGTGTGCCTGTGGGTCAGTAGCAATATGAATGACTGGATATGGTTCATTGTGCTTATTCTATCTCATTTTCCAGACTGTGTGAAGGAAGGTGGACATATGTGTTCTTAGTAAAGAGCCTCATTTACGTCTATGCATACTGAATTGTCAAATCAACCATTCGTCGTTTCTACTTCCTAGAATTGGCGAATGTTCCTCGTTCGCAAGTCCTCTTGTTGATGTCCTACTCTTTTCAGGAATAGGACCAATTAAAAGTCAGAATCGAAAACCAGCTTCAAGTTCTTAAGCAGCTGGTCGATTTGCGTTGCCAATTTTCATACAAATTGAAAGTTACCCCAGCAGTATGAAAAGATCGCATACGAGAATTAAATGAGAGGCCTGAAATATACAATTGAGTAGTCATGCAAATTTTATTTCTAAATTAACAGGTCAAGTGTTCTCAAGTGGAGAACGATTGCTTGCGTGTAGGTGCCTATGAGGAGACTTGTAGATTTTTATGTGGAAATGTAATATCACATGGACCGAAAAATACGTTATGTTAGGTAGAACGTTCCTGATGACGAAAGCTAGTTTATAAAGTATTTTATCCTAATCTGCAGTAATTAGATCAGATCAATTAGTATCTTGATGTACCACTTTACTAAGCAGAAAATCACTATCAAACTTGTATGCTGCATAATAAAATTTGACTTTGACACTTGACGTTTGTGACAAATGCGCATGATGCAATTATTACTGCAATGGCATTGCATCATATTGTGAAGGGCCTTGCAACCAATCGCCATTATTGGCACTGGAATATGGAAGGTAATTTATTCTTCCATCAATTCACCAGTTCTTCATATTTATCCATCCATCCATTATAACCGATTTACAACGCTGAATGACCATGCATATGATAACAACCGCAATCAGTGAATATGCTTATCCTAGAGGACTCCCAAAAAGGTCACGGCACGGGTTGCAGGATCCTGAAAGGCCATATGCCGAAGAAATGAATATACAAGTAGTCAATTCGCAAAACCCATATATTCACAACGTGTCCAATTTGAAAATGATGAATATACCAACAGCTTTTGAGTTTACAATATAAGATCACTTGTAAATAACATTACTTTGTTCCTGTGTCTTTAGTGATGGCGGATGGTGTAACAGTTGGGCTTACCTTGGTAGTAATTTCGGGATTAATGCATAGGCACGTTCAGCGTGACGTCGTCGTACTCGTGCGCTATGCTCTATATATAGGAGTGGGTACGACGTCATGCTAAAAGTGCATATGACTAATTATGTTGTTTTTAGAATAGTATATCATTCCGCTCACCACTAGTCAATAGAAAGATCCATTTCCAGCTAAGCTCCACCCAGTTCTAGATGAGCTCCTCCCACATTTTGCGCGTGTTTGGATCGATTTATATACTTTGACTCATGAATTTCTTTAATCCAAATCTACAGATCACTATCCAGGTAAGCTGTTGACCATTTTGAAATTAATTTGAGTGGGTGCAGTTGTTGCTCGTGGTAGCAACAGAGTCCAGACAAATTAGTTTCAAAATATTCAACAGAACGTTTATTAAATAGTAAATCTATCAAAGATATGCAACTCGTATACTTTACCGACTTTTAAATGTTCATGACAAAATTTTGATTGTGGCGTCAGCCTACATATGACGTAATTGATTATGACGGCATATATACTTGAGTGACGCATCAAAATCAACGCATTTATGGCTGCAATATGTACAGGGTAAACAGATGTAGTAACTAGGTAGGGGAGCTGCTAGCTGTCTAATTAGATTATTTGAGATGTGAATCAATCACTCGGTAGATTCATGCATGACTGCACACATACTCAGCTTATCATCTGCATCTCAAGTTGGCCAACAATGGTCCACCATTCCATTGCGAACTAATAATTCAGACAACCGAATTCTGGCCACATGACCAACATATTTTATTTAAACATAAAAGCACGTATAGGCCTATGTGCATAAAATTTGATAATTATACAAACATCGTTTGCATAGTCATCAGTTTTGGCCCACTTTATTAAGTTAATCAATGCACTGTCTTCTGGTAACACGCTAAGTTTGTGCTTGTTATTTCGATTAAGTCAATCTTATGAGCTAAGAAGCAGGGAAAGCATTTAAGGGAATAAGAATTCACTGTATGCAATACGCCAGAAACAATACCTTTGCAATAAACTTATAGAAGCATACAGGGTGAGCGGTCCAAATACCGGACGGAGCGCATAATGCCATTAGACCGTCCACCTTAACGATACGTGTACCGGGGTTATATGGTTCGTAGTCTCGTAAATTTAATTTAATTAGTTTGTTCAACCATTTCCAAGGATAATTTACGGTTTTGCACACGCTTGATCATTTTACAGACTTTTATGCCTATCAATGGTCAAGTTGACCTAAACTGCTATTTGCAGTGGTGTTACAGAATGTTCATATGCTGACCAGGAGAAGATGTTTTTTGTAAATAGATTTATCACTGACATGACTCTCGATATAAGGGCGTTGTCTATTCAAGCTAGAATTTGGATAATATTGACCTTGAGCAAGTCCTTATGATGGTGCGCTAGCCTACTCGGGAATGAAACCAATTAGCCATCAGATTCGAAAAGCGACATCATCACTTTAAGAAGCTGGTTGATTCGGTTTGCCAATTTCCAGTCAAATTAATCCAAAATAATATGATAATTGAATGAGAGGCTGAAAACATACAGCTGAGGTGTCGTGCAAGTTGCATTTATAAACTAGCAGTTCAACGGTTCTCTTTTGGAGAGAAAGTGTGTGTAGATGTACCAAGAAAGCAGGCAGACACACGCACGTGCGATCACATGCACGTATATATATATATATATATATATATATTTATATATCATTGTGATTGTGATGTCAGCCAACATGTGATGTATTTGATTATTACATCGGATACTTGAGTAACTCTATCGAATTTTATTAAGCGCATTTAAGACATAAGGTTGACATCACCAGTTTGCACATTGGGAAGGCTGACGTATCTTTCAGTGCAAGTGCCCGTAACATAGGCGTAACATTTGACAATTCCCTATCGATGGAAGCTCATGTTACCACTGTCTGCCGTTCCATATTCATGAACATTCGGAACATTAGCAAAATCTGCAGCTTCCTGGATGAAAACGCGGTCAAAACTCTTGTACATGCTACCATCACGTCACGCCTAGACTACTGTAACTCTCTGTTAATAGGCATACCATCTAGCCAATTAGATCGTTTACAGAGAGCGCAGAATACAGCAGCTAGACTGATTACACACACCAAAAGATTCGATCATATCACACCTGTCCTATTGGAGCTGCACTGGTTGCCTATAAGACAACGTATATGGTACAAGGTGGCTTTGTTGGTGTTCAAGTGCCTAAATGATCTGGCCCCACCGTACTTAAAATCCTTAATCCAGCAAAGAGCAGCACCAAGGTCTCTTAGGTCTAGCACACACTTACTATGTACCATACCAAAATCAAACATAACTACTGGTGATCGTGCATTTTCTCGAGCCGGTCCGCGATTCTGGAATTCTCTTCCACCTGAAATTAGAAACTGCTCTAAAATTGACTCATTTAAATCACTACTAAAAACACATCTTTTCCAAAGAGCATTCTAAATTTTGTAAAGGGCTTTTGAGCAATTCAGTTTGGAATTGGCGCTATATAAATCCGACATACATACATACATACATACATACATACATATATATATATATATATATATATATATATATATATATATATATATATATATATATATATATATATATATATATATATATATATATATATATATATATATATATATATGTATATAAATCCGACATACATACATTTACAGAATGAGCGTTTACCTACTTGTCCATCAACATAAAACTGTTATACAAGCACCAATAGAAAAATAATAATTATGTTAACTCTATTGCTCTGAAAAATATGTTGGTATACTTTCTAAGATTTTGAAAAGTAGCAAATCCTAAATACGTTTCACAATTATTTTCCATTTTCCATTACGTAAATTAACCATGCTCGGATGATGGTCGGTAAAGCTGATGTTTATGTCTACGTTAAGCATAAAAGTTGTGTTGCGATATTTTAACCCTGTCTGAGGCGGTATGTTCGTTACTCCTCATGGTGTCGGAAATATAAAGAACCTATAAAACTGCATGATAATGATAATTAGCCAATATCCCCGTAAATCGTCTCGTTCGGTAAGAATCAGAACTTAAAGCTGACGCGCCACTATAAAACCAAGCATTCATGAACTGATTTTAGCAACCATGGCCAATGCATTTGAAATCTCACCTCCACAAAAGTTTAGTTTTAAAGGTGAAGAGTGGGAGGCTTGGCTGCGACGGTTTGAGAGGTACTGTTCAGCTAGTGGATTAAAAGGCAGGAGCCAGGATGTACAAGTTGACACTTTCGTGTACTGTATGGGTGAAGAAGCTGAAGAAATTTTCAACAGCTTTACATTTGCAAATACAGAGGAATGTTCAGATCATAAGCTGGTGAAAGATAAGTTTCAACAACATCTCATAGCAAGAAAAGATGTTTTATATGTTCAAAATTTAATAAACGCAAACAGAATGAAGCAGAAACTGTTGATCAGTTTATTACTGCACCTCACAAGTTAGCAGAACATTGTGAATATTGTACACTGAAGGATGAGTTTATCCGTGATAGGATGGTTGTTGGTATCCGAGATCAGAAGCTTCAGCGTAGAGCTCAGATTGTCAGTGAACTGACATTAGAAAAAGCTAAGATGTCTGCTCGTCTAAATGAGCAGGTCACAAAGGAGCATGAAACAATGCTTAGCAAAGATCACTATAACGCAAGGTTCGAAGTTGACCGTAACTCATCACGAATGACACACGTAAACATCAAGTCAGGAGAACAACAGCAGACAAGGTGTTTCCGTTGCGGGAATGGGCCAAGCCATAACGAAATTGTCAAGCTAGAAAAAGTGCCTGCCACAACTGTGGCGTAGTGGGACACAGGGAAAGGTTTTGCACTAAGCCAAGAAAAACAACCAGCAATAAGCCAAATAATGTGATCCAAATTGCTGATGAGCTTGATTCTGACAATCACACTTCCGGTTCAGACTCTGATAGCATCGAAACAGAGGCAACAACAAATTCCATTAGGGAAAATATCCTTCTCGATGGAAAGGTTTCACAGAACTATCCTGCAGACTCTCCTTGGCATATTGAACTGATTATGAATAAGAATAAAATTAATTTTACTATTGATACTGGCGGAGATGTGACAGTATTGCTCGAAACATTGTACGAAAGCCTAGATCTTGACGCAAAGCTTAAGAAACTTGATAGGGTGTTGTGTGGCGCCAACCAATATAACCTTAATTGTGTTAGCTGGTTCACTGCAAATCTTAAGTCTAACTGTGTCAAGTCCAAGTAGGTTGGTTACGCGCTCACGGATTGTCAGTCTGCTTTGCTTGGAACACCTGCTATATAGGCATGTGGCATAGTTAAAAATTGTTAACAATGTTCAAGTTGAAAATAAGCACCCAAATTGTTTTCAGGTTTAGGGGTGATGCAAGTTGAATATGACATTAAACTCACCACAGATTATGTCCCAACCAAACAGAGAATGGTTCTCAATTGCAAGAGGTTCTTTCCAAACTGGAGCGGGCGAGTATGACATTGAACAAAGATAAATGTGAGATTAGTCGCAATAAAGGTCATTTTGTGAGTCATATCCTTTCTGATAAAGGAATTTCACCTGAACCCGATAAAATCAAAGCTCTGTCAGAAATGCCTTCACCAGAAAATATTCATGATGTACGTAGATTTTTAGGTGTAGTGAATCAGTTCAGTAAGTTTGCACCTGGTCTATCTGACTTGAGTCAGCCACTTTGTGAATTACTTCAAAAGGACAGGTTGTGGGCTTGGAATGTTAACCATGAAGCTATATTTAAGTATCTTAAAGCTGAATGCGCAAATAGCACATGCTTTGCTCTTTTTTACCCCAATTTGGAAACCAAAGTGGCGAGTGATGCCTCTGGACGAGGACTAGGTGCCTGTCTGTATCAAAAGCAAGAAAAGAGTAACTGGGAATTAGTATTTTATGCCTCGAGGTCATTGTTAAAAGCCGAACAGAATTATGCCCCAATAGATAGAGAAGCACTTGGTGTTACTTGCGCATGTGATACATTTGCCTATTTTATTATTGGATTTAAGTTTCAGATTGAAATTCACCATAAGCCATTGGTTTCGCCTTTTGAACAGAAAGATTTAATTGAGCTTCCTCCAAGAATCCAGAGATTTAGGACTAGGCTAATGAGATACACTTTTGAAGTGTCACATATACCAGAAAAAGACCTCCTTATTCCTGATATGTTATCTAGAGCTCCATGACCATCTGGTACAAATCCAAAAAACAGAAAACTAGGCGAAGAAGTTACGTCATATGCGTCATGTATTATAGCACATATTGCTGTTCCAGCAACCTGTTTAAATAAGATACAAGAAGCCCAAACTGACGATGCCATGTGCTCTAAATTGATTCAGCCTAGAAAATCTGGTTGGCCAGAAAGAAACCAAATATCAGGTGCCCTCAAAGTGTATTATCCATTTTGATCTGAGATTAGTTTTACGGACAATATTCTGATGAGCGGGTCTCGTGTGATTGTCCCTAGCATAATGCGACTTGGAATATTGGATTACCTTCATGAAGGTCACCAAGACATTGTAAAGTGTTGAGAACGTGCTAAGTGTTCAATATGGTGGGCAGGTCTTTGCGGGCAAATATCTGATCTCGTTCAAAGGTGAGGTGTGTGTATGCACGAGTGGCAGGATGTGATTGAACCATTGCTATTCTCCGAGTTCTCCGGGAAAAGGTCTTTGCTGACCTCTATCACTTAAGCGATGCTACCTACCTTCCGGTTGTGGGTTACTATTCCAGGTTTGTTGAGGTTGCGAAACTAGAGCGAACTAAAGCATCAGACATAATCATACGTTTTAGCTCTTACGGCTTACCAGGCTCGACCCTTAGCAAATGTGTTTAGCCCTGTCGAGTGTTCCCATAGCAACACGACAACTATTACCTAAACTCCCAGATTGCGAAAAGCTTAAACTGTTTGAGAACGATTATAGACAGAAAGCAAAGTGTAACTATAACAGAAAGTACCATACAAATAATGTACCCGAATTAGAAATTGGAGCTAAGGTTTTCCTCAAAGATTCAAATACACTTGGCAAAATGTCAGAAGGTTGTCTGAACCGAGGTCATATGAGGTCATTACTCCAAATATGGATTTCCGTAGGAACCGCAAATATCTTTCGCCATGTGGCCATGAGCCTGACGATTCTCTTGACCAGCCAGTTGTTGATGAGGGTGGGGGGGGGGTCACCAAATGAACGCAATACTCAAACGATATGAAATTCCCTAAGACAAAAGTTCGGAGGTGACAGGTCAATTAATCATGACAGACAAAGTTTATCTGGTGACTGCGCCATTTAGTGGGGCAGATATGTAACAAATTTGAGGTAAGATGTTCCATTCTGGCAGAAAGCATGAAATTTGGCATATAGGTGGTTTAAGGTATGCTGAACATAATTAGATGCGGTGCCACGTGATTCTACCACGGGAACCCATTAAAAATGGCGGATTCAAAATGGCCGCCTTCCCAGTGGAAAATCTGCATTACTCAAGTTCTAGATGGAGTAGAGGGCTGGAATTGATGTCAAATTAAGGGTTTCTTGGGTCACTGGTTATGATTTTACCCATTACAATACTCTAAATAGATAAACATGCTGAAAAAATATATTATTATTATTATTATTGTTGTTATTGTTGTTGTTGTTGTTGTTGTTGTTGTTGTTGTTGTTGTTGTTGTTGTTGTTGTTGTGGTCGTCCTCGTCGTCGTCGTCGTCGCGTCGTCGTCGTCGTCGTCGTCGTCGTTGTTGTTGTAACATTTGTAAATTAGTAGTATTATTGCTAAACGTTTGTACACACATGTTTAGAAACAAGTTTTCGCTACTCAAAACAAATGGTCTACACGTTTTATCCAGTAAAAGTAATTGTATGCCTCGCTTCGCCAAGCATTATTTCGTTGCGGATTTCCATATAATTATTGTAGTTTCCTAAACTCACACTGACTATTTAAATATATCAGGAGAATACATAGCTGCATAGCAATCACGCACACGCGTATTGTGCTCTGCTTATAGACAGAGACAATAGCCTATTATATTCTCGCATTCAAGTCAATATGTCAAAGAAAGTTAAATTGACATCTGATCCCACAATGGATTTAGCACACACGAACTGGTCCCTGTGTGTTATTTGCCAGCAGTCCACAACGGAGCATCTCATAGATCCATGTAGTAACACAAATCGTGACAATATATTATGAGTTATAGGTCATTAGCTAATAACCTTGATAGGCTACAGCAACTCCATGCCCTTCCACCATACCTGGATCTATGTAGGTTGAATGATGGATCTGGAATTGCGGAGACGCTCATAGAAAACTGTGCTAGGTGGCACAAGTCTTGTTGGCATCTCTGTAGCCGGACTCGGGTTGATCGCGCCGTGAAAAGACATTGGGCAAGATTATCCCGTGGATGTTTACCCTGTTTCATGTACACTATGCACGATGGCTCAGCATCCATGTGGCTGATCTGTTGCAACTTGAGAACCGCTGCCCACTTGTACATAGGAAATTTGTTGAAGGAAACTTCGTTACTCAGAAAACGGCTCACAAGTTCTCAGCCTTGGCACATGATCAAATCCACGGGCAGCAAAATGCTATTCTGAAGGGCGATGGTGGAATGATCGGAATCACAGAAAATGAAGCTGCTTTGAAACGATGGATGGTGTCAGGTCCAGAAATAGGAAGGATGATCAGCGAGTACAAAGTGAAACATACACACAGAAATATCAATGAAAACTGTCACCATGAGCGGATTCCGAGTAAGCAGAAATCGTTTGCTTTAAACACAATTTGTCTTATTGATGCAATCGAGGAAATGGGAAACCCATTTTTAGATGACAGTTTTGACTTAGTGACTCTAGATACCAAAGTCATTATGTCCGAGTCTGTAGTGAATGCGATCCGAACAGCAGAAGAACTAGGCATCAGACAGTACCACGCATTCGTCGCAGATCGACTATCTGTATCATCAAAATCGGTATATGACCCAATCCAAAAGAACAATCTGGCTTTGTTCAAATCAAAACAGAGGAAGAGTACCAGAACCAATAAGAAGCTTGTTGCAATGAAGAGAGATGTACAGTTATTCTCTAAACTGTACACTTCCTGCCAATCCAGAGACGGAGACCTTCATTCTTTGAGCATGAGAATCATCCATGGCCCCCATCACTTGCTGAGAGCAACGCAATGCGCCAAGGCGGCAAATCAGATCTGATGGGATGTTTGGAAGCATTAGTAGCTCGTACAGTTGATCGTCCAGAGGTTGAAGTGGAGATCATTGACGGAGCAGCTATGATGCATAATCTAGATTCCAAGAGATCAAACGTGGTTGTGAACACATTTGGATATTTTGCAGAGCGCGTATTCCTCCCACACATTGCTAGACAACTACAGACGGTTAAAAGATTGGATGTTGTATGAGACGTGTATAAGGCGGGAAGCTTGAAGACACACGCTAGAGAATTACGGGGACATGGTGAAGCTCTTCGTGTTGCATCGAGTACAAGACTCCCTCAAAATTGGAAAACTTTCCTACGAGTTGATGCAAACAAAACAGGCCTCTTCACCTTTCTCGCACATACATTGGAGTCATTTGAGCTACCAGAAGGAAAGATACTCGTCACAACATGTGAGGAAAACGTGCTGATGAGGCCAGAGCATGACGTCTCACAACTCGCGCCATGCATGCAAGATGAAGCAGATGGTAGAATGTTGCTCCACGCCTTCCATGCATATCACCAAGGTTATCGAACAATAATGATTCATGCTACAGATACAGACGTTGTAGTCCTAGCCATACTGACAGCAAACTTTCTTCATGGGTGTGATCTCTGGGTCGCATTTTGCCATGGGAAGACCTTCCGCTATGTATCAGCTCATGGCATTGCAACAGTTTTGGGTGCAGAAACGTCACAAGGATTGCTATTTATGCATGCTTTCTCTGGGTGTGACACTGTGTCTGCATTTTGTGGGATTTGCAAGAAGACAGCATGAGAAGTTTGGAGGACTTCAGATCTATTCAAGTCACCATTTAGGAGATTGTCTGACGCCCCGGTATCTCTGTGTGACAATGACATGGAAACGCTGGAGAGGTTTGTCGTACTACTGTACAAACGCACATCACCATTGTCAAAGGTTAATGAGGCACGAACACGGCTTGTCGCTTTTGCAACAGGCAGCTAGAAAACATTCCTCCGACCAGTACAGCTCTGCTGCAACACACCAAACGTTCTGCGTTCCAGGCAGGTCATCTTTGGGGCCAATCACTCCACGCAAATGCTAAACCGCCATGACCAGCTGACTGGGGTTGGGTCAGAGATGGAGACACTTGGTCACCGCAATGGAGTTTGCTTGCTGACGCATCTAAGGCATGCCGGGAACTCGTGAAATGTGCTTGCAAAAGTAATTGCACTGGCAGATGCAAATGCTATAAATCCAACTTACCTTGCACACAGTTGTGCTCATGCGGTGCACAGTGCGTGTGACGTCTTGGAATCATGATTCAACAATCAACAGCATCATGTATAGCCTTGCATACTCTAATAGGATAATTGAACGTATCTATAACGACCATTACTTGGTTCGATATTAAGAAATCAAGTAATTTAAACTATTTCTAGATGCTATATTGCTTTTGTTCTCAGGAGATGGATCTTTTAGATAACACATCTTAAAGAGCCACCGTCTTTTGACATCAAACACAGGTGGTCGCTATGGAAGGATTGATTTTTACATATTTAGAGTATTGTAGTGAGTAGAATTATAACGGTTGACCCAGGAAACCCCTAATTTGACATTAATCCCATCTCTCTACTCCCTCTAGAGCTTGAGTAATGCGATTGTCCGCTGGGAAGGCGGCCATTTTGTATCCGCCATTTTGAATGGGTTCCCTTGGTAGAATCACGTGGCACCGCATCTAATTATGATCAGGATACTTTAAACCACCTATGTGCCAAATTTCATGCTTTCTGCCAGAATGGAACATTTTTTTCACATATCTGCCCTACTAATTGTGCAGAACGGTCGTGTGTATAAGCCAGTATATAGGATGAACTTATAAGATGCTATATGTTGACTAAATAGTATGGTACTGTTCCTATAATATTATATTCTGTTACTATGTTTGTATTATGCTATCTAGATACCTGTATGGGGTATGTTGTGTTGGTTATATTAATTTAAATATGTGTCCTGCATGAGGGGTCCGTAAATGGGCCATGCTCGAATGGCACTCGGTAAAGCTGATGTTTATCTCTACGTTAAGTATAAAAGTTGTATTGCGATATTTGAATCCTGTTTGGTGCGGTATGTTCGTTACTCGTCAATTTTATCAAGGGCATCTTTGATCTACGAATCCATAGCACAGAAGGATGGAGAACTATGTTCCCCGTGACATAATGTGCAGCAATGTCAGCAGTGCCACAGAGCAGTGAAACCAGGATTTTACTTTTCCTCCATGATTCGCTACCAGGAATTGGATCGTCATTTTCTTTAGTTTCTTGCTTTGTCGATAGGTATAGGTACGGGAACTCTGTTTTGGATGCATTCATAAAGATTCTCAATTTTTAGTTTGCTTGCAGCTATTTTGAGCATTTCGTTTCGGGATTTCCTTTCCTCGTCTATGAAGTCCACATTGTTGGCATATTCCATCTCTAGCGGCATAGCCAGTGTGGATGTTGGAGTCGAGTGGGGTCGGACTGGATTTGGTCTTGTGGAAGTTTCTCGCACAGATTTCAATACAACATCACGATAACAGGCGAAAAGCACATGGGATAGGCCATATCACTGTGGGATCCGATTAATGTCCTCAACCGGCCTGGCGTAGGTTTGTCCTTGTCTAAGTTAACTACGTAGAACTGTTGCCATTATGACAGCAGGCGGGGGGGGGGGGGGGGGGTGGCGATCGAACCCTGAACTCCCTGAATCTCAATTTCCAGAAAACTATACAGGTAAGCTGTTGAATATTTTGAAACTAATTTGACCGGTTGCTGTTATGGCAGCAACAGCGCCCGGTCAAATTTGTTTCAAAATATTCAACAGTTTGGTTATTAAGTAGTAACGACGTACTATTCGTACATATGACGGACTTTTAAACGTAATTCATTACGTATTTTAATTGTGACGTCAGCCTTCGTGTAACGTAATTCATTGAGATATCATATGCTTGAGTGACAGATTGGATTCACATTAATCATTATGACACTCTACTATAACTGGCAAGATAACAGGAAGGAATCGTGTTCATTTTTGATAATGGCATGGTCAAAGGTTCTTGTTCTCTCTGCTGTCATGAAATATCCATAATTCAGCAGAAAATTGAAAGCTATCAATACAATGCGTCTTACATCGACGACATTTGAGAGGATTCACAAGAACATTTCCTGATAATGCATGTTACTCGGCCGGTACTGGGCTTAAACCTGCCCATTAAGCTGCATTGTGAGGGTGGTCATGGAGAGATTGTTCTCCATCATGACAGAATACGGTCTGTCGGTCTGCCATTAGCAGCTATTTTTCCAAATATTCAACAAATTGTTCGCAATACCATAAAGAATGATGCGCTTCTTGTCTGTAATGGTCAAAGGGTCAAATGTCTACCAGTCTTATTTCTACGATTCTCAATAATACCATAGCCTTTAGATAAAGCGTGGTAATTGAACGTAAACACAGTAATAATGAGACTTGTCAGACCGTATCACGAATGAGCGGCTTCCTCGATACGATGATTGTGTCTCTGTCCTGTGGCATTTCTAGAATTCTCATTGTTATAGGTGTCCGTGCTCAATACACAATATATCATGTACACTAATGTGTATATCACTATCATTAGATGCGCCGATTCTGTTTACCTAGGGATAACTGCATAACGCGCTCCATTGCAGCCAGCTTTGTTGTATGATAGCCCAAGCGAAAATTATATTTGTCATACAAAAATAAAGATGGCGCAAAGCCGGAAATACTGCCAAGTCTCTCTCAAATGGTCACCTATTCTTGGAGCCCAATAGTAATGGTTCTTTACTGCAGGTGCTCAAAATAACACCTGTCTAGAACAACCCGTCTAGTGGAACGGCACTCATTGACCACAATAACCATGTGCAATATTGAAGGTTGCCTTAAGCGACGACATTTTCTTTGTTTACAAAGTTGGATTCCTCATACCGCGCCCGTTATAGAAGCATGCTTAGCTGTCTATAAATAAACAAGGGATAATAACTATTATGTAATAGATTCGTTATCTATTATATGTTGTAGTCTACTTTGACCATCCATGTTGGCAATATATATATAGATCTAAAATCGGACAGACAGTCGGTCTGTCGGCCAATCTGTTGTTCTATCTGTCAGCCTGTCGATAAATAAGTCTGTCAAATTTTGAAAGATTTCTGACCAAGCTGTCTAAAACAATAACACTTCCCTTACATATTGGAGGATGCACCTTTACACGAAGGTGGGGCGCAAAGGGACATCTAAGTGAGAGATTCAGAGATGAGAGTTGTGGGGCGAGAGATGGAGATCGTTCTGTTGGGGAGGCTAAAGACAGAACGAGAGCTGGGAACTGAGAGCAGGAGACAAGCGAGTACGTGGTCAGTGCTAGCGTATGTGTACTGTCGGCGCGTGAATAAGACAGAAAAGGTAGAGAGAAGGAATAATACTAAAGATTTTACTGTCCAACATAATCTGTCACAGTTTCCAAGGATCGCCTCTCTGGTATCTCGTCGACTTTTAATTACATTGCCCCTTCCGGGCGTACGCTTGCTGCATGTTTCCTCTTTGATAATTCGTTCTAAATACTACATCTTATAACACACTAAATAACATCGAAACAGCTATTTAAAGTTCTGTAAGCGCGAGCGACGTGTGGTTACAAGCATTTGAAAGCTATTGCACCATTCGACACATGTTAAACGCTGGTGTACGATTCCCAGAGACTGTCGAACAACCATGTCATGCAGTTAGAATCAATATTGGTGGGTGGCCGTTATCGATACATGTTTCTCTTTAGCATCATAGATATACACATCCTACGTGGTCCTTAAAGTGTTTGCTTCTGCAATTTGAGGTTGTCATGAAAGTTGATGTTGGTGATCAATCATTCAAGTACAGAATCAGACATGATCTTCTCTGTTCCAGCTATTACCAGCAATTCCACCGCTACACCATTGCTTGAAACACCCATCATATTATGTTGTACGGTCTATGTGTGTCTTCTGCAACCCGTATTTGATTGTATATAAACAAGATTATCTGTGTCCATTATGCCATTAATGACAGTTGCCCCTTGGCCTCTAGGATGTATATTTCGCCACGCTGCTGTTTTATCTGGTAATACTGTATTGTCTGCCAACAATACTGGATGCTGTGTGACCCAGAGTGCATGGTTCTAACGGAGCTTGCTGTGCATAAAAAAGCCATTTTCATCCAGGATGGTATGATCAGTTTTAATTAGAATTCCTTGATAGCAGATGCATACAGTTTCGCCAGTATTGGAAAGTGAGTTTCGCATTTCCGCCTGCACACATTCTGTGAATAAAGCCATCATTATTGTAGAATTATTTGAAATGCGTCTGCACTAACATTAATATCGTCCTCAATGCGTAATCCCTCCTCCTATGTCAATGTCGTATGCTTCATCAGGGAAGCTTTGAACGCCACTTTATCTCTGCAAACCTCAGCTTTGCCTTACTGTACCAATTACTGAATCTGATCAGTATATATCATTACTGTAGTGGTTTGTCGTGTTTTCACCATTCGTTATTGCTGTACAGGTGATTGAAAACCAGATGCAAATGAATTCACATTTATACAGATTCTAACCTCAGCTTATGGAGGATCAGCTTTGATAATTGCTGATTACACCATGCACTCTTGTGTTAACATAGCCCTATATTATGGGCAATCTGGCCAAAACATGCATCTGCAGTGGTCTCGAAGTATTCCCGTTGTGAGGACAAGTATATCGAGCACGCAAAATCTAGATAAGTAGGTGATACGCAGCAATTTGTGTTAGACACATTATTGCCATGGTTAATCATATACTATATCCAGTTACCCTGACAACGTAGGTTACTGGGTCGGTACTGGGCCAATAGCGGGCCATATTAGACCGGTGCCGGCTCAATAACCTGGACTATCATGGGGTTTATCAGCATATGCTATTGAATCTCTTCTCGTAGATATTGGAATGAAACAATAGGTTTATAGCATTCTAGTTCTGGGGAATGACTGAATAAGGGTTTGAGAGAATTAATTTAAAAAATCAATTAAAAATCATGAAAATGAATTATATAGTACTTAGCCCTGTCACAGACAAATTCCTGAAAAAGTGGATTATGTACGATATAAAGTATTCTATGTGTTTGAAATGCATTCGTTGAACTAATTGTGTAACATAGTGACCAATTTAATATTTCTGTTTGATTTATAAGCTGTGATATTAGGGAAAATAGATAATAAGAGAAGGCTGGGTTGAAATCCAAGATGACATGACGGAAACAAGCATCAGATATACAATGTCCAAGGATGTGTTTCAACATTCTAAGCCAAATAGTTAGCAAAAGTACTTATTTCCTATAGTTGCATCGGGACTATTTTATGGATAAGCCGCTAACAAGTGACGTAGTTTGACTATGCCGCCAGATACTTGAGTGATAGACCGAATCCATTCATCTAATACTACTTTCAAATGCAAACGCGCTGTTGTGTTTCTTGAAACCTTCATGTTTATTTCATGTAATACATAGAGTTTTTCCGTCGAGGGGATCTTGTTCATTTTGAACCAGACAGTTGTGACAATAACATTGAGCGACTGGAGTTGATAAATAATGCTTTTCTACATGCAAATAGTTTATGGACCTGTTTTGCCGTACCGCAGATGATAGGTACCTGCTATGCTGTGTTGGCAATCTCATTCTACATGTCATTACTCAGATTATACTATGTAATGTGTGTAGAGGTCTATGTGAAAATAATCTAATTTGTGAAATCACTGGACCTTTTCAGTTTATCCATCAATCATATGTCGGCATAATTAACTGTGTGGCGTATATGATGACGTCATAATCAATTACGTCATGAATGACATAAATAATTTCTTCATGAACGCTTAACTGATGACGGACTAAGCGTTGTTGTACAAATTGTATGTCTTTACTGTTTAATAAACATTATGTTGAATATTTTGAAACTAAACTGGGCGTTATTTCTACCTATCGCAGCAACAGCACCCAGTCAAATTACTTTCAAAGTATTGAACAGCTTACCCATGTAGTTTTCTGGAAATTAATAGTCGTGGAGCTCAGGGATCGATCGTTCCCAAATGAGCGAAGTGTGGATGGAGATTAGCTAGAGATGAGCGGGGCATAGCTAAAACTGGATTCATCCATTTGATTGAAGGTGGTTTGTGACATAAGTCGCTGTTTCCTTGAACAACAATAATACGCAATCACATTATTTCTGAATGTATTCGTAATATTGTTTTATCAGGTTTAATTCAATACATTGATAGCTGATGCTTTAAATGTTATCCACCTTGTTATGCGTAAGCTGGTAGAGTACCCTATCGTTTGCTAATAATTGCTACAGCGATAAATCACTCATAAATGTCAGTGATGAGAATTCTCATCCAAGCTAGTCTATCGACCCTCTGTAGGCGAAATATCGGATACGAAATATGATTTACACTCCAATACAAATTGTGGTGAAAATTCTGAACCTAATTTTACTGGAAGGTGTTGCCATCTATGTCCGCAACAGCTTCCATCCAGATTAGTTTCATTATATTCAACGGCTTACATAGGCTTATATGGTTGCATTGAAATTAAGGTTTCGGAATTCTGGTGTTGACTTGTTTTATAGGTACATAATGTGAAGAACTGATCCACCGGTTCACATTATTATGAAGCGATATATATGGTGCCATTCACGTGGCTGCAGGCCGATCCCGCGTGCAGTAAATCAAAACAATTGCGAACACAGATATAGAAATTCTCAATCATGCCAACAATTCTCTAGCTTCTGGCACTGCTTTGGCTGCCAATGTTCTCATAGAAGCCGAATATAAACAGACACTGGATTTTTTTGGTGCAGGTCTATTAAACATATGCGCTATACAGGCAGCAGTCTTGTCACTCAATACTCTTTTTTAAGACTTTTAGATTAATTTGTTGTATTATATCTGTCATTTTATTTGTTTAATATTCTTGCTTTATTCTGATCACAATATGTGGCAGCACGTAGGACTAATGAGAGCCATATTCTTCGCTTCCGAATGATAACAATGTTATAACGTGTTGATTGTAACAGTTGCTCTATAAAATAAGGTCAGTAGAATTACCGTAGCTACCGGTTCAGGAACTCGGATGTTCCAGATTTTTTTTCACCACACCCAAAGTTGTGGAATACTATAGTGTTTCGTCAAAGCCTTTCCTGTGTTAAGATCTGAGCCAAATCAGACTCATAGTTTTCGCTATATCCGCACACACCCACCCGCTTGCTCCCTCTCTCCCTCCTTTCCTGCTCCTCACTCACTCACTCGCGCACCCACGCACGCACGCACGCACGTACGCACTCACTCACTCACTCACTCACTCACTGATTGATTGAATTACTAAAGGGCATCATGCTTTACTGGGCTGCTGCCCGCAGCTAAAATAGATTATGACGTCAGCATCTTGCGTGACAGATGGGATCTCTCCATTTAAGACAGTTATCCAAATGGTGAAAGTAAGAAGGCAAAGCAATCAATTGATGAATCCAGTTTAGCTATGCCCCGTCCATCTCTAACTAAGCTCGACCCACGATTTGCCAGTGTTGGGATCTCTGAATCTCAATTTCCAGAAAACTATACAGATAAACTGTTGAATATTCTGAAACTAATTTAACTGGCTGCTGTTGCTGTCATGCGCTCAGACAGATTAGTTTCAAAATATTTAACAGAATGTTTACTAAATAGGAAATAAATACAATTTGTACAACTTGACGGATTAGTGACAGCTTATAACGGACTAAATCGCATTATTCATTACGTAATTTTTTATGACGACAGCCCACATGTAATCTGGGCGATAAACTGGATTCCCCCTACGGTTTCACCCAACCACTCCCGAGAGCGTCGGTTTTAGGGAGGCGCGGGCCCTGTGCAAAATACGGATAATGAGCCAAGTGATGCACCAAAATCTACTTGTTATATAGAAATACAATTTCTGTATGGCTAACATCAAAGTTATTCTGTGAAAACATGCACATATTGGGATAGATAGTTTTGTGCACTTCTCCAAATTTCCGGGTGTCATTGATTTCAGTGGACAAACATCATAAACAAAATCATACTTGTCTTTGAATGCCACCATTTGTTCAACCCTTCCTTCTAGTATAGCAATAGCTTTATCTACAACGGCATTAAAGTAATCTATTTTGAACACTTCCTTTCCCCCTCTAATGAGTTCACCTGCCACTTCATATGTGAAAAGCCGCTTCTTTTTTCTTCATTCGGTTTTTTTTTCGGGAAACACTGCCTCTACTAGATCATCAAATGTGCTATATCTGAACCAACCTTTATGGCCTCCTCAAAGCCAGTCTATCTATACTCTTCAAATAGTTTTCCTGTGCTTTTCAGCAATGCTATTGTAGTGTCTAGAGGCATGCCAATGCTCTGCATTAACTTACTATCTTTGTTTATTTGGCTCAGAATGTTGTACCAGATGACACTGCTAACAAGGAAGTGGAAGGAATGTAATTCATTTAGCAAGCTTTTGGTCTCAGAGAATGTTTCGGCATCTAGATTTTTGCTATTTTAAGGGTTTGCTGTGGTGTAGTATGTACATCAGGTGCATTCTTTATAAACACATGAAATCTTGCTATTCCACCTGGTATCTGAAGGCGTTTTAGCAACTTGAGATGTAACAGATGATGTTGAAATGCCCCCATCCCCCACCCCTGTTTTCTTGAAGGCTGTATATTCTTATAAGAAAACGAAAGTAGCATATGGTAGATGTTGATGCCTTTACAGCACCGCACATTACCAAATTAAGTGAGTCGCAGCCACATAGAAGGAAAAATGCTTACAGATTTTTGTCCGAAATTCTTATCTGTACACCTGAATTTTCCCCCTTCATATTTGCTCCATTGTCGTGCTCTTGCCCTCTACATTCCCCTAGTGATACAAGCTTCTTTCGAAGACTGCCTGCGAGCCTTTCACCACTCCTACTACTTCACCATATCAGCAGGTGGAATGTTGCCCATGAAGTGTTCCTCAATGTTAGGGCAGTCAGAAGAAACATTCACTATGTAACCTATTAGTGCCATTAACTCTTGGCAAAGCTCTTTTTCTAACTTTGGCTCCCTTTTAACTCTTGGTAAAACTAGGGCACAGCATAATTGATGATTTACCATTTCTATAAACTTATGTACTATGTTTCTTGAAATGAGTTGGATAATTTCGTTTTGTATTAATTTATCAAGATAATGATCAGATATGTCTTCGGCGTACTTATTTGGATGTCTTCTGCCATAAGATCATCATATTTTCCATTACCTCCACCTGTCCAAGCAAGTTCCTATTTTGCACATCCCCCAGATGTTCATGATTTCCAGAACCTCTCAGGCCAAATTGCGATCTGTCAGGAATTTCACTGTACTGACAAGTCTATGCAAAACCACACCCTAATATTCGATCTCAGATCTAATCTGTGCTTGCTTCTGGTGGTGTCTCTTTCTAGTCCAGTTATTACCAGTCAGGGAGTTCTTGTCTTTCAGTTGCAAAAAGAGTTGTCCATGCATGATGGGAGAAATATTGACTCTGGATGTTTTCGGATTTTTTTTGTATTTCTACAACCATTCCAAAATCGCTTTCATTTTCTTCATTTGACTTGCTGCCAGTGCCACTTTCTTCCATATCACTATCATCACTATCTTGAGGCGTACTGCCTGTGGCATGCAGTTTCTTGCTCACATCACTTTCATGTGGACTGTCACTAATGATATAGCTATCATACGGATTAGTTTCACTTTCAGTATCAGAGTCTTCTTCATCTTTTGATGCTCCCCCTGAAAAAATCTGACTATTGCGCCTTTCTGTTTCACTACTGTTGCATTCTTTCTTCATTTTTGCATTGCGTTTTGTAGCACCTGGTTGGTATTTATATACCCATCTAGACATCGTTGTGTACATATAAGGAAAGTTAAAGATAATATTGAGGATCACTAGGAGCCAGCCTCAGTCCCAACTCCCATCAGCAGCCATTTGACACTGAAGCTTCAATATATTCACGTGTGTCATATTGACATAGGGGAGGCTATTGAACTTTTGCTGTCAAATGGCTTATCCTTTCTGGGTATAATGAGTTTTCCAAAGAAAACGTATTTTTTATATCAGTGTACAAAACTTAAATAGATTCAATTGCGTCAAGTTGGCACAAGGGAATCTACCGGGGTTTTGCAAAGTGATTCCGAAAATGTTTTTTGGAGGATTCATTATATTTAGAAAGTATGATGGGCCCAGTCGGGTAAATGTTTATATTACGGGTGAGGGGGCATGGTGATAGTGATTTTGACTATGGTATCGCCACTGTTAAATAATCCCCCTTCATGTAAGTCGAATATCAAGAGTTTTAAAGTAACTACTTACCAAAACGTTAGTTTAGTTATGATCAGTACAAAATATAGTGTCATATGGGATCGCGGAAGTAATAGAAAGCATGTCATTGGGCCCTCAAATCTGCTGGGAAGCTCAAATCTGTTAGGCCCCTTATTAGCCTCAAATCCGCTGGGTTGGAGATAGTGCCACCTCTAAAAGATGCCCACTCGGGCAAGAAGATTTAACGGGAAAGTTAATTTGAGGACCCTACAGTGTTATTAAGTATCTTTAAAAAGCATATGTTTTTGATGGACTGGCAGAAAAACGTAAAACATATTGCTCAAAATTTATAAAAAGTATCATACACAGTAATAATATTTCAATGTATAGTAAGGTTTCCCTGTACATTTAATAAACTGAATAATAACATTTTGCCATGCGGGCCCCTAACCTTGCGGGGCACTGTGCTGTCGCACATTTCGCACATACCTAAAAACCGCTAATGGATAATAATATATAATATATCAGTGTGTGTATTCTGACATATACATAGGTGTGCATTCGTTCTCATCCCCGGTGTTTATTATGCTGTGACCGTGAATGCTCACGCTGGCCATTCTACACCATAGTTGTTCTGTCTCATGTTCGGCATCCTATGACAGTTTGTAGCCTATTAGTTATGCATAGAATCATCAATATTTGAAAATTCTATCACGTAGTTGACGGATTCTGGCATTAAGAATTTATTTTGAGCCACAAAAAACCCGGAAATGAATACGCGATGAACACGATAGAGCGAGAGCTGATATCAAATCAACCTAATTATTATTTTTTCCCGTAATCTAGTCATACGGATTAGAGGAGCACATTTCAATTCTAGATATAGGCTTACCCACACATTTTTAGGAAAGGTCCGCCCATTTTGTATGCGTGTTGGAATCGATTAGAAGCTTTAATAACTAACTTTCAAGGTAAGCTGTTGAATATTTTGAAACTAATTTGTCTGGGTTGGTGTTCCTGTCTATGGCAGCAGCAGCTCTCAGACAAATTAGTTTCAAGATATGTAACAGAATGTTTATTAAATTGTAAATTCAGCAAAGACATACAATTCGGACAATTTTGTGAAGAACCTTTCGATTTTCGTGACGGAACTACGTCATTATGATTGGGACTACAGCTAACATGTGATCATTTGATTATGATTATGATGTCAAATATTTGAGTGACAGATCGGATACATCTATTAAGATACGATGTGAGAAAAGTCAAGCACCAACATTAAAAAATGAACGTGTATTCGGCTGATCTAATGACGCTCGCTTAATCTGTAATAGGATACTAGAAAGATCTCAATTATTTGAACGATTGCTATCAAAATAGTTTCAAGAGGTAATCTAAATTAAATGTCGACAAAACACAAGCTATGATCATCCAGGAAAGAAATACGAAATCTAGGGGGAAAAATATTAAGGTACTATTGGATCTCACACCTTTCACCATCACTTGGATGAATCGGATCTGTCACTCAAGTATATGACGTCACAATGTATTACATAACATGTGTGATGACGTCCGTCGTGAACTTTTAAAAGTCCGTCAACCCGTATGACTTGTATAGCTTTACTATTTAATAAACATTCTGTTGAATATTTTGAAACTAATTTGACTGGACACTATTGCTGATAGAGGCAGCAATAGCACCCTGTCAAATTACTTTGAAAATATTCAACAAGTTAGCTGTATATTTACCATCAAATTGGCATTCTGGACGGCAATTCAGGATTCAAAGTATATAAATCGATCCCAATACGCTCAAAGCATGAGCGGAGCTTGGCTAGAGACAGGCGGGGCATAGCTAAAAGTGAATTCATCCATTATGTCCGGGATTATGCCTAGGGCTGAATAATTATTCAGATGCAGTTTTACAACAGTCTTTAGTGAGCTAAAATCGAAAGCTCGGAAATCTATCTATTAGTTTCTAAGAATAACCTACTGAGTATCTGTTGAGGGTTAATTCACACAAGAAGACATGGCCTATGCACATTTGACCTGTTTTTAAACGTACTACATAGGCCATCAATTAATCAAAAAGGGATCACTAAACGCAGGTGGAGTGGGGTAACGTTTAAATGGTCAAGCTTGCCAGAAACATCCTATCCTATGCATTGATCTTCCTGAAATACCATCTGCATTGATTGTGAATATCTATTTGCAAGCTAAGAGAAAACATGTTTGTCAATTATTGTTTACTACTGAGCCTGTCATTTCAGTGGTAAAATTTCAAAAATAATCCCTTGGTCTGAAAATGGACATTTCCATGTAGAAATATAGACATTCTTTACCAAATTTAACCATTAACCCTTACTACTCTGATGTCAATGTTCTACATTTTACTGTGTCAATAGCAAAGAAACTGATGTACATTTTTCAACAAAGTTGGCGGATAATGTTTAAGACAGCAAAACCTTCCACCAAATTTGTTGAAAAATAAACACCAGTTCATCATTTAATTTAATTTTAGATTTTTTAGTTTTGGCACCAGAGTCCCAAAGGTTAACGGGTCAATGCATCTCATTTGCTATTGTCAATACGTGTGTGGGTCAAATGGTGGTTGTTATTTAACACGATTAAGTAAGATGATTGCATGGACCTTCTCTTATGACCCCGTCTTGCATGACATGGTTAGTCAGTCATCAATTATTGTCAATAATAAGTGTTCAATATTATTGGCAGATGGCCATCATTTGACCCTAAAAGCTAGTGTACGGACACTCAGACACACACACACATCACGGTTACATTTTTATTATTTATAGGTTGCCATAGCAAGAAAGCATTAGGTCAATTGTAATTGTTGATCCGATCTGCCACTCAAGTATCTGACGTCATAATCAAATATGGCACTTGTTAGCTGACATCACATTCAAAATGAGGCAATTTCAACCAAATTTGTCTGGAAGGATCCTATAGTGGCAGCCTCTAGAAAGAAAGTTATTTAGAATTTTGTTAGGTCAATGTTTTGGCAGATATGTTTGATTTTCTGAAAACTTTCTGGAACCATTTAAAAACGATACTCCTTAATCAATGGCCTGCTTTCAACAAAACTTGTGTGGAGCGATCCTGTGAGGCTTCAATATATGAGAATCTTGATTATCATTGGTCTATTTTTTGGTGGCCGTCTTGGCTTTTCCGAAAATTACCCATCTTGGGTCTTTTACATTTCCACAACAAACATGGCAATATGAGTTAATTGAAAGTTGTTAAGCTGTAAGCTACAAACTACAGTCACGTTACATGCATTTTGATAATTATTAATACCCATCAGTTTTTAAACGAGTAAGTCTCGGAAACTGAGAATTTATTTCAAAGTAGAAGACTAAGTTAGATATTTTATTTTTCAGAAACTACAGGGACAGTACATTGCCTACAGGAGATTTGCGCGGTGGATCTGCCGCATAGTTTGTCACAAAGTGAGAAAAGATTTACCTGCATGTGTCATGCACAGAAATTAATTTAACACTAGCCTGTTACCACTGTTAGCTCAAGGCTACTACAAATGGGCAAATGTTAAGTACAATTTGTGACTGACCACACCTCGGTGAGCTAGTAATAATTTAATGTCTAAACCCTTTAATGGTCAAGGCAGTCAACGACGTAATCTGCAGTGATCTTAAGCAATGTCTTTGTGCCTACCAAAAGATTATTTTTGAAAATTCATCACTGGAATGACTGGCTGGATTACCGAACCAATCATTACGGTGGTAAAATTTTCAAAAATGGTTGTCTGAATCTGGGTCCCAAAATTGATAAACAATGTGTGATGAAATGTTTTTAAAATATAGCTCATTTTACGCATCCCAATATATGTATTAGTTAGTGTATTGTGCCCATTACATCATGATGAATAAATATACGAGATGCTGGTCAACCAATCTTTCCATCATTAGCGCTTCTGCAGTGGTCCTGATAAATGTCCATTTACAAATCAATAGAAGACTAATTTTGAAAATTTCCCACTGGAATGACTGGTTGGGTTACAAAACCAGTCACTCCAGTGGTGAATTAAAAAAAATAATCACTTGGAGTCTTGGTCAGCCGTCAAAAGAAGACTATCTTTGAAGGTGTACCACTGGAATGACAGGTTAGATTACCAAAGCAGTCATTGCAGTCGTAAATTAAAAAAAATAACCTTTTGAAGACTTGGTCAGCAAATGGACATACGATACACTGTTTAAAGCCCAGTTCGCTCATCCCAAAATAGATTGTTCTCAATGGTGTGAATAAATATATAAAAAGATGTTGCCGTTCCATCATTAGGGCTTCTCTCACGCCTGTAGTTGTCTTTATAATGTCCATTTGCAGACCAACTAAAGACTATTTTTGAAAATTTACCAATGGAATGACTGATGAGATTACCAAACCAGTTATTCCAGTTGTCCATTTTCAAAAATAGTCTTCTTTTTGGAATTTTGGTCAGACAATGGACATACATGTACAGTGTATAACTCACTGACACCACAATATGTATTGCTCTCAATAGCGTGAATAAATATACCAAAAGATGTTGCAATATTTCCATTAGTGCTTCTGTAGTCCTCTTGATAAATGTCAATTTGCAAACCAAGAGGACTATTTTTGAAAACTTACCACTGAAATGACTGGTTAGATTACCGAACCAGTCATTTCATTGGTAAATTTTCAAAAATTGTCAATTTGGTTTACAAATAAACATATTACATTTTTCATGGTGCGTTAAACATTGTCAAATCTGTGCTAATCCATGCTATCTAGACCAGCTTTACTTTATTCTAGGCCTAATATCATGGGCTTATATTTTATCTTTGATTATACATTGCATCTTGTCGTTATCCATAACTTGTATAATTTATCACTCTGAAATTTGAAGAAACATATGAAATGAATAAATATATGACAAATAATTACATGGATAAATGCTGCATATTTCCTTGACATACGCTTCCTGTGTCTTAATTCCTTTCAATTTGAAACTGATTATAACCCAGGAAATAGAAAGTAGGAACTGCGTTCTATGTGCATATTCGACGCCATTGTTACATTGTTTCTTGATTCATCATGTTTCCGACATCATTATTTCACATCACTCTGGATTTATAATGTCAATGGAGTCATTGAAATATACCACATCAACTTTTCTTAGTCACCAATATTATCCAAAAAGTAGATCACACTGACCTAGTAATTACATGGAAGGTAGTTTTTGTCCAGGGGTACTCACTCACCAAGTGTGAAGTCAATAGCCCTAAGTGTGACTAAACGTGCCATAACAGTAATATATCCGCATTGGGCTCAATGCTTGAGAAAATAAAAGAAGTCGGAGGTACAATGAATCCATTTAGCGTAAAGCAATGATTCTTCATAATAAGATAAAACTTCGTGACGGCGCACGCGCACACGACTCATTGGCATTGACCTCATTTGAAGCATTTCTGATACGCGGTGGTCTCTGAAAAAGGTGAACCCAGGTAAAAGTAGAGAGAGCGAATGATTGACTGGTTTATGAGCAGCCAATCCAAGCTCCCTTTGTTATCCCCCGCAACACCCACCCCACCCCGAAGTCCAAAGCACCACCTAATCAGCTGCTGTGCCCAGACACACCCGTGTTGCGCACGCACCAACAGATTGGCACTCTTCAAATAAATATTTCGCCATTTTATGAGTTCAATCACAATGCGTGTTAGTATTCACAATAACAATAATAATGATGGTGACAATGAAGGTGATGATGATGATAGTAAAGGTCTGTCAAGTGGGTGCCAATGATGATGATGATAAGAACGATGGCAGTGACAATTATTGTGACGACAGTATCTTATTAGGATGATGACTGACAATGATGGTGATGACATTAACAATGACAAGTGACATGATGAGAGTAATAATTATGGCGCTCACAATGGTGATGGTGACTGATAATGATGACAGTAAAATGATGGCATTAAGAATTCTGATAGAGATAATGGTGGAAGTACCAATAATAGAGGGATACATTTCTAGCTATGCCCTGTCCATTGTTCTGCCCATTTTGGAATCGATTGAACCCTGAATTCCCAGAATACCATTATCACGGTAACTTGTTCAATATTTGGAAACTACTTTGGCTGAGTGCTGTTGCTGCCATAGTCAGCACACAGTCAGATTAGTTTCAGAATTTTTAATAGAATCGTCAGAATGATTAAAAAATAGTACATCCATCAAAGACACAATGTGTACACTTGACAGACTATTCCAGCTTCATGGCGGAGAATTTCTCTCAGTTATGGTTGTGATATGACTGATGTAATTGATTATGACGCCATATACTTGAACGACAGATCGGAGGCATCCGCAATGAGGGTGATAATGATGGCACTAACAATAGTGACGCTGACAATCATGGTGATCATGATGGCAGTGATAATTTTATGGTGACCATGATTGCAGTAACATCGATACTGATGGCACTAACAACGATGGCACTAGCAAAGATGGCAGACAATGATACTAATAATTATGGTTATTATGATGGTTAAAATTTTATGCTGACCATCATGACAGCAACAATGATGATGCAGACCCAAAAACTATACAATTTTTGTGATAGCCTAAAGAATAGGTTACCTAATTTTCAGCCCAGGTAATCTATCATATGGAGAGTAGATTATCGCTTCAACGACGTCGCTACATGTATCGCAATCATTGTCAACCTTAGGTTAATCATGCAGGAAACCTGTTGAATATTTTGAAAATAGTTTGACTGGAAATCATTGCTGCGTAAGGCAACAACGGCTTCCAGTCAAATTATTTTCAAACTTTGCAACAGAATATAATTTTAGTTATTATGCATCAGAGTAGGTCTACGTGTTAATGTAGATTGCAGTTGTATTATCACAGTGACACAGCATGATAACCAATATAAAGAAACAAGATGATAAAAGCCGATGATGATGATGATGATGATGATAATTATTTTAGATGGCACAGCTTCTTTGTCCGTTTTAGCCACGAAAATCGTCGGGATAGCATCTGTCTTGAACCTGCGTATGGCTCCAGCGACTTCTCAGGCTGTGTTCGGACTAGGTTTCGAGTTTTCTGTTTGTAAACAACAGAAATTACCTCCCCTAATACGCTGTAATCCACACTTTACGTACCGATTCGCCCGTTGGAATACAAAGCAGAATAAGCAATTGCCTGAACCTTTCAAGCTATTTAAACGTGCACTTGCGCAGAGTAGGCCTATGCCACTAGTTAACCGTTCGTATTTCAACAAAAATGATTAAGTAAGTAGTTATTTATTCAGAAACAACACCGACCATTTTACGTACGAAATCTGCCTCTCTAAGATGACGTCACTACCGGAAATTACCGAGTATTAACGACAAAATATGCATATTTAAAACGGTACGGATATCACCAAATAACCAAGACATATTTAATATTACGAACATTTTTATTCAATGATGATGCATTTTTTAGTTAAAATAACTATAAGGAGACACTAAAACACGGGATAACAGCTTGTTGGCAGAAATCCTTTAACGCGGGGGGTGGGGGTGTGTGCTGATCTTCAGCGCCTGATCAACTAGTTAGTTTAAGTATATGAACGTGTTTCTTCGCGCCTAGTGACTGATGACGTGATCGTTAGACTCATTAATCCATAAACAGCGCCCTGAGCTTTCAACTCACACATGCGCAGAGTAGGCCTATGCCACTAGTTAACCGTTCGTATTTCAACAAAAATGATTAAGGAAGTAGTTATTTATTCAGAAACAACACAGACCATTTTACGTACGAAATCTGCCTCTCTAAGATGACGTCACTACCGGAAATTACCGAGAATTAACGACAAAATATGCATATTTAAAACGGTATGGAATATCACCAAATTAGCCCTGCCAAAATAGCTCAAATTTGGCAAGCCGCAAAACCTACCACTAGTTGCAACAGAAATGAAATTATGTAGAAAGTGTTCGGTAGGTCCTTCCCGATGACATATTAAAAATCTATTAAAATCTTTTGAGTGGAACTATTCTTTTTTTACAGTTAAATTTCATGGTCTTTTCAGTCGTCTGGCCCAAGGCGAAAACTCAAATATGGCTATATCGCTGCGGTACATCGCGACAACTGCTTATATACACCTGTGCAAAAGTTAAGCACCACCCTATTTTTACGCACATGCGAGGGTATATTCATGTGCTATGAAGAAAGCAATAGCATAAACATTTATGTACCCATCCATCTTAGTGCAAGAGGTAATAATGCAACTAGAGGAATGCTGATTATGATGGTGGGGAAACACTGTATGTTTTTGTTTGAACTTGAAAACGAGGCCTGAATATGGGTACGTTGACAAAACTGACAACTATTGCCCTACAGTTGACACACGTGGCTAGATTGTCATTAATGGTGTCTGAAAACGAAGTTTAACATCTGTGCACGAGTTTGAGACTGTCATTATTAATACCGGGTATATCCACCTTGTGCCTGGATGACGGCCTGGACACGACGTCTCATGCTGGTCATGCAACCGACTGATACGCCATTGTGGTATTCGTTGCCATTCAAGATGGAGTGCGTCTGTTAATTCCTGCAGGTTCTGCACAGGAGGATCCCTCCTTCTCACCATGTTTCCCAGAATGTCCCAGATATGCTCAATAGGGTTCATGTCAGGGCTCCTTGCTGGCCATGGTAGGGTTTCGATGGCATTCTGGCGGAGGTATTCATGCACAGCTCTAGCACGATGTGGTCGGGCGTTGTCATCCATGAATATAGGGTGGGTTCCAGGTGCATGATTTACAAAATGAGGGACCACAACTCTATCCAGTATGGAATCTTGATATCTTTGTCCATTTAGTGTTCCAGGTACAGTCAACAGATCCAGCTTACAATCAAATGAGATGCACCCCCATATCATAACGGAACCTCCACCAAATGGAACTTCTTCCATGATGTTACGTTGGTCGTACGACGTGCGTCTGGACCTCCATACACGAGTTCGACCATCTGTGGCATGAAGCAGGAACCGACTTTCATCGGACCAGTGTACCCGTCTCCAGGATCTCATGTTCCAGTGTCTTCTTTCGTTGCACCACCTCAGACGCTCATCTTTGTGGTGTGCAGTGAGGAGAGGACGTCTGACAGGTCTCCTAGCTTTCATGCCAGCAGCATACAGTCTCCTTTTGACGGTAGACATTGACACTCTATTGCGCGTTTCCCATTGCTGGCTGAGTACTCTGCTGTTGGTGAATGGAGATCTCCTAACAAGGCGTACTAGGGCTCGATCATCACGGGAAGTAGTCTTCTTCGGTCTTCCAGATCTAGGCCTGTCCTTCACCTCGTTAGTTTGCCCATGTTTTGCAATCAAACGACTGATTACAGTATGGTTAATGTTCAGCTGTCTGCCAATCTCTCTGCATGACATACTAGTGGTATGCATGCCTATGATTTGCCATTTCACACGATCACTTAACCTTCGTCTTGCCATAGCGGTTCACAATCAAGAGCTAATTCTCTCTGTACAAATATACCACGGTCATGATCACAAAATTCCTAATCTTGTCGCCTAAATCTGTATGTAATGTTCTACACCTCAAACTGGACTTTTACATAACTGAACACGTGTGCTGTTTCCCGCCACGCACGGACATCAAGCGGCGTGAAGTCATGCATGCATCTGCATCTGCATTTCGTACTTGGAATTATGTCAGCTAACGCGGGGACAAAAAGTATGGCAGCCTAGTTGTACCATCATGTTTCTACGTTCTATTGTTTTTGCTGGTGCTTAACTTTTGCACAGGTGTATATATGCCGAGGATAGGCATTTTCACATCAAATATAAATAATGTATGCACCCATGCGTTTATTACAGATGGTTAGCCCAGACAAATGAAGTAGATAAGCCTAATGTCAACGTTAGGGGAGTGAGCATGGGGTTTGGAGACTGATTAACCAAATAAAACTTGCAAATTCACGACGTCATGGCCATTACGGCACACTTCATGTTTATAACAATGATAACATTAAGCCCATCTGTAAATTAAACACGGGGAAACAATTAAATAACTCCTTCAAATATATTATATTTATTGTAACATACGGCACAGGTTAATTTTATAAATGGACAATCAACGTAAACTGAAAAGAGGTTTTCCGCGATATAATGAACCACGCTTTTAAAATAGTATAACTTCGCGATTTTCTTCATTGTTAGACTATACGTTATTCAAATCAAATTAATTATTCACATTTGATCCAATAAAACTGATTAAATTGGCAAAAAAAATATTGATTCAATATTTTGATATTTGAATCTATTATTCACCAATGATCCAACAAAACTGATTAAATTGATTGATAAAATATGGATTCTAGTCTCTTGATATTCATATCATTTACATGGCGAGTTGTGTATTCTGCGAGAAGGCGTTATCAGATGGGCCAACAGCTACTGTAACTGCCAAAGGGTGTGATGGTATTGGTAAAGCAAGTATTGAGCGTGAGTCCGAGATAGTTCTGAAACCTGGAGACGTGGTTCATATTAAATGTCAAAAAGTATTTTGCAACCCTATAGCCATACAACATTTAATTTAAAAACAAAGCTGTATCAGACGGCTATTCCCATTCAGCTGACTCAACTCGCACCCTCCGCTCAAAGAAACCCACATTCCCATATCAGGATCATTGTTTGCTATGTGGAAATACTGATAAGTGTGATCGAAACAGAAAACTGCATGAGCCAGTATGGACAATCGAATTTGGTACGACATTACTGAGAGCATGGGATAAACGTCAAGATGAATGGTCAGATAAGGTCAAAGGAAGGGTAGCATTCGCACAGGACCTTCACGCAGCTGGCGCTGTTTACCATCAAACCTGCAATGTGAACTTTAGAACTGGTAAAAATGTGCCACATTCATACCAGAAAGAATGTGATGGTTTGTCAAAGAAAATACAATTCGGAAGGCTGGAAGATATTGTTAGAGCCGAGGCTTTCATAAAGGTCGCAGAAAACCTCGAGGCGAATGACGAACAGCAGACAACAATCGCAGAAATTATTCAAAATATGGTTCAACGCACATGAAAGATAAACTTCTTGGGCATTTTGTTGATAAAATATTCTTCTTCTTCTTTTCGATCGCTGGTATGACACTTGGAGAGGCGTTCTCAAGATAAAATCTGTGGTTTTCTGCAGTTCTTCCACAGGCCCATACAGCTTTTCAAGAAAAGAGGTTGACAAAGGCCAGATCTCTTCTCTCAGCAGCTGATACGTACTGCAACATTGAAGTATGTGCTCTGTGGTCTGTTCTGCTTCTCCACAAGGACAAGCGGGTGATGTCGTAAGGTGGAACCGCCTGTACATGTGTTGGTTTAGTCTGTTATGTCCAGTTCTGAGACGAAAAATGGTCACTTGCTCTGGCCTCGAGAGATGATGGTAGGCATCTTCTGATTGAGGTGTTCTATAAAGTGACTTGATGATAGTCTTCATCTCTGTATGTGTAACCATGTTTTCTGTCTGATTCTCTTCTGCACCCACCTTTGCCATCTTGTCTGCTTCCTCATTTCCTTGGACTCCACAGTGTGAGGGGATCCACTGCAATGCTATCCGAAAGCATTTGATGGTATGTAATGCTTCTTCAAGTTGTGGCAGCTTACCTTTGGTGATAGCCTCAAGGACGGAGCGGGCATCAGATAAAAAGACAATCTGTGCAATAGGGTCTGCTGTTCTGCTGATGGTATTAGCTGCAGGGACCAGTGCTTCGACTTCAGCTCCGTAGTTTGTGCAATGTCTGCCTGTCGGTATTGCAGCTGACTCATGTTGTCCGTTTGGATACTGTATGTGCAGTCCGGCACCTCCGCTCCTAATTGCATCTTTGGCTGATCCATCTGTGTAGATCCTTATCCATGCCTCCTGAGGGTACATTTCTTTCAGCATGGCTAGGGTCAGGGCCTTCTTGCTCACATCACTCTGTTCATCTTTGGTTGTGAGATGAGGTACTGTGGTGCGAATAGCTATGTTCTCTAGTTTGTTTTCCCAGGGTGGAGGATCAAGGGTGTGGTTTGGGTCTTCTATTTGTGCTGGCAACATTTCTTGGTGTTTCCTTTGAAGTGCTTTTGTCTCTTTCACAAAACTTGATCTTTTGAGTCTTCCTGATGACAGCTGTGCTTGCCTGATCTTCATCGGGTGGTTGTTGAATGATTTGAACTTTGCAGCTTGGATCAGTGCTTTGCATTCCCTTCCTTTACCAAGTGGGGGGATGCCTGCTGTCTGCTCCATTTTTTCTATTGGTGTTGATGTCGTTCCACCAGTGATGATGCGCAGTGCCTGGTTTTGTACTCTGTCGAGGGTCTGTTGATGAGATTTAGCTGCTGTCATCCATGAGCTGGATCCATACTCTTGAGGATCCTTTCATTGGCACCCCACTTTGTTCCTGCCAGCTTCCTCATGATGTTTAGCTTTCTTCCGGCCTTTGCCTCTGCGGTCTGAATGTGCTCCTTCCATGTTAATCTTCTGTCATAGGTGACTCCCAGGTATGTCTGCTGGTCCTCGTACTCGAGTGGAGTACCGCCCAGTGTCAGATTGCCAACCTTGGTTTTGGTGGACAGTGAGAATAGTATGGCTGAGGATTTTTCGTTGTTGATGGTAATACACCAGCGATTGGCCCAAGCTGTAATTCTATCCAAGGCGAGCTGCATTCTGTATGTGGCAGTCGTTGTGTACTCCTCGGTGCACCAGAGTACGAGGTCATCTGTATAGAGGGCTGCTTGGATCCCATTGGGCAGCTCTGCTACAATGTCATTATTGAAGAGTATGAACAGAGTTGGTGATAATACTCCGCCTTGTGGTACCACTTGTCTCAGCAATACATTCTGTCCAGATTGTCCATCCACCAGCACCCTAGCTCTGCGATTGTGTAGGTATGACTTGGTCCATCGGAACATGTTGCCACCGATGCCTGTGCGCCAGAGCTTCACGAGGAGGCCATCCTTCCACACCTTGTCAAATGCCTTCTGTAGATCGATAAAGGCAGCTAGCATCACCTTCTTGGCTTGAAAAGTGTCCTCTATGACCTGTGCAAGATGTGTTGTTTGATCTGCTGTGCTCCTGTATCTTCTGAAGCCAGCCTGCTCTGAAACTATAATGTTCTCCGACTCCAGGTACCACTGCAACCGCTAGTTGATGATGCGCTCCATGGTCTTGCATATGCAGTTTGTAAGACTGATAGGAGGGTAGCTCAGCACTTTCGTCTTGTTCTTCCCTTTTTCAGAATAGGAGTCATTCTGGCTTCCTTCCAGCACTGAGGAACCTCTCCATTTGTCCAACTGAGATTAAAGATGTCTAGCAACTTGCGGAGAGATGCATTACCAAGGTGTTGGATCATTTCATTCGTTATGCCATCTGGGCCAGGAGATTTCTTCTTCTTCTTCAATTGGCGGATAGCCTTCTTCAGTTCGGCTAAACTAATGTCAACTTTCATTGCATCGTGAGTGTTGGTGTCTGTTCTTTCCTTTTGCTCTTTTCTAACCTCTTTTTGACGCATTCGTGGTATAGAAATGTTGCTTTCTTTTGCATATGCCTTCGCAAAGGCATCTGCAGCCATCTTTCCTGACAGTGTTTGTCCATCTTCTTCAAGAGTAATCTTCTCTCCCCTGACACCCTCATCATTCAGTGCTTTTGTCAGTCTCCATGGCTTTGTGGTGTCTCTCTCTAAATTAAACCCTGCCGTCTTTTCCCTCCAGCTTCTTCTTTTGGCCTCCAGCTTGGTCTTTAGATACCTGGCTATAGTTTGTTGTAGCGTGAAGTGGTTTTCATGACAGGGATTACCCTCTGCATCTTCTCTGGCCTTGTCTAGTTTATCATGTGCTGCTTGCAGTTCTGTTGTCCAGTAGGGGCGGTAATTTTTCCTGAACCCTCGAGGAATCGCTTCGTTGGCAGCCTTGAGGATACTTGAATTAAATTCCTTGACCGCATTGTTGATGTTTCTCCCTTCTACTGCTATATTTTGGGTAAGCTCATTGGAACGAATGCCGAACAGACTCCAATTTGCCTTTTTGTAGTTCCACCTTGGATGTTGAGGTGAACTTGTCGAAATACTTCCAGAAAGAGAGAGGAGGACTGGACGGTGGGCGCTTCCTCCTAACTGCGATCCGACCACTCTACTGAGGTTTCTGTGAATGTCCTCTGTACAAAATGCCAAGTCCGGCGTTGTTGTCGAGTGCCATCGGCGCGAGTAGAAGGTAGGCTGATCTGTGGGATCGTTGACAAGTAAAATGTGCTTTTCATCTTGCCATGCTTCAATGTCTTCTCCTCGTTTATCAAGTGTTCTGTATCCCCAGCTCTGAGACTGGCTATTAAAGTCTCCCGCAATGAGGAAGTGGCAGTCCGGGACCTGGATTGTGTCAAGTGAGAGATTCTTGTCATTAGGGCAGTAATAATTGACAATGTCAATCACACAGTTGCTGGTTGTTACCTTGATCTTGATATATTCTGCCTCTTCCATAAAGGTTTTGATCTGGCTGGCGTCCATGCTGTTTCGGACCAAGGTGATCACCCCGCCTTTCTTTCTTCCTCTTCGTTCACACCGGTAAATCTGGTAACCTCTGATCTTAAATGGTTTTCCTTCTTGCAGGTGTGTCTCTTGGATGCAGCAGATATAATGTTGTTTTCGTACAGTAACTGTTCGAGCTCTGATTTCTTTTTGGTAACCCCTTCTGCATTCCAGTGCATGATGTTGATACTGGGGTTCTCTTTGGGTTTGGTCTTCTCTTTCGGTTGGCCAGTAGCTCTCCATCCTCGTCCCCTGGCTCCACAAGACGAGTTGATGGGACCTCCAGTAGCTGAGGGTGGGCTCCTTCGAGGCGTGGAGCCCGGCGCTACACCTGCCTGGCGGATCCTCACAGGGCGAGCACCATTTCGGTTGATTCGATCTCCAAGTGTCATTCATTAGCGTTGTGCATAATGCTATGGTTAGCCCCTCCAAATGCCTGGATTGACACCCAGTGGGTTACACCCCTGCGCCACGTTGAGGCCGAGCATATAGTCTTAAACAGGGGTTGATAAAATATTCATCACAGAGATAAATGGTTCCCAAAATGTAGTGTCCTTCAGACGTACAGCTTCGGCCATTCTAAATGAATTTTACAGCCACCCCAAAGAAAATGATCTCGAGGCCGACAGGTTCAGATTAATAGAAACGGCTGGCCACCTCATCAAGAGTGACATTAAGTCGGTGGTCGTTCAATTTAAAGACGTTTACCCATCTAGCCTTTCCATGTCTGCCATCGATGAAGCAACAGCCTTTCTACCACATTCATTGCGAGTTTTGCTGAATGCTTTGTTTGTTGACCGGGCAAAGACTCAAAGGTATGTTACTTAGGACAGACGATCATGCAGGATACATGTCCCAGAAATATCATAGCCCCATTGCAGTTAGTGACGGACTGGAAAGTCTTAAGTATGAAAGCATGCCGCCATCAGCAGAAAACAATGACACAATTTAGTCGACCTTCTTTGGAAAACGTCTTTGTCACTTCGCTCACCTAGGCCAGCATGGTCTGGTTATATGCAATCAATATCCATGGGGACACACCCGGGACATGCATCTATGATATTTCTCCCAATGATCGATATAAATCCAAGTGATATGACTTATCTCAACTCCACTCTGAATTTCATATCGGAACATGCCAGGCGTCATGAAGCAACACCCATTGTGGTGGAAAGCCATGTCAATTCTTGAAAGTGCTTCCATTACAATCAATGGTGGTAAGGTTGGTGGCTTTCATACATTAATGAGCTTTCTTGGGAGCATCGGACACTTGATGGCATGGACAGGTCTCCACGACCTTCTGGAGGTGGTTTTTGCTGAAAACACAGTTTGCCTTATACTGAGTGGTAAAGCAGTGGCAAGAGCTCTCCATGGCCTCTTCCTTATTGATGCTGTCATTCACACACTTTTACTGTATAGGATCTTTCAAACACAATTGCCTCTGCTATCTCAAGATAATGTGGCAGAGGAAACAGGCATTGAAAGTGGAAGTAACACTGTCCCAGAGGAACTTGACGCAATAGGGACGATGTACGATGACCTCATGTTAGGCAAAATTACTCTGCAAGAAGTAGAGTCATCAGTAGAGTTGCGATCTTTTCACAGGGAACTTCAAACAGAGATGATAACTATGTCGTCAGAATATTGCACTGCCAAGCTTTGGGTAAATTATATGGAGATGACCACCATTGTGCGTGGCTTTATCAGATCTGAACGAATGGGTGATTGGTTCGTCCATCTTGAAACCATGCAAGTCATGTTGCCATACCTGGCAGCATCCGGTCACAATCTGTACACAAAATCAATGTACCTCTACCTCCAGAAAATGGGAAGGTTTACATGCAATTCTCCCAGGGACTATATGTTGATCGGAGGTCAGACCGTTTTTGGGCTGGATTATCGCCAGACCTTGTGATTGAACCGGTTCTAATGAGGAGTCTTAAGACGAGTGGTGGACTCACCAGAGGTAGGGGCATGACTGAAACACAGTGAATAGTTTGGTGTTTGTCAAGACCTGCGTATACGGAAGTTAATGTCGCCATGGAGCAGCTCACATCAGTCACATATGGCATAAGTGAGCAACATAAAGATTTATCGCTAGCTAGGCAAACAAGGGGCACTGCCGATTCTAGAAAGCTTATGTCCTTCATTGAATGCCGGTCACCATTTGACACAAATCCATCATTTCGAACACAGTTAATGGCAGTGCAGCCGGAGCACGCGTAAACGTACACAACACAAAGCAAATCGGAAATATCGTTCTTAATGAAATGGAGGGCAACCCGTTCTCACGCATTCCTTCAGGAGAAAGAAACATTTGAATCCAAGTCTGCTGGCAAGATTGTCAGTGATATGGTCCAGATAGATCCCTTACTTCTGTTTCAAAGGTTAATCATCACAGGATCTCAGACAAACGATTTGGCAAATGCTCTGACTTATGAACTCTGTAGTTACCATCCAGCATTGTTCGAACGAAAGGACAGTCTCTTAGAAGCCATAAATCCACAGCTAGCAAAACCGATCTGGTCTGCAGTACCACCACAACCGCCACAAAGTTATAAATTCAAATATAGACCATAGCAACTATGTGGCAACACACTCTGGTCAATCAGTGGCTGTTTTCGGTGGCTACGAGACATGTCTGTCAACAAAAGACAATACCAATAGACGCAGGGCAGGGTGTGGGGGTAGCAAAGTGATTTTCAGTCCATCCATGAAACTGCAGTTGAACAAGAAAGAATTTCTCTCCTATGGTGAAAATAAACAGCGATTCTTTGCATTACTGAGTGAAAAGCTAGCTCAATATGATTGTGAGGTAGCACATGCCAAAGGAGATGCCGATGTATTAATCGTGCAAGCTGCCGATGTATTGATCGTGCAAGCTGCAATTAATCAAAGATATGTGAAGCAGTACTGGTCGGGGATAACACTGACCAGCTTATTCTCCTCATACATCATGATGGGAGGAACAAGCATAATATTTGCTTCCGTCCTGATCCAAAGAAAGGAGCTCCTCCAAAATATATAAGTGTGAATTCCATCAGGCGTACACTAGGAAAGAGCATTCTGTAGTGCGGATCGGCTGGACAGGTACGGACCATCCCAGCTTGGCTGGGAACGGTACGGCTGTCCCGGATACGTTTTGAGCACACGGCCCCACCACCACCCCCACCACCTCCAACCCCATTAGTAGGATAGTACGTGTATATAAAGCCATATAAGAGAGGTTTCTAAATTGACCGTGAGATCATGTAGTGCGCGTCAGAGCTTCCCTGACAACATGTGTCAACGTTTGGGAGAGAATGCATACTAAAATGTACCGAGTTGGTGCATGTAATTTCACGCTCATAGTAACTATAGACCGAATTCAAACGAGGAATTCAAAACTGTAAACTATTTTAAAATCGGCTCAGAAATGATCGAGTTATCCTTATTTTTCTGCTTAAATTATGCTCAAAATATCGAAAACGTCATAAGCGCGTCTATGTACTAATTGAATGGGGAGGATGTTTCTCACATGATAATGTCCTTTCCCTGCCAGCTCGCAGGCTGGTTGGCTACAGATCGTGCGTTGATTGGCTGAGCATTCTCGCTACGACGTCATGAGGAGGATAAAAGGAGCAAAGAACTGAGAATCGAGACTCATACTTCGACGAGAGAGAAGGTGGTAGGTTGTGTGGCCAGAGCAGAACAAGACATGGGTAACCGCTTACTGACTGTGGTTACCATACAACCGCAGTGGTGCCTCTCAGATTTCAGCTCTTAGTCTCTGGCACACAACCGCTGCATCAGCATCTAAGTTTGTTGCATCACATACTGTGTACATGGAAGATGCACATGCATCATTATTTAACATTCAACTGTAGCTCTACTACAGGGCAGCTTTCAACTTCCATTACAGTACGGAACCTTTTGTCATACTGTTTAAATTAATATGAATATCGAGTGGACATCTGCAACCGCAGTCATTCTTCTTCACCATCTTTGAGAGTGAGCCGCATCAGCAGTTCACCTTCGGATTTATGCCCAGCAGCTACAGAATCAAGCCATCACGCATTCTTCATACGGGACATATCATCTACCATGATCTATGAACTTTTTCCATACCGATGACTAATAGGTACTCATTTAAATGTATTTTCGTATTATTGTATTTTTGCATTCATAGGTACTGATGACCAATAAGTACCGACCGGTCACCTGAGACCTCATTTTATAGTTTATCTTTTTACTGTATATAGTATCCTTATTTTGTGCTGATAACTAACATTAAGCGAACCTGACATGTGATTGACTAAACCTGGCTATTCTAGCCCGATAGGATAGGTTAGGTTTAGAAGTAGTTAGGAATGGTCACGCATTAGGAGTCATTTGTGTAAGCCTCTTTTCCGGATGTAGTGAATATGTAACACCGCACTCCGGCTAGGTGGTATAAATTGGCCATATACCTTAAGGCCCCCTTATTAATATATAACTATTGGGGTTTCCGAGCAGTGAAGACTAAAGTGTCGATTCCGCACACACTCCCCCAGTATCTTCGGATACCAGTTAGCATAAATATCCATGCCAAAGTAGGAAGCACTGCGAAAACATTATATTATTTTTACTGGCGAGCAGTGCATCTCTGGGCATTCTTAACATAACCCTAACGACAGGTAAAATGTTAGTCCCCAGGACCAGATCCTACATGATCTGTCCCCAACTATGTCTTCACAGTGACCGGGTGTGGTCTTGGAACCCACCACGCCCTCACGGGAAGGTCGCTATAGTTGAATATCCATCTCATTATCCCCACCGTAAATGTATATGGGCTTTTCAAGTGCTTTTGTAAATATGTCTTATTCTAGTAATGTTGTGTGTGGTTGTGGTGCTATCAGTAACAGGATCGTTATATGATTTAGGAGCTGCTGCACCGTGAGATGTCTGCGTGCTGTTTTTTAGGGGGATTCTCCGTAAGGTTACCATATGGAAACCGAGCATTTCCGCCAGTATCAAAAAGATAGTTAGAACTACTTGCCACTTGCGGCCAAAGCTTGGAACATGGACCTAACAACTAAAGGTTAGTTTAGGGTGTAAGCAGAAGGACCGCATAAATAAAGCAACAGCTACCAATACAGTAACATTAATCTACATAAGATGACAGTGTCTGAATTCTGCAGAAATTACCCACCCCATCTTCACGTAATTCTGCGTGCATCACAATAGCATACAGTTTCACTAGATTCACCGCACTACACACTTAGCATATGTTTGAACAAGAGAGTGGCCCTTTTTGCCAGCTCTCTTCCTCCACTTCGGCGTTGAAGACATTTTCCTGTGACGGAGGCCCGCGTGAGGCACCTTCCTCTCGCAACAATAATGTGTTCTTAGGGGTATAATGGTTTATATTAAACAACACAAAGTTACCGCACTAGGACTCTCCCTATCTCTCTCTCCCTCTCTCTCTCTCTCTCTCTCTCTCTCTCTCTCTCTCTCTCTCTCTTGCAGGATTACCTCGCTGATTTAAAGATCGGCGAGGTACCTCTGACGAGCCCACATTGAACAAGACACCAACTTGGTTCCATGTACTACATTTTCTCTCTCATACTAGCAAACGAGTAGCATTGTTTATTTTAACTATATTATTTTATTAATTATGTCTAACTCCCAAATTGAGTAATAGGCCATCATATCGGTGACACGAACAGCCGGGATGAGACAGTGTGGTTCAATCTCGGTGGCAATGGTCGCACGGCCCCACTGGAACATTATCGTTCCACCAGCTATAGAAGTCGGTCTTTGTACATTCTGGAGAGTTGCGAAACACGTTCCATAACCCCTGACACTAACCAGCTAGTCCGCGCATCGTGTACATGCGGTGCAGCACAGCAGAATATTTTTGATGGACCGCCGCGTACCCACCCCGGAGGCTACAGTTCACGAGAATATTCTTTTTGTACACGCTTTTCTCGGATGCGATACAACGTCGAGAATATTTGGTTTAGGCAAATCCGTCGGACTGAAACTCATGAATGACAACAAGGTATTCCATGACCAGGCCAAAGTATTTGAAAGTGCAGCATCATCGAAGAAAAATCTCATATCTGCTGGTGAGAAGGCCATGGTTATTCTGCATAAAGCAACAGAAAATGACAATCTTAACACGGTATCAACGATACCCGTAGCTTGTAACAATCAGTAAAAAAGCCATCCACTCAAGCCTGTTACCACCAACACCTGCGGTGATGAATTCCACAGCCTCAGTGTGTTCCATCAGATCCAGCACCGGAATGTGAATGTCTTGAATGCTGAAGAATGGGGCTGGAACATTTCAGAAGGTAAAATGATACCAGTACAATCTGACTTGGATCCTGCCCCGCAGTTCCTGCTTGAACTTGTGAGATAGACCTGCAGATCAGACTGTGGTACAATGTGATGCGGATGTCGTCGGCATGGGCTTGATTGTTCGTCTGCTTGTTCTGGGTGCAGGGGCGTTTGACAAAACATGCCAAATGATGACCTGGATGAAAATGAAAATTAAATGAATGTAGAAATCATTTCAAACATCGAATTTTAATGTCATCTATTAGTGACTATGACGTCATAGAGTGGAAATATTGTGATAACGACATTTTTCTCTGTTGGATTGGTGGCATATTTGTATCTGTTTGTAATATATTTATGTGGTCTAAAATTGACCGTTATCGTGATACTCGCTTTATTATACTCGATTGGCGGCCATCTTGCTATCCATCTTGAATTTAACATGTTCCACTCAAAAGATTTTACTAGATTTTTAAGAAATCATTTCTACACCCTGAAAAAAGAAAATAAAACTGGTTTCATTTCTGTTGCAATTAGTGGTGGGTCAAACCTTATTTTGACAGGACTATTATTCCTAACAGAAACAGGTCATATATTTGAGTCTAACCTTGGATTTTTCGTTTGCAAACACTGTATTTTATTTTAATTCTTTTCCTGTTTCTTGTTTGTTTAATCAAATGCAATCATCTTAAATTAGCTTACCGACGTGTATTTGATAGCATTATTTGTCAGTTTTCCCTCTTAATATTTTTTACTTCAGCATTTTTGCTTAATTTCCGGGGTTTTTTTTCATTTCACAGACTGCCATCCAACCCCATTCCACCTTGAGAGAAATAAAGTAATTTCCCCTCCCAGCATACAACACGTACACCCGCCAACAACAGCTCATTAAGCAGCAAAACGCACCAACAACGTCATAACTTTTGATTATTTCAGTTTTACGTCGGGGTAGCTAAGCAACACTTCACGGAAGCACCTCAAAGATAGAGTGGCTCAAATACACCCATATGTAAGCGGCCAATAAAACCAACTGAACTACCTAACTAAACGAATTAATTGGTAAAATTGTACACCATCTGGAATGCCCGAAAATAAAAATGTTAATATTATATACCTTTAGATGATTAAATTGTGTTGCTAGATGTAATGAAACGAAGTAAATATTGACATATTAGCATATGATCATTACAAATGAAGTAAATGTTAACATATAATCGTTTTATTACATATAAATTGATATAATTTTTAGTTGTGAATTTTAATTACTAACTCGTGTGGTGGTAGCGGCGGTAGCGAAGAAGGAGGTAGTGGTGGTGGTGGTCGTGGTGGTGGTGGTCGTCGTCGTCGTTGTTGTCGTGGTTGTAATATCAGTGGTGTCGTACAAGGGGTTCCCGATGGGGCCTGGTCTCCCCGAAAATTATGGACAATAACATTATTGCATACTAGATATTATGGTCCTTTATCATAACAAATTATGCATAATTTAGGCAATTGCTTGGATTTGCAGACCAATCCCTTGGACACATTGTGGCAAGACTACTTCGAGTTGATGATGTGTGGATTATTTCATACAAAGCCTATTTGGTTCAGAGCACGAATCCGTTTGCAGACACAAATTCTGCCTACACCTTCATATAGGATGTATATAATGCATTTTATATTTAAGCCCAATGAAGTTCTAAACCTAATTTATAGAATTCCTTGCGTAAATATATATTGTTGACTGTTTTACGGTTTGCGATTCTAGTACAAATCTGTGATTGTAAGCATTAATATATTGTCGAATCCTAATTAATTAAAAACGCTTTGTGGCTTTAGTCGAGATACCCAATTTTTCATGATTACATGCTGCATGATCACACATGTCATATTCCCATACATACATAAATGAAATGATAGGAAAAATTGCACAATTTATTCAGTTCCAACCTCGATCCACCATCTTTCTTATAGATTTGATTGCCTCACTCTCTGAATTCAATGGCTTATTACCAATGTATTTTGTAACGAAAACCGTGTTAACAAAGATAATTATCACCATTCGTATTGAACAAGAAGCTCCTAGGGTTATTGAAACAAACCACCTGTTTGTCTCTCTGTTCCGATATTTTCTCCAAACCCATTTGGTGGAATTCAACTGAATTAGGTATGTCAGTTATCCATATGATCGAGTATTGCGAGATGGCATTTATAGTGAGTTCCGCTGCTGGGGAAAGGGGAGGGGGGGGGGGGGTTAGGTGCCTGGTTGAAAGGTTAAATTTGGTAAAAATGAGGGCATTTGCAATGGCATGCCATTAACTATGCGTCTTTCTTTACTTTATCCCCTTGTGTGTACTGGTGGGTGTCGCGAGGTGATGAAGCTTTCTCTTCGCTGCCGGATGGGATGCTTGGAGGGGTGATAGGCCATGGTTCAGCAGGGGTTTGTCTCGCCATCAATCGATCTTTTTCCTAATTTTGCGTTTGATTTGAATCTTGGGCAGCTCATGTTGTATGCTCTGAATGATGATTGGTTTGTAGCTTTTCTGTTCAAGTGACCGAACCACTCAAACCTTTGATCTTCTATGTGATGGTGGATCGGTGCTCTTCGTACCATTTCCCTGATTGTTTCATTTATAATCCTGTCTCTTCTGGTCACTGGTATGCTATGGTCGGTATAAAGATGGTATGATGTTTATCAGCTGACTTTGACCTCCTAATGAATATGTGTGCGTCAATGGTGTGTGCGTTCTGGATTCTGGTCTCAATCTCACTGTTAATTCTTCCGTCTTCTGTGAAGCCGCTTTCCTGATACGTGAATTCAGCCAATTGTTTGAGTTGCGTGATATTGTTGTTGATATTCAGCTTTCCAGGCTTTCGACTTAATAGCTATAAATGTATGTGGATCTGGCCTGCTGACGTATGGATTGTCTAAATTTAGACAACTATTTCTCACAGGAAACTGAGCACAAACATGATAATTTGGCAGGCAACCGTCCGTCAATATTTATGTCTGAAAATACTGGGGATGGCCATTGAGAGTGGGAGTACAATAAGACATGTCTTATGACCGTGTCTCCCACGTGTGTACAAAGAAGAAGAAGACGAAGAAGAAGAAGAAGAAGAAGAAGAAGAAGAAGAAGAAGAAGAAGAAGAAGAAGAAGAATAGCAACACCAATTATTATTACGTAACTTAAAGATGAGGGAATGAAATCTTCGAGAGAGCATGAGTTCAAGAAGTAGAAGGCCGTAGAGGGGGGAGTAGGAAGAGGTCCGCACGTTGTAGTCGCCCGTGCTTGTCGACACTGCATGGCCACCCAGAAACTTCCGTGACATGAGCTTGTCTATGTAATCTGTGAGGGGATAGCAATTATAATTGCTATATACATAAATATATTTTTATTGTTTCAAAAATGACAAATTGGCCATCAATTTGATCAATAAAGTATGTTAGTACTTATACAGACTCGACTGTTATAATATTTTGCTCTTGTGGCTCGATGGTGGCAGGTCTGTAGGATGTGGGTCTTACAACCACAAGTCCCACTGGACAAGCATCAGCGAGCCCAAAGAACGAGTGTCCATTGCAGGCAGCTTTGGCATTTAGTATGTTCTTTTTTGTTTTGTATGCTTATGTTTGCCGATCAACCTACAACCTACAATATGTAATTTGAGCCTAAACGCTTTGTATTCCGATTATAGTCCTAGACATTTCTGAAGATGAATGTGTATATATTGTTAGATCTCCATTTAAGAGTAAATTCTCTATGATGTTGGGCATGCGATTAATGATTAGGTCGGACATAAGTTTGCACCTTGGTTCACTGTAGCGAGTGCATTTGAATAGATAGTGTGTATGCATGTATGATTACAGCATTCTGCGGCTGTAGTAGTAGAAACATCCTAGAGCTGCAATCAGTCCTTCTTCGCTTTTGCCCACTGTGTCTTGTCCTCAGCCAAAATCCTTAGCTTCCTCAGGTCCATTCTTGACTTGAGTGTATCTAGTTCTGCTTTCTTGAGGTCACCTCGTAGCACGCTTAGCAGATTCATGCAATGACGTCCTCTCCTGGCTCTGTATTTGCTGGCTCCGAGTAGAGCGAATTCCAAGGCTCTCTGTACTGGTGTGTCTTCTGAGATCCTTAGCACATGCTCAAACATGGACCATCTTTGCTGGGCGATTTTTACAGACGGTGGCGACGTATTACACATCTTGTATAGTACATCGTCGGAAATTATGTTGTCTGGCCACCAGTGTCAAGTGATGGTGCGCAGGTGTTTGCGGTGGCAGGCGTCGAGTTCGTCTAGAGCTGCCTTTGGAGATGCCCAGCTGCTACGGTTATACGTCATCAAGGATACACAGGTTGCATTGTATAAACGTAGTCTTTTTATCAAGCGTATCTTTGATCTACGAATCCATGTCTTCCATAGATAGTGTGTGTTGTCTTCCATTTCGTTACAGTGTGGACAGTTTTCCCTTTCAACTGGATTAAAACGAAACAGATGAGCATATAGCTGGCTACATTTATTTCTTAATTTTGTTTGCTGAATAAATGTCCAGGCGTCGATCTCCATATGAGTAATATGTTGGTACAGTAGATTTTGAATTTGGGTATATACTTTTGATACCTCGGGTTGTGTTGTTGAGTTCTATGTGTTGCTGTCCAGTTGGTTCAACAAGTGTAGTGTGCAATGGAAGAAAGCACGTCTGAAAACCTCTAGGCGTATTTGTTATCTTCAGAAAATTAGTTCCGTTACGTAAGTTGTAATTCGTTGATTCTCTCACTTGGCGAGGGATAAGCTCCTTAATGGAGATTGGATGGTGGTCTTGATTTATAATTTTACATAGGAGTACTGATTTTGGTTCTTTTTGATTGCGATGTTCTGGCGCCACAGGTATAGCCTGAGAGAATAATTACATATAGCCAATTCAAACAACCTATAGTCTTCTTATAGAGTATTTTAAAGAATATGTGTATAACATGTACACACATTTGCTTGATTTCAGTATCATAAGTTATTTTGAGAGCAATATGGCTTAATTTTAATGCTTCTTTAAGCAGCATCAACGTACATGCTGAATAGCCATTTCGTTATAGTTAATGGTTTCGGGCCACAATAAATAAAATGAACAATATGTAACATTTCATTGACGCATGGAAACTGCAATTTTAGAATAAAGTAACACTAAGACAGTAGTCTTGCCCTAAGAATGTTCAGTGCATTTCGGGTGTCCTATAATAACTACTATTCTTATTGCCTGTAAGGTATTTGGCACATTTAAACGCTTCTAGTTACCTTGTATCATAGTATGATGACGCTGTCCTTTTTTACCATACATAGTTCCGCGAGGGAGACAACAGATTCACACTATATCATGCCAGTAAATTGGATTGAATAATTTAGTGGTCTTAATGGAATGTTTTCTATTCCAAAATTGGCCTTTGAGCGAGTTATACCAATGCATTTTTCATACGGTTTAATCTATTCGTTTGGGCAAGCACGCTTTAAATGAGTTATCATGCTGGGATAGTTTCACTATTTTCGCTGATCTTAAAATTATGATTTTATATTTTTTTCAGCTGGGCGATCGCAGATTATGGTACAAGACACAACGTAACATTGAAACTAGAGGATATTTTGATATGGCTGACAGGGGCAAAACCATAGAAATGTATTATAGTTAATAGAGTACTATAGTACATATCTATGGGCAAAGCAAATGCCAGCCATTGGCTTTCCAAAGAAAATAATAGTATATTTCGATGAAGAGTGGGGGCTTGCAATACGTCAGTAGCTGCCCACCGCAGCATAAACTACCAGTGAAATCAGAAGTGGTGCAGGAAGGAGAAGCGTTAGTGTATTCATACGATGTATAATGGATTCTCAGGGTTTCGGTCAGCCATAGACATGTGACAGTTGACATTTGACCAGGGTGATCAGTAGTCAGTAGCGCATATACACCCACCATAGCCGTTTACAATATGTTCAGGATATTATTCAAATATGCATGGATTCGTGCGTGCGTGCGTGCGTGCGTACGTGCGTGCGTGCGTGCGTGCGTGCGTGCGTATGTGCGTGCGTGTGTATGATTACTGTATTCTGCGGTTGTAGTAGTAGAAACATCCTACATCTGCAGTCAGTCCTTTTTCACTTTTGGCTACTGTATCTTGTCCTCAACCATAATCCTTGGCTTCCTAGGTCCATTCTTGATCTGAGTGTACCGGGTCCCATTTTCCTGAGAACATCTCGCAGTACGCTTCATAAATTTATGCAATAACATCATCTCCTAGTCTTTGCCATATCATGTTAGCAAATTCGATCTGGTTTAGGATTCTCTCAAGGCCATCAGATCAAATCGATCAAATTTGTCGATTCGCTGGGCATCATTTACATAAAGTGTTATCAATATCCGGTTATAACTTTTCTATTTATACGTCTACGAATCTCGATCTGTTTCTGGATCGAAATAACGATCCATGATCCAGATCTGGATTGTTAGAAGGACAACTGGAAAAGTCACAGGCGGATATTGTGGGGAAATTCAGTGAAACTATTGCACGTATGTGCTGAATAATGTAGTAGATTGTGGTGCTGACCCAGCCATATTAACGTGAATCTTTTACATAATCTGATGTCTTACGCAGAATGACGTAAACATGGCATCACATTCTCACGTTATTTAATTAAAGGGAGAGCAAAGGGAACTATCAACTACTGTTGAATGGTAACTTCATATAATAATAAAACTACGCACCACCTGTAAAATCACAGAAATTAATCCGACGAATTTGAACAAAGCATCTAAATATGCAACATGTACACATATTGATGCAAGGCATCAATGGTAAATAGCGTGCCCGTAGGTTATTATAATTCTGAGAATAAACTCAACTGTTTCATGAAAAAATGAAGTTATATAAAGGCATACAAGCCACTTATGACAAAAATATAGGCGAACAAAAGAAGGAATATTTCTTGCAAAAAGATATGGACAGTATTAGCTATGGGCTAGGAAAAGCAGCTTATGTTTTTGGTCAGTCCAACAATTTTTCCATCCATCCTTTTTCTCCAGGCCAAACTCCTTAACAGAGAGAGAGGGGAACAGACAAAATTAAGAGCAGCCAGTGATGAGAAAATTGCACTACTGCATGAACAGAGCGTAACAGATCAAATTTGGGTCATTAGGTATCAACAACTTGTAAAGATAAAGAAATCAACAGAACTGGCAACCCAGTCGGTAAAGAAATCAGCGCAAGAAGCAGTACAGACACTGATACCCAATCAAACATAATAAAGAAGAATGTAAAGAATATTTTAAACATAAATCTTGATACCTTCTTAAACAGACGTGAAGAGCTTATTACCCGGAAATATATTTGTGAATATACACTGCAATGTTAGTGAAATGCACAAAGCAAGTATATTTTTTATGCAATACAGGACCCCAATCTGTACCGACAGATAACCTTTTCAACAAAGTTAAGTGGGCAGGATAGAATCAATACCGTGAACCTAGTTTTCTCCAATGAAAATGATATAGTAGAAAACATTCTGAATGAAGACCCAGTGGGAAACAGCCACGACATCGTGATCTGTTTCATTTAGCTATTGTATCTATGTCACCTATTAAACGATATCTTTACTGGAAACAGTGACAAACTATTAAATCAAATATTTTTGCTCGACAAAAAGGCCAAAATCGGCCTCAACCGTTGTAATGATGACTATCGTGTTGACCATATACCTGATAAGTCAGGTTCTACCAGTACATGCGGCTAATAATATGGAATATATAGAAATATTTTCACATTGCTATAATAAATATTTGGTGGTAGAATTATTACAATATTTCGCACAGCACGAGAACATAGTGAGTTCTACTTGGCCTTATGTTCGAAAACTGGCTACAAGGCATGTAGTGATATTCTGGTACCGAATATAGTACATTATTGGAATTTGACAATGGTGTCCCGCTACTAAATTGCATATGACGAAATTACTGTAGAGTAAACATTTGTTAAACCTTTGATACTTTATTAGCGTAATCATATACGTATCTAACCATATGGGTGAACTTCTGGGGTCGAACCTATTGCAAACAGTGTGGTACAGAAAATCGTTGATCGGACAGAATTTGCGCCAATTTTCGGTATGGAATTGTGTACTATGAAATTACGTTCCTGTAAAAAAATTTTAATTCGGAATACAACTAGCATATTTCCTATAAGTATTTGTTGGTGAAATTTTGGGGGTGAACGTATTGCAATGAAAACCATGAATTATCCTAAATTTGGGCTTATTTACGTTATGAAATACGTAAATCTCACTACGTCGTAAGATTATGCCTATACCTATCTAAACATATGAGTGATATTCTGGGCCGAACCCATTATGAGCGATATGTCTGGACATATCGACACCTATCTGAATGTGGTGAATGTGAACCAACCATATTACAATGGGGCCATATGGCGAATATATAACTGCATATTACCAAATTACTTGATGGTAGAATCGTGCAAAACCAGTAGTACATATTCAGTTATATACAGCTATGTGTAAAAAAAATGATTACAACCCGAGAACTAAGATTCTAATACTGAATATAGTAGATTGTTGGCATTTGACAACAGTCCATGGCTACTAAATTGAATATTACGAAATTACTAAGTGGTAGAAATCTCAAGATTCATTAGCGTATTCATATCCCTATCTAACCATATGGGTGAAATTATGTAGCCACACATATTGTAGACGGTAGGGTATTGAAAACCGCAGATCTGCCAACATTGGAACAAATTTATGCGATGAAATCGCATACTACGAAAATACTTCACGTTCGAATTCTTTTAAATTCCCAATGTAACTAGCATATTCAAACTCATATACGTCTATGTGAGCGAAGTTCTGGAACCGACCATATTACGGAAAGTAGGGCCCCGAAAACCACGAATACACCATCATTTAAGCTAAATTTTGCGTATTAAATTACTTCATCTAGAATTTGTTAGATTCAGAATATAACTAGCATATTAAAGCTCAAGTCTATGTGGGGTAAATTATGGGACTGAACATACTACAGATAATAGGGCACTGACAACTATGGTGGTTTATTAATACAATGAACCTTTCCAGTTTAGCTATGCCCCGCCCATCTCTAGCTAAACTCCACTCATACCACTCTCGAGTTGGGATCGATGGATTTCTGAACTTCTAGACGATAAATTTCAAGAAAACTATACAGGTAAGTCGTGGAATATTTTGACACTAAATTGACTGTGTCCTGTTGCTGTCTATGGTAGCAACAGCGCCCAGTCAAATTACTTTCAAAATATTCAACAGCATTTTTATTAAATGACAAAAACATGCAATTCGTACAACGTGTCAGAATATTAGGCATTTAAGATGGAGTAAATCGAGTCAGTCATGACGTCATTATTATGACGTTATCCTATGCGTCACTTAATTAATTACGACGTCATATGACGTAATATGATGGATAGACAACCTGAAAAGGCCCATTAGCAAGTGGTATTAATTACCCTCGCTCCGTCAGAGTATGAGTGTATTGTATTCGGGTCTACATGCGTTCGGGATGGCAAGGGTCTACAATCTATGATCAACCTTGTCAAAATATGTGACATATAAATACGGATGCTCTCTTAATACAAGTGGTCCATATTGTGTGGGCCACGCATTAACAAGTGGTATTAGCCCTGTAATGCTCAATTTGTTCATGCCAATTTCAATAGAGGGATCCATTTCTAGGTATGCCACGCCTATTTCTAGCTAAGCTCCACCCCTTTTTGCGTGTTGGAATCGATGTATATATACGCTGAATAATGAATTCCCAGACTTCCAATTTCAAGGTAACTATACAGGTAAGCTGATGACTATTTTGAAACTAATTTGACTGGGTGCAACGAAAGCCGTGAATCGGCCTAAATTTGAGACGAAATTATTTCATGGTAGATAGTTTTAAATCTCACTACTCCTTAAGTGTATGTCTATCCCTATCTAAGCATATGGGTAGCATTCTGGGGCTGAACCCATTATGAGCGATATGACAGGACATACCGACACCTATCTGAATGTGGTGAATGTGAACCAACCATATTATAATGGGGGCCATTCGGCGAATATGTAACTACCTACGATGAGATTACTTGATGGTAGAATTGTGCAAAAGCACTAGCTCATATTGAGTTATATACATCCATATGTAAAATATATTTTTACAAATCGAGAACAGAATGATACCGAATATAGTAAATTGTTGGCATTTGACACCTATCCGTGGCTAGCAAATTGAATATTACGAAATTACCACGTGGTAGAAAACTTAAGATTCATTAGCGTGTTCATATCGCTATCTAACCATATCGGTGAAATTGTGGCCAAGCCTATTGCAGACAGGTAATAGTACGGCATTGAAAACTCGCAGATCTGCCAAAATTGGAACGAATTTACGCGATGAAATCGTATACTACGAAATTACTTCACGGTCGAATTTTTTTTAATTCCCAATATAACTATCGTATTCAAATCCCTCTACGTCTATATGAGCGAAGTTCTGGAGCCGACCATATCACATACAGACAGTAGGGCACCAAAAGGCACGAAAACCCCAACATTTAAGCCAATTTTTGTCTATTTCGTCTAGAATTTGTTAGATTCGGAATATACCTAGTATATTAAGGCTCAAGTACATGTAGGTGAAATTATGGGGCTAAACATACTACAGACAATAGGGCACTGAAAACTGTGAATCACCGGAGATTTAGCCAATTTTCGGTATGAATTGTGCACTACGAAATTACTTCATGGTAAAAATGTTTTAACGTCAATCCATTATTTCACTAGCGCATTGATATACCTATCTAACTATATGGTTGCAATTATGTTGCCGAATTTCCTGTAGACGTTCTTAACTTAGCACATGCATAGGCCTACACTTTCGGTAGATTTCTGTATTCAACAATCTGCTACAATATTATTGACAGCAGTTTTGACTGGAAATTTGAAACATTCGTAGTCTATCAATACTGCTACATAATTGCATTGACCCTACATGGATTTATTCCCATGGATGGATTAAAGACAAAAGGATACTACTGATAATCACACATCCATTATTCATTCGTATCCCGCGAGTTCTCTTTCGATACAAGATCGAGAAATGTATCTCGTATGTAGGGGCCTATTGAGTAGCCATTGCCCGAGTGATTTCACGATCCACAGTGTTGCTTTTACAGTCCGCTACGGGGATAGACTGCGTCCCGGTATGTCTGTATCCGAAGTTGAGTCCGTATAACAGTCTAGTCGTTGTGATAACGTAAGAAGATGACCGGTCATTACATTAGAGGTATAGTTTCGAAAAAGCCAAGCCTTTATTTTTAGATGGATCCATTATTGTTAGCGAACTCTGTCTACTTTTTCGCCCTCTACAATATTATTATGCATGTTTTTCTTTTGAAATTTACCACACACATAGTACGCCTCAAGACTGTCCGTAACAAGTCTGTAATTTTTACCCTATCTCGAATGCAACAAATGTGAATCATACTATAATACAATACGGGAAAGTTTAAACAGACATGGTACATCATCGTCGTTCTCATAATTTATTAACCCTGTATTACCTAAATTGAGTCAAGAATATAAAGTAAAAAATATTATTGAGTGCCTATTTGCAGGCCAATAGACGACTGTTTTGAAGAGTTACGTTTGGAATGACTGGCTCAAATATCGAGCCAGTCATTTCAGGGTTGAATTTTCATAAAATATCTTCTCTTGACCTGCAAATTAACATCCTCAAGATCACTGTAGAGGCCGGTTTTTGTGGCCTCCTCATGAAAGGGTTAGAATACAATAAGAGAAGATGATAGGCTTACATGGACAGTCGTTGTCGTTGCAATACTTAATACAGGTCTATGATAGCAATAAGTAGGTGGCTAGGGTGGGTGGGCTACCAGTCAAAGTATTAAAAAGATATTCGTATAGTTGTCTTTACCTGAGATATTGAAATTTCGGTGTTAAACATTCCAAAGGATTTTGCTAGAAAAACACACAATTCTGCCCAAGTAAGTCACATCTTGGTGGCGGTTGCTTGAAATGACTTCCATAGGCCTAACGTTAGCCAATCAGTCACTGAATCCGGATGGTATATTAATACATTAATACCGCGCACGTGTTGGTATCGATGGATCTCTGAGCTTCTTGACTATCAATTTCCAGAAAACTATACAGGTAAGGTGTTGACTATTTTGAAACCAATTTGACTGGGTGCTGTTGCTGCTTGTGGCAGTAACATCGCCCAGTCAAATAAGTTTCAAAATATTCACCAGCATGTTTTGTAAACAGCAAGGACATACAATTCGTACAACGCTTCGGACTATTAAGCACTTAAGACGGACTAAATCGAGTCAGTCATGGCGTCATGATTATGACGTCATCCTATACGTCACGTCGTTTATTATGACATCATATGACGTAATATGATGGATAGACAACATGAAAATACCCATTAGCAAGTGGTATTAATTATCCTTCCTCGTCAGAGGACGAGTTTATTGTATTCAGGTCAACAATCTATGATTGGCCTTGTTAAAATATGTGACTTATAAATATGGGTGGTCTCTTAATACAAGTGGTCCATATTGTGTGGGCCACGCATTACCAAGTGGTATTAGCCATGTAATGCTCAATTTGCTCATGACAATTTCAATAGCGAGATCCATTTCTAGGTATGCCACGCTTATTTCTAGCTAAGCTCCACCCCTTTTTGCATGTTGGAATCGATGTATATATACGCTGAATAATGAATTCCCAGACTTCCAATTTCAAGGTAACTATACAGGTAAGCTGATGACTATTTTGAAACTAATTTGACTGGGTGCTTTTAAAGGTTTGCTGCCTCTGGCCGCAACAACGCCAGGTCAAATTAGTTTCAAAATATTCAACACGATGTTGATTAAACAGTAAAGACATACAATTCGTACACTTACCGGACTATTCAATATTCATGACTGAGTTCGATACGCCATTCATTTACACATTTTGGATTGTGACGTCAGCCTGTATATGACGTAATTGATTATGACGTCATATCCTTCGGTTACAGATCGAACCCAATCACTATCATAGAAAATGAATGTTGAATAAGTTGCAAAGACATACAATTCGAACAGCGTCCAGTCAAATTAGTTTCAAAATATTCAGCAGCATGTTGATTAAATAGTAAAGACGTGCAATTTTCATACTTGACTGGCTATTCAATGTTCCTGGTGGAGCTAGATACGTCATTCATTACACATTTTGATTGTGACGTCCAGCTACATCTGACCTAAATAAATGACGTAATATACTGCAGAAACAGATCAGAAAAATCCATTATCATAGAAAATGTCCTATGTCTAATTGCCGTCCAAGAGACCATCGTGGTTTTTCTTTTGCAATTTACTACTGGAATTATAGGATCGGTTATCCAACTAGTCATTCCAGTGGTAAACTTTCAAAACGAGTTCTCTGGTGGGTAGCTAATGCAAATGGGCATTTCTCACGATCACCGCAAGAAGCCATTTGTGGTCAGTTTGATAGAGTGCTAAAGTGGACGTATAAGAGACGCCGCGAGTGGGCGTGTGCTTGAGTACTTTCATCTGCAGAAGGAATGATAAACATGTTTTGTACGCCGTCCTCCAGCAAAAGAGGAGTACTTATTTAGAGTAGTTATTTGGAGTTCCGTTGGCTCTTTATCAAACTCTATTACAGTCGGACTAGAAAAAATAAGAGAACTCGCCATGAATCACGCGCATGAAGATAATAATTATGAGATATCCAGCAATCTAAAAATAGAGCCGTGTCTTCGCGCTGAGAATTATTAGATCTCGTATCGATGGAGATCTCGCGAGACACAGCCCACAATCCCCTGCGCGAAATGGCCACGCCTATAGGCAATTCTAGACAGCAATAAATAGAAGCATGCCCGTGGAGCGGGCACGTAATAAGCGACCATAACTGACATCGTCCTCTTGTCTGTTTAGTGACGGCAGCCGGGCCTTTGCCATCAGCTGAATGTGACGATATCGTACAGTCCCGTGGTCATTACCAATAGTATTCTTTATGCAACTCTTTAGATGGTATTTAGCTGACCATTGCTAATTATTTAGAAAACATTTAGATTGAAATCCATTGGTGCCGATGAATGAAACAACTTTCAGTCGAAACGTTTACAAAATACGCTGCTGGGTCCAAAGTGCTCTCCCATGAAGTACAGTCAATTGAGGAATCCAGTTTTATCTAAGCCCCGCCCATCTTTAGCTAAGTTTCACTCACTCTTCGCCCGTTTTGGGATCGATCGATCCCTTCACTCTCTAACTATCAATTTTCCGAAAACTATGCATATAAGCTGTTGAATATTTTCAGACTAATTTGGCTGGGTACCTATTGCAGCAACAGCGTAGTCAAATTAGTTTTAAAATATTCCAATGGCATGTAAAGACACACAATTCGTACAACAACACTTAGTCCGACATCAGTTATGAGTTCATGACTAACATAGCATACGAGTACTAGTGGTATCGTGCCAAAATGCGGCATACGCGCTAATAATATACTATATGATGAAGACAACGACGATGATGACGATCATGACAACTATGACGATGAAGACGATCATGACAATGATGACGATCATGACAATGATGACGATCATGGCAATGATAATGATCATGCCAATGGTGACGATGATGATGATGGCGTAATTGGCGCTGCTGCTGCTGCTGCTGCTGATGATGATGATGATGATGATGATGATGATGATGATGATGATGATGTTAGTGGCGGTGGTGATGATGGTGTTAGTAGCGGTGGTGATGATGGTGTTGGTGTTGGTGGTGGTAGTAGCGGTGGTGGTGGTAGCGGCGGTGGTTGTAATGGTGGTGGTGGTGGTTGCAAGGGCGGTGGTCGTACTATTAATAATAATAATAATAATAATAATAATAATAATAATAATAATAATAATAATAATAATAATAAATCCATTGATCTTCCGTCTTTCAATATTAATTCTAAAGGAATTAGGACTGGTCATTTAAATGTACAGCACCTGGGGCCTAAGATTGACCAGTTAAAACTGATTATGGAGAAGTGTGAAAAAGAACTTGAACTTTTCTGTACCACTGAAACATTTCTCTCATCAACAATCCCAAATAACTCCTTTGAAATTGAAGGCTATGTTAATGAAAGAAAGGACAGAAAAGAACGGGACGGTGGTGGAATTGTACTATATATAGCTGATAACTATTCATATGTGAGGGAACTAAATTTTGAAACCGATGATCTGGAGTCTCTAAGGATTGAAATTAAACCCTTTAAGACCAAACCTTTCCTATTGGGCTGTGTCTATAGACACCCTGATTCACCCGCTATCTGGATTGATGAATTTGAATGTTAGAAAAGGTATATTCCGAAAGCTCAGATATTATACTTGTAGGAGATTTTAATTTCGACCTTATTAAAGCAGATAATCATAAATGGCAGTCTTTAATTGAACTTTTTCATTTAGAGCAACTTATACGTAATCCAACCAGAGTTACTGAGAAAACATCTAAACTGATTGACCATGTGTATGTCACAGATAAAGACAAAATTCAATCGTCACGTGTCGGCTCTTTGGCACTAAGTGACCATTATCCAATATTCGCTGTACACAAATGTAAACCATTCAAAACTCAAAATTCGCACCAACTTATTAAATACAGGAGCATCAAAAGCTTTAATGAAGCTAAGTTTCTTAGTGACCTGTCTGTATGTGATTGGCGTTCTATAGGTTATTTAGGTAGTCCTGATCAAGCGCTTGATCAATGGTATGCACAATTCATCAACATTATAAACAAACACGCTCCTATCATTGAACGCAGAGTTAAACGTGTATGTCAACCGGGATGGATGAACAGAGAAATTAAAAAAATGAAAGAAAGGGATTATCATAAAAACGTAGGAAACATGTTGAATTTTAAAATGTTAAAGCAAAGATTTGCGTATTTGATTAAAGCATCCAAACGAGAATATTTTGCAAATAAATTAGAAGCAGGCAAAAATAATCCGGCTAATATATGGAAAATTCTAAAAGACATAAATCCCAAGGCAAAAAAAATACGTTCAATAATCTGCGATGATAATGGAAGTGAAATTCAAAACCCACAAATGCAATCTGAACATTTTAATATATATTTCTGTACAATCGCGTCAAAACTGACACAATGGCATTTGATAAGCTATCAGATCATGTTTTTAATAAAGTTCCAGAAAATATGGAGTTTCGAATTCCATATATAGCCGTTGAATATGTGTCCAGAGCACGTAGCAACTTAAAAACAAATAGGTCCCATGGTTATGATGAATTGAACACACACTTCCTCAAAGCAGCAGCATCAATAATTGCACCATCAATTAACCTTATTATAAACAAAAGCATAACTACGAGAGAATTCCCCAAAATGTGGAAATATGCAAAAGTAAAGCCTCTACGTAAATCTGATTCAAAAACCAATGTCAGCAGTTATAGGCCTATCTCTATATTACCCATTATCTCTAAGGTTATTGAACAACACATACATGATCATATTTATAAATTTATAACCAAGTATAATTTATTAGTGGAGTCACAATCAGGCTTCAGACCTAACCATTCATGTCAAACTGCTTTGTTAAATCTAGTAGAAAGATGGCGCTTTTCGATAGATAATGGCGACCTTATTGGTTCTATTATGATTGGCTTTAAAAAGGCCTTCGATTTTGTCAATCATGACATCCTATTACAAATATTAAGTATATACAAATTCAGCTATAATACATTAAAGTGGTTTTCTTCATATTTAAATGGCAGACAACAATATGTTTCAATTTCTGGAAAGAATTCTAAACCACTGCCCATCGATATAGGAGTACCACAGGGCTCAGTATTAGGGCCACTTCTGTTCATTTTAAATGTTAATGATTTACCCATGTGTGTCTACAATCTTATGGCTATGTATGCTGATGATACAACTATGCATGCAGCTAGCTCAAGTGTCGCTGAATTTCAAGAAAATCTAATTAACGGAATGAAGTCGGTAGAAGAATGGTGTGTAAATAATAAAATGTTGTTAAATACGGACAAAACTAAGTTTATGATGTTAGGAACTAAGCATAAATTGAAACAAGTAAATAATAATGTTATAATCCCTATAAATCGTGGAAGCTTAAATGTTGTGGAATCTGACAAACTTTTAGGAGTATACATAGACAATACACTTGCATGGAAAGAACATATAGGCAAACTTTGTAAAAAGATTTCGTCCTTGATTTATATTCTACGGAAAAATAAACATTATCTTAGCATTGAGCAACGAAATCTTTTCTATAAGTCGTATATCCTTTCACACATTGATTACTGTAGTCTTGTATTTGCCCGTCTTCACCTACATTATTGGATAGTTTAGAAAGACTACAAAAACGGGATGCTAGGGTGATATTAGACATGCCTTACAGGACACCATCTGCACAACTATATGAAACATTAAACTGGACAAATTTAACTAAATGAATGCAAATTAAAATGGGTATTATGACATATAAATCTAGAAATGGTCTGGCCCCCTGGTTACATGAAAGACATGTTGGGGTGGCGCACACTAGAAATTCACGTTCCAAAACACGCAATCACCTACAACTTCCGAGGATTAAAATGGAATATGGCAGAAAAAGTTTCAAATGCACTGCAGCCCAACTGTGGGATTCTCTGCCTGAAACGATTACTCAGTCTTCTACTCTGCTGACATTCACATCAAATATACATGAATATATTACTAAATTATAGTGATATATGGGCAATGTGATTTCACCTTTTTACTTGTGTTCTAATATTGCATATTTTGTTTATTTCTAAATAGCTATATATGTGTGTATATGTGAATGAATGTGTACGACCTTGCGAGTATGTATGCGTGAACGGTGATTCGAACATCGACATTCGACGAGGTAATTATACTGCAATACTGTTTTAGTAATATCTATCGAAAATGAACAAATATGTTAATTATCTAATTTAACAGTCATTTTACTTGTCCTATAATATTGTATATTTTGTATATTTGTAAATAGTTATATATATAATATATATATATATATATATATATATATATATATATATATATATATATATATATATATATATATATATATATATATATATATATATATATATATATATATATATATATATATATATATATATATATATATATATATATGTATATATATATATATGTATATATATATATATATATATATATATATATATATATATATATATATATATATATATATATATATATATATATATATATATATATATATATATATATATATATGTGTGTGTGTGTGTGTGTGTGTGTGTGTGTGCAAGCGTGCGTGCGTGCGTGCGTGCGTGCGTGCGTGCGTGCATGCATGCGTGCGCGCGCGCGTGCGTGCGTGTACGATTAAAAGAGTTATACAATGACATTCTTTGCTGGCTAGCAGCAGAGAGAATTCCAAGGCTCCTCTCTGTGCTGGTGTATCATCGGGCATCCTTAATTAGCACATGGTCAAACATAGACCATATTTGATGGGCGACTTTTACGGAAGCGGCGATCTATTACACATGTTGTACAATGCATCATTGGACATTATGCTGTCCGGCCATGCATGTCCACTGATGGTTTGGAGGTGTCTGCGTTGGCAGGAATCAAGTTTGCCTAGAGCTGCCTTTGGAGATGCCCAGGTGTAGAGTATCAAGGATACGCAGGTTGCATTTTATAGACACAGTTTCTTTGTTAAGGCCATCTTTCATCTCCGAATCTACAGTTTCCAGAAGGACTCGAAAGCTATGTTTCCCATGACGCGCTGTACAGCCGTATCGGTAGTGCTGCAGAGCGGTGAAACTACGACTTTGCTTTTCCTCCATGGTTCGCCGCCACGGAGTGGATCATTGCTTTCTTTAACTTCATGCTTTGTCGATAGCTATATGTGGGTGAACTCTTTTTCGATTCATTCATAAAATGATTCTCATTCCAGGGCTTATCATAGTGTTCAGTGAACTGGTGTTTGAACCAATTGTCGAATTGCGTCCGCTTTGCCCTGGTCTGTTCCAATAAAATGGCCTTCAATTTCAATTTAAATTTTATTCGGTAGCTTCTTCAGAAGTGTACGAAACATATAAACATAAAATATACATATAATGGCGGTTACATAATTAAATATTATAGGTTTTGCTCTATTTCAATGATCGTCTCTTCGACAATGTGTAATGATGGTGCTGCAGTGTGTGTCTATACATATAATGCTTATATAAAAAAAGTGATGATAGTAGTGTAGCTCGCGTGGGTACACGCTCGTCTATTTCTAAATAGCTATGTATGTGTGTATGTGTGAATGAATGTGTACGACCTTGCGCGTATGTATGCGTGAACGGTGATTCAAACATAGAAATTCGACGAGGTAATTATTCTGCAATACAGTTTTAGTAATATCTATCGAAAATTAACAAATATGTTAATTATCTAATTTAACAGTCATTTTACTTGTGTTATAATATTGTATATTTTGTATATTTGTAAATAGTTATATATATATATATATATATATATATATATATATATATATATATATATATATATATATATATATATAGACGTGCGTGCGTGCGTGCGTGCCTGTGTGCGTGCGTGTGAATGACCGTCTACGACCTTGCGCGTATATATGTATGTATGTATTTATATGTGCGTGCGTGTGTGTGCACGTGCGCGCGCGCGTGCGCGCGTGCTTGCGTGCGTGAGTGCGTGCGTGCGTGCGTGCGTGCGTCCGTGTGTGTGTGTGTGAGGGCCTCGGGAAGATCAGTTTATTGACGATGAAGTATTCGAATTTACGAAGCTGAAGGTTCTCCTATCCCATGAACAAGAGAACCGTGTGCCAAAGATATGAGACATTTGTTGATTTTTGTTCAATTTTCCCAGCATGCAATGTGCTGACTCCATATTCGTTGTAAATACTGGACGGCATACTATTTGAGTCCCCATCTGCATGTAGAACTTGTCATTCGCTAGCCAGCTCTTGAGGCGTAAGCACGTAGAACGTATTCACTGCAGTAGCTTGAAAGAGCATATGTCAATGTTGTTTAGTCCAAGTTGAAGATATCGGACCTCCGGATTATGACTTAATTGATTACTCGACGGTCACGCTTCGCTATCGGTAAAATTATGATGGGACGGTTGCTGCGACAACCTCTTGCCGACGGCGGAGAAGGATACTGGACAGTCTGGCTCGCCTTGTCGTAAAGATGGTGATGACGATATTATCTTAAAGACTGCTGGGCCTAATCTGACTAAGAAGATCTGCTGGTAAGGATCGGATGTTTCTTCCGACTCAATGATCAGATTCCTAATGCTAATTCTTATTTGAACAAACTAAACCGAACGCGTGTCTTACATATACGTAAGATGATGATTTTATTAATGTAACTTAACTGTACAAAAACTTATAAAGAGATTTAGACTAGAGCAAAATAGCTCAAATACAATCTGGTACCTTACTGGTACAAATCAAGCAAGTTATATGGCTATGCTACGTCTATAGCTATCTGCTAACGGAACACCAGCGAGGTGTTCCGTGAATCACGATGGTGGATTGATTAACTTTCTCTAACTGAAAGTGTGTCTTATATAGCCCTCAGAATCTGTTCTATACATATCTAGATATTTAGATTCTACCAGAATCTGTTCTAATGATTCTTCTAGTTACGGTATGAGCACAGCTTGATTGGCCCGGACAATCAGTCCACCAATCAACTTCTTCTCATTCCTTGCTAGAAGTTCCTACCTAATAAATGTTGGTCGTTCTGACCAATCAACGATCCCTGTATTTCAATTTCAACTTCAAAACCTATTCTGTATAATTCTTTGCTACAGAGTTTGATCGACGCTCATTGATCGTGATGTCATTCTGACCAATCAAACTCTGTGCTATTCTTCTATGGAGATGATGCCTCACATAGACAAAGTGGTGGTAGCTGGTTCTGATTTGATGCGATCTGTCAGCTAACTAACAACATTACGGAATGTGTTGTTGTTGCATGCCATTGTATGAGTGACATATAGTTGATATACAAATTTCGATTATGTTATTAATTCCTACAGGACGCTACAATGTCCATGTCGTGTCCATAGCCTATCGTGAATAAGCCTGTAGGATGCTAGAGTTAATAGGCACATGAGCTGTATGATCTCATTGCCAGCTGATGTTGTTCTATTCTCGTATGAGAACCTATTATGTCTACCGTCATCAACTAAGTCCGTTTGTCACGTTCAATTCCAGTGATTCTTATACATCGATTATTTTCCAAACTATCGATCCAAACGACTGCTGAATATCATAAAAGTGTATGCCGACTGAACAGCAACAACTTTCATCTAAACTATTTCCAGATACACATCAACTCAGAACCGTGGGACTTATTTCAATCAATTCGACTATTTCAATTATGATCCTAAATATTATCCAACTAGTTTCAGTGTACTATGTCTACACACCATCCATTTAACGGAAACCGAATATCATCAGCACTGGCTGATGTAAATAATAAGTTAAATATATAAAGTCAACCAGTCCATTAGCTCACCTGGTATTTTCAAATCATAAATTTCTCTTGGGACTTACTCGCAAATATAAGACATCCAGCGGGGTCATGACTTCCCACAAGACAATCCCATATCTACACATGCCCATCAACCAAAGTTAGTTAACCGTCTCTTAGGGCCTTAAGAGAGTGTTAACTAACTCGTTGTACAACATCAACAACAAAACCGCACTATACCAGGGCTATCCAGACCAAATACAATCCTAAATAAAATAAGACAATAATGAAAAACAATCAATCAGTAATCCTACTGAAAATAACTAATCTAAACAGTATTATAACAGTAAATCCAATTAATAGTCAATACGTTAAATAAATGATACTATAATAAATGCAATTAAACAGTAAAGTATTATAATCGTACCTAAATATTAAGTAATTAAGTCAACAGTGATATGATAAACAGTACGATAATAGGTGAATAAAACAGTCCTCATTGAGTTCCACGTCCACCCAGCCGTCTGCTGTAGGATCGATCATAGTCCTGGAGTTGGTGTTAGGTGACGACCCCGTGTTAGGCACTTCCGACGGAATACGCAGTGCTGCAGGCAGCTGCGGCCGCCGAATCTGAGCGGACATGGCTCCCCGAATCCCTGCCGCATGTGGCTTTCATGTGACACACTTCCACATGCGGTTCAGGATTCCACATTTATAACAGATAAATATAAACACAATTAATGCGACGACGGAGACCATTGAATAAGAAAACACAGAGCGTATGCCGATGCCGTCGACCATCGCTGGGTCAACCTCCGATAATGGTGCTAGTGGCACATATTTAGTCTTACGTAAATGGTCCCACTTCTGAATCTTTAGATGGTTAATGATTAGAGATTGGCTTAACACTCCGGCCACATCCAATCTAGGGACATCTATGGCAAGACTGATCCGACTATAAGTCCGACTGTAAGGCTGTATAGGTTCGAATCGCCATCCTTTCCCACTATGATCGCATCCACTTGACATTAACGCATATAGACCCTCTTCACAACACATCGGTCCGTCAGTCATCCTCCCAGTGTACCTCGATAGTTTCGCCAAATGTTTGCAAAACAACGCCTACTTTCTTATGGCTGAAATACCAGTGAGAATACTAAAAGAAGCTGCTAAAGAAATTAGTACACCACTATGCATAATTTTCAACAAGTCTCTTGAAGAAGGCATTTTACCCGACATCTGGAAAATGGCAAATGTATGCTGCATACACAAAAAAGGCTCCAAGAATGACCCAAGCAACTACAGACCAATCAGTCTCACTTCTACATTATGCAAGGTCCTAGAATCTTTTATAAGAGACAGTATTGTAAATTTCCTGGAAACGGCTAATCTATTTACCAAATGTCAGCATGGATTTAGACGTAAAAGATCATGTAAAACTCAACTAATAGAATACCTGGAGGATTTAACAGCCATGCTTAACAGCCATGCTTGACTCAAACGAACCTGTCGATGCAATATATTTAGACTTTTCAAAGCTTTCGATACTGTGCCACACCAACGACTCCAAACAAAACTGAGAAGCTATGGTATTGGCGAAAATTTAGTAAAATGGATAGGGAACTACTTAAGCAACAGGAGCCAGAGAGTTAGAATTAATGATGCATCATCGGACTGGATTCAGGTGACCAGCGGCGTGCCACAAGGAAGTGTTCTAGGACCTATACTTTTTCTGATATATATAAATGACCTACCTGATCGATTAACCTGCCACTGCAAAATATTTTCAGATCATACAAAGATGTATGGCAACCCAGCTACCAGTCAGATTCAGGAAAACATAAATAAAGTATGTAAATGGTCGCAGACATGGCAACTATCTTTCAACACAGACAAAACGCATGTCATGCACTTCGGCAGAAATAACCCTCAAACCAAATACTATATGACAGATACACCTGATCCACATCCTGTATCAACATCAGATGTAGAAAAAGATTTGGGGGTTCATGTCGACAGAAACCTCTCTTTTGACATACATATAGGGAACATTGTATCCAAGGCAAACAGTACAATAGGACTAATCAAGAGAACATTTACCAACATTGATCAATCTACTTTCACGCTACTATACAAATCACTTGTGCGACCCATTCTTGAATACTGCAACTCAGCATGGTCTCCAAGACTGAAAAGGCAATCGCAGCTATTAGAAAGAGTACAACGCAGAGCAACAAAACTTGTCCCACAAATCAGAGAGTATAGCTACACAGAAAGACTTGAAGCCCTAAATCTAATGTCACTGAAATATAGACGGTTTCGTGGAGATTTGATTGAAACATTCAAACTCATCAAAGATCTATATAATATTGATAAGAACTACTTTTTCGAACTGTCCAATGTTACACGGACCAGAGGTCATAGGCTCAAGCTCAACATAAAACGTAGCAGCAAAGATAATCGGAAGCACTCCTTCGCAAATAGAGTGGCACCACATTGGAATTCACTGCCAACAACAATAGTCGAAGCAACCACAGTCGAAATATTCAAGGGCAAACTAGACATCTTTTTCAAAGAAAGAATATTTGAATTCGACTGAACACAATTAATTGTGGTGTGGCTTTGGACGTTGCTGTTACACATATGCTTATACAACATATGTGAGCCGTAAATTCCCAAAGTCATAATACAATTATTACATCACAGTGGACTAATCTTGAAACAGCCTGTGCATCTACATGAACATGCACACATGAAGATAGCTACACGTGTTGTATCCAGACCAGGGTTGCCTGCCCTACCAGTTTAGCACTGAGGCAATAACAAGCCAATGGCTTATGCCTTGTAAAGTGATGATGATGATGATGATGAATAATTTACTATGTGTTTGTTGGACTTAGACAACTTGACCAAGTCAAAAGACTTACATAATGTCATACTGTTGCTATGGTCCGTATTTCCACTCACCTCCAGCAAAATTATGATAATCATCCGAAAATTTCCCATTTACGGGTATCCACTTTGCGGTAGACAACATCATTACCCACGGGTAATATAACCACAATTGCATCTTAACAATGGATAAAACGGAGGCGGTGATGTGCAACATTCTGGTTACAGTTGCATAGTCATCTACTTTAATCAATTTACTTAATATAGTCCTATCTTTTCCATAAACTATATGTACGAAAACTACTACTAACACGAAGATTCTAAATATATTCATCGTTCAATTTTTGAAACGCAAACCCAAAATTCACAATGTTATTCAATAAGTGCGTTTGTTACTATTACAGCAGAGATTAAAGTTATCTCATGCTACGCCACTTTATAGCGGCTTCGATACGACTGACAAAGTCATCGTATACAGATCAGCCAAATGCACCAATCCTAACACGCTTACTATCTGAGCTGAACTCAGGAGCGTGACTGCGCTTGCGCAGATTGTAGGAGTGCGACGGAAGTGTTTCCATTGGTTCGATGGCAGGCTCGGGTACATCCTCCGAGGTGTCCCTCATTACAGTACAAGGAGTCGCTGATGTATCCATCGGTGACTCATACTTTGGATCGTTACTTGTACCAGGTCGATCTACATCCATGTCGACCACCTTCCCCACCTCACACACCTTTAGCTCCCCGGTAGAAGCTGGTCGCTTTACAAGGTGTCGAATCGGAGTTGGGTACAGACTCGGGTAATGGTACAATTCGTGGATGATGGCTGGCTTTCGTAGCTTTTGCAGGGTTACGAATAGGGCGTGGTCTTAATTTGTCCCAGCACATCTCTGAGTCGACTACGTGTAACTTGGAGATATTCAGTATGCGTACCTTCCCAGACCTTTGATGGCGGACATGGGCCACGGGTCCATTGATCTTAAAGATCTCATACTCAGGGTCACTGCGAGAGGTCAACTTCATCCTCTCCTCAGCCTTTACGACCACTGAATCACCAACCTTAAACTCACCAGCGGTTGCACGCTTGTCAATCTGTTCTTGGTGTACTTCTCGAGACTTAGCCATTTCTCCTCGAGCACGCAATAAGGCATTATTAAGACAGGTTAGTCTTTCGCCAAGATCATGCGAAGCATCGAGTGGGATAGCAAACGGAAGTCTTGCATGTCGACCATACGTCAGATAGAATGGCGTATATCCGGTCGTGGAGTGACGAGTGTTGCGGTACGCTGTTAAAGCTGTGCCCAACTCATCCTCCCATGCACGAGACTCGTTGTTTACACCTTCCTAGATCAACTCTTTAAGAGTGCGATTGAATCTCTCGGTAGGTCCGTTAGTTTGTGGATGATACGGACTCGATCGTCTATGTTCAATACCATGTTCGTGGAATCGCTGCTCCAAAGAATTAGAACAGAATTCTTTACCCTGATCTGTAATCAGAATCTCAGGGACACCATGACGAGCGACGTACTCATTGAAGAATTTATCTTGAACATTCTGAGACGTCTTTGCTGCAATTGGATATGCTTCGGCCCACGCCGAACAGTGATCAATTACCGTCATAATGTAATTATTACCCTTGCTTGACTCTAAAAGTGGACCAATCAAATCAATACCAATTATCTGACTTGGATAACTGGCCATTGGCATCTCACTATACTTAGGTCGAGTAGTGACAGGTCGGTTGACCTGGCATGTCGTACACGTTTCAAGCATACGTACCACATCCTTTCTCAAAGATGTCCAGACAAAAGAATCTCTTACCATACCTATGGTCTTCTTCAGACCTTGTTGACCAGCTCGTTCATGAGCCTTCCGGAGCACTTTCTCATGGAACATGGTAGGTAGTAAGATTCTGGGGTACTCAGCGTCCAACGCTGAAGGTGGAATTAAAGAATACAATATGCCATTATTTACCATGTACTCCTCCGGGGTGTTCATAAACAACTCCGGGTAATCCTTGGTTTGTTTGGCACATAATTCCTCGTACTTTACGTCATATACCTCCAAAGGAACGTGAGGTAAGGCGCCTTCATCTACCACAGGTATGACATAATCGCCAGTGTCTAACGTGGTGACTTCTACCGGACGACGTAACCTGGACAACATGTCCGCTCTAATATTCTTCGAGCCTTGGATGTATTCTATCTTACATCCATATTCAGCAATCAGTACTGCCCAGCGCTGCACTTTCGTGTTCTTAACTTCTCCCACAAACAAGCTCTTTAAGGGTTTGTGGTATGTATACACGTTAAACTGCGCACCAAATAGATAAGGCCTAAGCTTCTTTAATGCATATATCACAGCATAAGCTTCCTTTTCTATTACGGGCCAATTCAACTGACTGTCTTTAAGAGTAGAGCTAACATACTGTATGACACGCTCTATACCCTTATCATCAACCTGCACTAGTATCGCACCTATTGCATAACTAGACGCATCAGTATACAACCTATATGGGGCATTCAAATTCGGATAAGTGAGTACAGTCTCACTACACAGCCAGTTCTTCAATTTCTCAAACACCTGCTGTTCGTGCTTACCCTATTCAAATCACTTATACTTCTTTGTTAATTCTATCAAAGGCTTGGCAATTTCGGCATAGCCTTTTACGCAAGATCGGTAATAACCTGTAGCTCCGAGAAAACTACGAACTTCACCCACGTCTCAGGGTGGTGACATTTCTCGTATGACTTTGCCCTTTTGACTCTGTGGAGCTACACCCTGCGCAGAAATGTGGTACCCTAACAAGTCAACAGACTTACTGGCATAATCACATTTCTTTTTCTTCAATTGTAAATTATATTCCTGAATCTTGCGCATGACCAGGCGCAAATGATGTGCGTGTTCCGCCGGATTTCGTGAATATACGACTATATCGTCGACGGGAACATGCACATATTTTCCTACATAATCTCGGAAAATGTCGTTCATTGCCCTCTGAAATACGGCACCTGAGTTGCAAAAACCAAAAGGCATTTGAATCCATTAAAAAAACCTTCACTGCAAACGAACGCTGTTTTCTCGATGTCTTGACTGGCCATGGGTATCTGCCAATAGCCGGACTTCAAGTCCATCGTAGAAAAGATCGTTGTGCCTCTCATGGAATCAAATATATCGGATATGTTTGGTAACGGATAACTATCCTTACGGCACACAGAATTTTATTTTCTATAGTCAACACAAAATCTGGTGTCGCTACCAGAGTTATGGGTGATGCCCAGGGTGATGACGATGGTCTTATGACGCCCGCGTCTAGCATCTCTTTAACTTGGTTCTTGACCAAATACTGCTTAGCCAACTGTAAACGATAGGCCTTCTGTCTAATAGGAGGATAATGTCCTGTCGGAACTGCACATTCCACCTTGGGTACACGTCCTAACGTAATTTGGACGAGCCGTATCGAAATTATTGGCAAAGTCGCTCAGTACTTTGTCAATAACTGCATATCCGGTAGTTTCTTTGCAACTGGCATACGCATAGTCATTTTGACTTCTATACGGAATTCTAAACGGGTATACTCGACCAAACCATACTACTTCTTTGGTCTTGTAGTCAATCCTTGCATTTCCCAAGTACAAGGCGTCGGCCCTAATCAGACATTCATGCCTCATACTACTCACAATCACACTTGGAATAGGCCGGGCATTTTTGAATTTAATTTGAGTCTCCCCCAAAATGTATATTAGTGAACCATTTACTGCTAATACTGTTTTAGCCTTTTTCAATGGCCGAGCATTTAGAATGCTCCGCCATATATCCTTTCTAACAAGGGAGGTACTAGCACCAGTATAGATTAATGCATCTACATACTCACCCCTGTTTTCATGACTGTTTGGTTCGATCTCAAGCCGGATTAGGAATCGTTCAGTCACTACTGATCCCCTCCGAATCCGTTTAACAGACTCCGCCATCTATTGTTAACTGCTTCTGCATATGATTGGCGTCTTCCATCTATGGACAGGGCTCCTCCGTCGCTGTACGAATAATGGCCATACCTGTCTGTACGCGAATCGGTGAGTACAAAGCCGTCATGGTCTTCATACTCCTCATACATTTGGTTTCTATTCACGAAATCTCTAGGGGTATTCTGTGAATATGCCCACGGAGTGGGCTCGAGTCCGTTATATGTTTCACGATAATCATCACAACGATTACCAACCTCATCGATTTGCATGGGTTCGTCTCGGCGTTCTTCCATTCTAGGACGCTTCATCGCACGTCGCTGTGGCATCTGTTGTTGTGACAGACAGTCAGATTGGTAATGTCCCACCTTGTTACATCTATAGCACACGATTTGACGCCTAGGTGGTGATGGTGTTGTTGACGTTGAATAGCAATCTTGAGCTAGGTGTTCTAACTTTCCACACGAAAAGCAAGTCATCGGCGGACGTTGAGGACGTGGTTGTCGTGCCTTCGTTGCTGCCTGTCTTCGTGGTGGTTGAATAGGCTGTTCACACTCGTTTTTATAGTGGCCTTGCCGGCCACAATTAAAGCAGGTGATTTGCTTCTTCTGCACTTTGGGCACAGCTTTTGCCTTGCGTTGTTGTGGCTTGGCTCGCTCCTTGCATTGCAGTGCTGCTTGTGGTTGTGGCGAAAATACTGGTCCACTCTGGAGGTTTTCTTTGACTGCGCATAATCGCTCGATGAGCTTTGTTTGCTGGCTCATCTGCCTTCTCATGGAACTTATTACTGACCATACGTCTTTTCCTTCATCCTCGTTTATCATATTCACTTCCATACTCTCCTCCCTCCGAGGTGAAATGTTCATAGCCTGCAATAGGTCGTTGTAGCCTTCCTCCTCCTCGGTGAGCTCCATAGCCCTTGACATCATTGATCTTTTTACACACTATGCGTATTCCCATGCCTTGATCGCTCAGCGCTTTTATGTACGAAGAAAGTATTATTCTCTTGTTGTCCGTGTTTTCCATAGGATACGCTCTTGCTGCCATCTCTGTATACCGACGATTGAACGAGATCATCGTCTCGTTGCGGCGTTGCTTGACAGCTTCTAGGTCATACTTTACCCTCTCTTGCTCATTCGCTGAAGATCTGCTGGTAAGGATCGGATGTTTCTTCCGACTCAAAGATCAGATTCCTAATGCTAATTCTTATTTGAACAAACTAAACCGAACTCGTGTCTTACATATACGTAAGATGATGATTTTATTAATGTAACTTAACTGTACAAAAACTTATAAAGAGATTTAGACTAGAGCAAAATATCTCAAATACAAACTGGTACCTTACTGGTACAAATCAAGCAAGTTCTATGGCTACGCTACGTCTATAGCTATCTGCTAACGGAACACCAGCGAGATGTTCCGTGAATCACGATGGTGGATTGATTAACTTTCTCTAACTGAAAGTGTGTCTTATATAGCCCTCAGAATCTGATTCTGAGGTTCTATACATATGTAGATATTTAGATTCTACCCGAATCTGTTCTGATGATTCTTCTAGGTACGTTATGAGCACAGCTTGATTGGCCCGGACAATCAGTCCACCAATCAACTTCTGCTCATTCCTTCCTAGAAGTTCCTACCTAATAAATGTTGGTCGTTCTGACCAATCAACGATCCCTGTATTTCAATTTCAACTTCAAAACCTATTCTGTATAATTCTTTGCTACAGAGTTTGATCGACGCTCATTGATCGTGACGTCATTCTGACCAATCAAACTCTGTGCTATTCTTCTATGGAGATGATGCCTCACATAGACAAAGTGGTGGTAGCTGGTTCTGATTTGATGCGATCCGTCAGCTAACTAACAACATTACGGAATGTGTTGTTGTTGCATGCCATTGTATGAGTGATATATTGTTGATATACAAATTTCGATTATGTTATTAATTCCTACAGGACGCTACAATGTCCATGTCGTGTCCATTGCCTATCGTGAATAAGCCTGTAGAATGCTAGAGTTAATAGGCACATGAGCTGTATGATCTCATTGCCAGCTGATGTTGTTCTATTCTCGTATGAGAACCTAGAATGTCTACCGTCATCAACTAAGTCCGTTTGTCACGTTCAATTCCAGTGATTCTTATACATCGATTATTTTCCAAACTATCGATCCAAACGACTGCTGAATATCATAAAAGTGTATGCCGACTGAACAGCAACAACTTTCATCTAAACTATTTCCAGATACACATCAACTCAGAACCGTGGGACTTATTTCAATCAATTCGACTATTTCAATTATGATCCTAAATATTATCCAACTAGTTTCAGTGTACTATATCTACACACCATCCATTTAACGGAAACCGAATATCATCAGCACTGGCTGATGTAAATAATAAGTTAAATATATAAAGTCAACCGGTCCGTTAGCTCACCTGGTATTTTCAAATCATAAATTTCTATTGGGACTTACTCGCAAATATAAGACATCCAGCGGGGTCATGACTTCCCACAAGACAATCCCATATCTACAAAGTGTATGAGGGAGAAAATACGAGAAGGCTGATAGACATTTTGATAATAAGGTTGCAACAGCAGTCAATCAACTTATGGTCAAAATAATTAGTAAGCAATGCGAGTGACGCATGCCACAGATTTAGTACAAATCGATCAACCTACAACCTACCAAAATTGACCTTTTGTATGTACAGACATCGCCTTCGTACTTGAGAAATTTCTGTATATATAGGCAATAGATTTAGATAACATGGCGTCGTATAATTACGATGAATATCGAGTCAGGACATTGCATGCTAGACTAATTACCGCAGAAATCAACAATGATTTTATATCTAGTGCAAATGCGTATCTAGTTCTGGGGAGACGGGATTGTTAATCTTATGAATGGCTTGGTAGTTTGATCGAGTTAATATAGTTAATATTATCTTGAAGCAATACGATTATGAAATATTTAGAAAAATCTTCTTCGGAGCTTCCATTTGAGTTTGATAATTGTAACCAATATTATTTGGAATTCTTTTGTTCTCGTTGTTGCGCAGTACTGACTGCTCAGTATTTAATGCTAAATATATGAAAACTCTTGAATGTTTTGAACTTAGTTTGTCTGGAAGTCGTTGCTGCATTAGGCAACAATGTCCTCCAATCAGGTTGGCTTCGGAATATTCAACAGAGAAAGTTTTATATCATACGGAATTTGCTTTTCCATCGGATGTTGGTGAATGGGTTAAGCAGCACCCACTTCTGGATAAATTAATTTCATAATAGTCAACATGATATTTGCTATGACGTCATTGAATTCATCTTAATTAAATTTGTATCATAGAAAGTTTACCGGTGATTCAAACATCGACATTCGACGAGGTAATTGTTTTGTAGCAATGGCACTAAGTTTTAGTAATATCTATCGAATATGAACAAATATGTTAATTATTTAATTTAATAGTCATATTACTTATGTTATAATATTGTTTATTTTGAATATTTGTAAATAGCTATATATGTGTGTATATGTGAATGAATGTGTACGACCTCGCGCGTATGCAAGTGTGAACTGTGATTCGAACATAGACATTCGAGATGAAGGTAATATGTGGTATATATACACCTGTGCAAAAGTTAAGCACCAGCAAAAACAATAGAACGTTGAAACATGATGGTACAACTAGGCTGCCATACTTTTTGTCCCCGCGTTAGCTGACATAATTCCAAGTACGAAATGCACATGCATGCATGACTTCACGTCGCTTGATGTCCGTGCGAGGCCGGAAACAGCACACGTGTTCAGTTATGTAAAAGTCCAGTTTGAGGTGTAGAACATTACATACAGATTTAGGCGACAAGATTAGGAATTTTGTGTTCATGACGGTGGTTTATTTGTACAGAGAGAATTAGCTCTTGATTGTGAACTGCTATGGCAAGACGAAGGTTAAGTGATCGTGTGAAATGGCAAATCATAGGCATGCATACCACTGGTATGTCATGCAGAGAGATTGGCAGACAGCTGAACATTAACCATACTGTAATCAGTCGTTTGATTGCAAAACATGGGCAAACTAACGAGGTGAAGGACAGGCCTAGATCTGGAAGACCGAAGAAGACTACTGCCCGTGATGATCGCGCCCTAGTACGCCTTGTTAGGAGATCTCCATTCACCAACAGCAGAGTGATCAGCCAGCAATGGGAAACGCGCAATAGAGTGTCAATGTCTACCGTCAAAAGGAGACTGTATGCTGCTGGCATGAAAGCTAGGAGACCTGTCAGACGTCCTCTCCTGACTGCACACCACAAAGAGGAGCGTCTGAGGTGGTGCAACGAAAGAAGACACTGGAACATAAGATCGTGGAGACGGGTACACTGGTCCGATGAAAGTCTGTTCCTGCTTCATGCCACAGATGGTCGAACTCGTGTATGGAGGTCCAGACGCACGGCGTACGACCAACGTAACATCATGGAAGAAGTTCCATTTGGTGGAGGTTCCGTTATGATATGGGGGTGCATCTCATTTGATTGTAAGCTGGATCTGTTGACTGTACCTGGAACACTAAATGGACAAAGATATCAAGATTCCATACTGGATAGAGTTGTGGTCCCTCATTTTGTAAATCATGCACCTGGAACCCACCCTATATTCATGGATGACAACGCTCGACCACATCGTGCTAGAGCTGTGCATGAATACCTCCGCCAGAATGCCATCGAAACCCTACCATGGCCAGCAAGGAGCCCTGACATGAACCCTATTGAGCATATCTGGGACATTCTGGGAAACATGGTGAGAAGGAGGGATCCTCCTGTGCAGAACCTACAGGAATTAACAGACGCACTCCATCTTGAATGGCAACGAATACCACAATGGCGTATCAGTCGGTTGGTGACCAGCATGAGACGTCGTGTCCAGGCCGTCATCCAGGCACAAGGTGGATATACCCGGTATTAATAATGACAGTCTCAAACTCGTGCACAGATGTTAAACTTCGTTTTCAGACACCATTAATGACAATCTAGCCACGTGTGTCAACTGTAGGGCAATAGTTGTCAGTTGTGTCAACGTAACCATATTCAGGCCTCGTTTTCAAGTTCAAACAAAAACATACAGTGTTTCCCCACCATCATAATCAGCATTCCTCTAGTTGCATTATTACCTCTTGCACTAAGATGGATGGGTACATAAATGTTTATGCTATTGCTTTCTTCATAGCACATGAATATACCCTCGCATGTGCGTAAAAATAGGGTGGTGCTTAACTTTTGCACAGGTGTATATATACATATGTATAGGTGGGAAATGGGAGATGATGACAAATTTTTGAAAGCAATGTCAGATCCTAGAATCAGGTAAAAAATCAACAACTTTATGGCATTACCTGCTAACAAACCATGTAGCAAGCCAATCAAGGCTGATGAGTCTCTGACAACTACACTAACAGGCATTATCATAAGTGCAGCCAAATTTTCGGGTATAAAACATATTGATTCTGGAAAATGTTTGAAAGCAAAACCTAGAAAGATTGTTAATAAGCTGAAGAACCGATGGTTTGACCAGGATTGCAGAATTATGCTTAAGGATCTCAGAGGTATGGCACGTAGAATTCACGAAACGCCATCAGATACCATCTTATTAAATAAGTTTTCGATATTTGCGGGAAAAATTCAAAAGACAAATAGCAAAAAAGAAGTCCATCTTCTTGGATCAAATGGAATCCTTAGAGTCCAAAACCCCTAAGACCTTTTGGAGACTGTATGATGAACTCAAAGGTACTAATAGTAATTCTAAAGGATATTCAATTTCCTGTACAGAATGGGTGTCACACTTTAACAAACTTGTTAATAGTGTTCCAACACACGCCGATTTAGACCTTAAAAACAGAATAGACAATTGTATTCAAACCAATAGAAATACAATTTTTACCGAACTTAATTTTACTATTAAAACTTCTGAGATCTCTCGGGCTATTTCTTTTCTTAAAAACGGCAAAGCGAGTGGATTTGACGAGATCTTAAATGAAATGTTAAAGGCATGACACATTCGACTTTTACCAGTTCTGCACACATTGTTTAACTCCATTCTGAGCTCTGGTCAATTTCCTATGGAATGGCGCTGCAATCTACTTTCACCTATACACAAGAAGTGTGAGGTTTCGAAACCTGAAAACTACAGAGGTATAGCCGTAAGTAGCAATTTATGCAAATTATTGTGTAGCATTCTGCAATATCGATTAACAAAATTTGCTGAAACAAACAAACTAATCCCACAATGTCAAATTGGTTATAGAAAGAATGCAAGAACAGCAGACCATATTATGACTTTGAAATCAATTATTGACAAATATGTTAATGCTGCTACTAGGAAAAATATATTCTGCTGTTTTGTGGATTTCAAGTCAGCCTTTGACACAGTCTCTCGAAGCAAATTAATGTATAAATTACTACAAGCTGGTGTTGATGGCAATTTACTAACTGTCATTGAAAGTATGTACTCTGATGTGAAATATGGAGTCAAAATGAATGATGGGTACAGCAATGGCTTTTCATCCTCAGTTGGTGTCAAACAAGGTTGCGTACTTAGCCCACTTTTATTCAAGATATATCTGCGTGATTTGCCAGATATCTTTGATAGAACATGCGATCCTATACCTTTAAATAACACTTCTATTAATTGTCTTATGTTTGCTGATGATCTTGCCATAGTGTCAGAAACCCACACTGGTCTGCAAAATGCGCTAAACAAATTGAATATTTACTGCAACAAATGGGACCTTACTCTCAACTTAAATAAGACCAAAATAATAATTTCCAATAAAAGTGGGCGTTTACTAAAGAGATACATGTATCACTTTACATACATGGGCTCACCGATTGAAGTTGTAAAGTCTTATTGCTATTTAGGTATCGTCTTTACACCATCTTGTAAATTTAAAGCTGCATGTGAAAGACTGGCAGAGCAGGTCAAGAAGGCTTTGTTCAAACTTAAAGTTATCAATGTCAGAAATAATGCTTTAACAGCATTCACGCTATTTCGTTCTTTAATTTTACCCATCTTATCTTATTGTGCAGAAATTTGGGCACCCTTTTACATCAAAGGCATCAATGAATATAACTACATGCAATTAGGAGATAATGTCCCAGTCGAAAAGGTCCTAATTAGCTTCTGTAAATATATACTGGGGGTTAATAGGAAAACAGCTAATGCTGCTGTAAGGGGTGAACTCGGGCAATATGCCTTACTCACGACGCTCCTCACACAATCAGTCAAATTTTGGATGAGAGTATGTGACATTGACTCTAAGACAATAGTTCATCAAGCCTATATGCATTCGTATTCCTCATTAGAAGAAGATAACTGGGCTAGCCATTTAAAAAATCTATGGACTAGCTTTAGCTTCGAAGAAATTTGGACCAACCAAAGCACCAGAAATAAAAAGACATGTGCTAAATTACTAACTGATGCCATGGAATCTAGATACAAATCAAACTGGCTGGTCCATGTAAACAGAGGTGTCACAGATCGAATTGGTACATCTCAGCAGGGTTCTAAACTTAGGTCGCATCAAACATTTAAAAGCAATTTTAACATGGAGAATTATTTACTAACTGAACACGATTTTTCTAGGCGAAATTTGTTTGCCAAACTCAGAGTCAGTGCACACGATCTCCAGGTAGAAGTGGGGAGACATACAATTCCCAAAACTCCTGTAGAAAAAAGAGTATGTTCGCTATCTAACATTCAAGCTGTTGAGGATGAAAGACATTTTATTCTATAATGTCCATTTACCACAGTGAAAGACAATCGCTATTTAATTACCTTAATGTTTTTGTAAATTTTGCTTCCCTCAGTGAACAGCATAAATTTGTGTTCATAATGTCCTACAATAACGGTGACACTGAGGTTTGCAAACCTGTACTAAAATATGTCACTGATTGTTTCATGAAAAGGCAGAATGCGTTGGCTCCGAGACAATCCACTAACCCACCGCCATCACTAGTAATTGCAATATAGCTGATCAGATCAGCAGCAAATTTTGCTGTAGGTACATTACATGTGTGTTTATTCGGTAGAAGAATGGTGTGTAAATAATAAAATGTTGTTAAACACGGACAAAACTAAGTTTATGACGCTAGGAACTAAGCATAAATTGAAACAAGTAAATAATAATGTTATGATCCCTACAAATCGTGGAAGCTTAAATGTTGTGGAATCTGACAAACTTTTAGGAGTATACATAGACAATACGCTTGCATGGAAAGAACATATAGGAAAACTTTGTAAAAAGATTTCGTCCTTGATTTATATTCTACGGAAAAATAAACATTATCTTAGCATTGAGCAACGAAATCTTTTCTATAAGTCGTATATCCTTTCACACATTGATTAGTGTAGTCTTGTATTTTGCCCGTCTTCACCTACATTATTGGATAGTTTAGAAAAACTACAAAAACGGGATGCTAGGGTGATATTAGACATGCCTTACAGGACACCATCTGCACAACTATATGAAACATTAAACTGGACAAATTTAACTAAAAGAATGCAAATTAAAATGGGTATTATGACACATAAATCTAGAAATGGTCTGGCCCCTGGTTACATGAAAGACATGTTCACTTCCGTTGGGGTGGCGCACACTAGAAATTTACGTTCCAAAACATGCAATCACCTACAACTTCCGAGGATTAAAACGGAATATGGCAGAAAAAGCTTCAAATACACTGCAGCGCAACTGTGGAATTCTCTGCCTGAAACGATTACTCAGTCTTCTCCTCTGCTGATATTCAAATCAAATATACATGAATATATTACTAAATTATAGTGATATATGGGCAATGTGATTTCACCTTTTTACTTGTGTTCTAATATTGCATATTTTGTTTATTTCTAAATAGCTGTGTATGTGTTATGTGTGAATGAATGTGTACGACCTTGCGCGTAGGTAATTATTCTGCAATACTGTTTTAGTAATATCTATCGAAAATGAACAAATATGTTAATTATCTAGTTTAACAGTCATTTTACTTGTGTTATAATATTGTACATTTTGTATATTTGTAAATAGTTATATATATATGTGCGTGCGTGCGTGCGTGCTTGTGTGTGTGTGTGCGCGCGCGCGCGTGCGTGCGTGCGTGCGTGCGTGCGCGCGCGCGCGTGTGTGTGTGTGTGTGTGTGAGGGCCTCGGGAAGATCAGTTTACTGACGATGTATACCCTCCTTAAATAAAGATTATTATTATTATTATTATTATTATTATTATTATTATTATTATTATTATTATTATTATTATTATTATTATTATTATTATTATTATTATTATTATTATTATCCTTATCGCCCTTTTATATGACGGCTGGGTGAAGAGGTGACATCGTTATCTTCTGTGTCGTAAAATCTCATCGTGATTAAACTGTCATGGGATGTTGAGATATGGCGAGTGGTGATGCTGCTTCTTCTTTATTTAGTGATCCTGGCGGAGGTTTCACCCAACAGTCAGTGAAGTTTCCACTGTAACTAATGCGCAGTACCTAGCAGAACATTAACATATAGGCCTATATATATTGTATAAATTAATCACATTATTTTAGCTACATGTTATGTTATTTACTATATCTGTTTCAATTGTAATGTTTTCGTATTGTTTTGTACTGTTTGGGCTATATCTCTATGTGTGAGATGTTGTGCTTATAAATGATTCTGATTCTGATGATTATATATGTATATATATATATATATATATATATATATATATATATATATATATATATATATATATATATGTATATATATATATATATATATATATATATATATATATATATATATATATATATATATATATATATATATATATATATATATATATATATATACGTACGCGCGTGCGTGCGTGGGTGGGTGTGTAGGTGTGTGTATGTACGTGCGTGTGCCGTTGCGTGCGTGTGCATGAACGTGTACGGGCTTGCGCGTATACATGTATGTGTGTATGTTAGAGCGCTATTTTTTTGCACCTCCTCCGGAACGTAAGGCTGCCATGACGCGATATTTCTCAAGCATACATTCATTCATTCATTCATTCATTCATTCATAGAACTCTGACGTAGTAACAATATGTTATGATTACTACGTCACACAGTTTGACGTCATATCTTCCATTCAAAACAAATTACGTCATTATTAACCAGACAATGACGTCATTATAAAAGTGATATTTTAAAATGTTGTATAAACGTGCAGATGAGATGAGCGATGCTTGAAGACAAGTGGCAATTTATTGTTGTGACTTGATACTTCCGCTATTAAAATGAAAGAAAACGTGAAAAAAGTAAAGAAAGCAAAAGAGAAAATTAAGCTTGATAAAGAACCAGCAAAGCCAGGGCAACCACAAAGTCAGAATCAAGCTACATGTAGGCCTGCGCTTCAGAAAGCGGACAACAAGCTATCCCGCTTGACGCGTGCTGCGAACTCTCAAGAGGATGTCAAGATGGCGGCTACTAAGCGGCCAGTTACGTTACACGAACGCAATCTCAAGATGGTCGACGAACTATTTCAAGATTGTAAAGTCGAAGAAGTCTTGAAGAACAGCAAAACTCGTGATTTGGTAAGAAATATCCTCAAGATCTACATTTTAGTCTAAGTTATGAATTTGTGAAATTCCATAATCTGATACACGTACTTGTGGGGTATTCCTCTGAAAGAGATGTGGCCTGTATCCCCCATTAAACTGAAGCTCCTTACCGGGACGTACATCCTACAAGCGAACCGGTGCAGATTTAAGCAGGAGACCTCGGATTCGCTATGTCTGTTATGCAAATCAGAACAGGAGACACTGGAACACTTTCTAATCAGATGTCCCGCTCAAGAACCTGTAAGGCTGTCAGCCATTGAGTCTATAGACGCATGCCTTAATAAATATTGTCAGACCGGCATTGCTAACTACTCAGCTGAAGAAGTAATCCAACTGATTCTGGATTATACAAGGACTCTAGATCCCGAGCTTTTAACAACAGGGTTCCTGGGCGCATTAGAGTATCATGCCAGACGGATGACATATCTTTTACACACTCACAGGTTTACTTTACTTAGCAGCCCAAATCTGGCCACATTCGCTACATTACAGATATCTTCTAGAGCTTAACTCTTAAGTTACATTTTCCTACCCATACTTTGGATTCTTCTACTCATACATAATACATGGCTGTTGTATGCCTCAGTACTAATTAAAAGGTGTAGGTTTTATAAAGACTACTGAGTCTTCTTTCCCGTTGACAGTCCTGGTGATTGATGATAGATATGTACATAGTCAGCTTGTCATCGTACTAGTGGTCCTAAACCGGACAACCGTTCTAAATCAGACAACCGTATTAAGTGTAAAGTGTTAAAAACTGTGATGACAGTGTTTAGACGTTAGGACTCTTACGCATGTGAGTGCGGTTCTCCTACGAAGGAGGTTATGATTTCTACAAGTTACAAGTTACAAGATAATCAATATGTAAAATGTAAGTACAAAATCTTGAATTTCTTTGCGATAGATTTGCTGTCAATTTTCTATATTACCGTGAACTTTTAGAGGCTACTGCATCATGACATTGAATGATCTAAATAGATGGTACAATCTCGCTATATTATTCGTTATGGACAGTAGAACGCGTGCGTATTAACGGACCATATAAAACATATAAATGGAGAGTTCCCGCATATATTGATAGACTTGTGAATTACCGGTGCCTCTACAGAGGGAATTTCCAGCACAACAACAACAACAACAACAACGACGACAATGGTGGAATCTGGTTTTAACTATTCCCCTACCCAAAAGAAATTTAGCCAAACTCCACTAACACTTCGCCCGCGCTGGGATCGATCACCCGATTCCTGAGCTCACTCACCATCAATTTCCAGAAAACTATACCGGTAAGCTGTTGAATATTTTGAAACTAATTTGACTCAGTTTATGGCAGAAATTGCGTCCAGTCAAATTAATTTCAAAATATTAAACGTGTTTATTAAATAGTAAAGACATACAATTCAAACAGCAACGCGCAGTCCGCCCTTAGTGTTGGTGACGAACTTAGCTGCGTCATTCATGACCTAATTGATTATGACGTCGGCCTACATGTCACGTAATTGATTATGCCGTTATATGATTGACTGAGAAACCGGAATCCTCCATTGAATTGGATATCTCATGTTCAAGTTCAATATAATTAATTTCATGATTGTGCATACAATAGAAGGATCCGATCTGTCACCCAAGGAGCTGACGTCATATCAAATACGTCACATATTAGCTGACGTCAAGATCAAAATTTTCTAATACACTCCTTCATGATCATGAAACGGGAAAAGTCCGTCAAGTGTACGAATTTTATTTCTTTGATAACTTTTCAAGTTAATAAACATTCTCTTCAAATTCTGAAAGTAATTTGACTGAGAGCTCTTAATATTCAACAGCTTACCTGTATAGTTACCTTGAAATTCGAGTTCTGGTAATTCAGGGTTCAAAGTACATAAATCGATTCCAACACAGGTACAAAGTGGGCGGAGCTTACATAGAAATGGGCGGGGGAACAGCTGGAAATTGAGAGGGATCCGATCTGTCGCTAATGTGTATGGCGGCATAGTCAAATACTAACTAACGTCACAATCAAAATTACGCAGTTCCGTTAAGAAAATCGAAAAGTCCGTCATTAAAGTGCACAGATTGTATGTTTTTGATGAAAAATTAAAAACTTAGCAAAAATTCTGAAGAATATTTTGAAACTAATTTGATGGGGTGCTGTTGCTGCCATAGACAGTAACCGCTCACGGTCAGTTTTATTTCTAAATATTCAACAGTTTACGTCTATAGTTACCTTGATATTTAGAGACTAAATATTCAGGTTTCAGTTTCAAATCGATTCCAATACGCGTAAAATGTGGACGGAGCTTGACTAAAAATTGGAGGAGTAGAGCAAAAAACAGATCCCTTTATTAGTCCATTCCGGATATCACCAGAGGATTATTGGGTCCGATATTCATTGAGGAATGCAGTTTCTCAGTCAATCATATGGCGTCATAATCAACTACGTGACGTGTAGACTGGCGTCATAATCAATTACTCATGAATGATCGATTCCGCGGGTTTTAAAGGCTTATTAGTCCGTCAGGTTGTACGAATTGTATTTTTTTACTATTTAATAAACATTCAAAATAATTTGAAACTAATTTAACTGGGCGCTGTTGCGGCAACAGCACCAAGTCAAATTAGTTTCAAAATATTCAACGGCTTACCTGTATAGTTTTCTGAAATTGAGATTCAGAGTGGATGGATCTATTGATGCCAAACACGGGCAAAGCGTGGATGGAGCTGAGCTAGAAATGGGCGTGGCATAGCTAAAATTGGATTTCTCCTTTCAATGTATTCTTCAGAGTATTATTCCCAAGCTTATGTGTGCCTTATATCAGTTAACATAGACTGGTATATGGATTGGAACAAGTATTTAATTTGTCGAGAAAAGACGCCGGTGTCTCTAAAATGCCCATTTACTGCGCAAGGAAGTCCCTCCTCAAATCCATAAAACAAACAAAAATTTGGCCAAGCGAGGGAACCGACGTGATTGGGTTGGGGTAAGAAAAATGTGTCAGTACCCTTAAAAATTCAAAGTCCCTTATATATTTCATATTTCAATTTTTCAACAAGCCACGTGGATAAGGACTCCAGAAATACTCTTTTACTCTATTTTTATTCTGATTATGCGAAAGTAACATTAAAATTTTTTGTTATCCAGATGTCTATTAATATACAGAATAACTCTTATAACCTATAAGATCTATGTCTTACTTGATATAGATTTGAGTCTTGAGCACATCCCACAAACTCCATAGCTGATTTTCCTACTGTTAATTTTTTAATGACTGTTACACATTTGTGTTTGGAGTGGACATTTCGCTGCTTTTTATGGATATAATATTGAAACACAGAAAACTGCAGAAAGTCGGTTATTGTTGTATTGTGTGTATGATCTGTGCTTTTAGAAATTCATTATTTAAAATAACAGGCAGTTATATTATGGAATGGGCCGGGCTATACGGCTTGAAATACGTTTAACACTGCTCATGCATTCATGATATGGCATGAGGGTAAAGTGTCAATGACGGACGAATTTCTGATATGGAAATTAGATGAAAAGACCATCTGTATAATCTCACTTTACCTTTATTTCAGCATAAAAGAACTGATATATTTGGCATGTTCCAGGTTTACCTCTGTTGAGCTGGAGTGGACAACGTGTCAGTGGCGGCGGAGTGGCTCTGCAACAGGGCGTCCAGGGGCGGATGCAGGATGTCGTGTTGTGACGGGGTGGACTATGGAGTGGTCTTCTTCTTCCTCCCTAATATGGGGTGTGATCCGGGGGTCCTCCCCGGAAATTTTTGAAAATTAGATGCTCTGAGAAGCCATCTCCTATATTCTGAGTGATAACTCGTGGTTAAAATTGTTCAGGAAAATGAGAATTTTCTCTTAGAAAATGTCAATTTACAGAGCATGAAAAGAATATTTTAGAAATCTTCCACTTGAATGACTGGTTTGCTATGCCAAAATCTCAAATCAGGGCGTGTAAATTGACGTTTTTCAAGATCATTTCAGAAGATCTATCTAGTTAAGGTGTTAATGCCTGGTTAATGATATCACAGACTGTCGCCATCAGTGAGCTGCTCATGTGTTCCTAGATATTGTTGATATAAGATTCACAAGCAATAGCAATACGTGGTCAGTGGACAATGACAGGACCATAGAAATGCATATGCACAGTACGCACAACAATGCGTTGGGGTGGCGGGGGTCCTCCATCGGAAATTTTGTTAAAATAGATGCTCTTAGAAGTCATCTCCTGCATTTTGAGTGATAATTCGGGGTTAAAAAATGTACACTAGGACAATTGAAAGGGGAGGGGAGGGGCTAAAGATTTTATTAGACCCCAAATTATTTCATGGGTGGCTTTAGCCCCTTAGCACCCCCCCCGCCCCCGGCTCCGCCACCACTGCAACTTGTTTGACTAATATAACATATTTAGTGCATAATACTGCATATCTGAATAGCAGATAATGTAAGCACTTTATTTGCTGCTAATCATACATTATGTGCATAGAATAGTATCAATTAAATGGCTGTTTATGTGTTTCTTTGTTTTTAAATTTAAATATATAATAGTATGTACCTTATCATACATATAACAACTGTACATGTTAGACTTGTAATAGATGTTCCAGCAAAAACTATATATAAAAGAAAATCACATTTAACATGGTTAGGGTATGAATAAAAAGATATCAGAAATCAGAGTCGGTAATTATTGTTAATGTGACTAACATTCACATGTCAAACATACAATGCCCACTCCAACTCATCTCATGCGCGTGTATTAGTACAGCATTAATATGCCAAATACCTTGATGTATATCAACAAAGGATAGAGTGTCTCTTAAGTAATTAATTGTGTGTGGTTAGGAAAAAAATATTGAAACACATGCATACATGTTCCTTTAGTATGATTGAGTCAGGAAATACATCTGCTGTATTTTATATATACCTACAATTAGTTTAAAATCTGACATGGGCCAAGCATTATTAACAGGATGGCTGTTCATTTAAAGGTGCATATTCACACCAGAATGCTTGAAAATTATATTATCTAAATTGTATACTTTTAGAGGTTTAAACTTTAGGCCTAGATATAAAGAAACGAAATAAATCTTAACATATGATGATTTAATTCCATATAAATTAATATAATTTTTTGAGTTGTGAAATTGAATTAGAGGCTCGTGCCTCTAATTCAATTCCACAACTAAAATTTTTTTATTAATTTATACGGAATGAAATCATCATATGTTAAGATTTATTTCGTTTCAATACATCTAGCCACATCATTTAAGCCTCTAAAAGTTTTCAATCTGAACAATTTTGTTTTCAAGCATTTAGTGTGAATGTGCACCTCTAAGTTAGCATTGAGCTTGTTAAATGGTAATCAATTTGCCATCATTTCAGTACAAACAGTATGCATTGGTCAAAATTGTAACTCTTCTGTATATGTGTCGGAGTGGACACTTATTTCAAACATGATTAACAGTATCTAAGAACGTAATTATCATGTTTATTGCATATTAGATTGTTTCATAGCCACACCCTTATCAAGATATTTGTGGTAGAAGCAGACAAAATAGGTTGTATCATCAAATAGGATATAGTATCCCATGATCTGTACATGTGTTGGAGTGGACATTGTTTGACTGAAATTTTCTAGGGTGTAATATTTGATTATCAGTCTTCGACAGCTGAATAGTTATTTCGAATTGCCATATCGTGTTACCATATAGTTTGGGGATTATTTTCTGATACAAAGCTATGTAAATTGTGCTACATTTTTATATCAACAGCCTTCTTTTAAGTGTCAAGTATATTTTTCTGTTTGACGGAAAGTTGACATATATTTTAATGGGCCAATATTTCACACTGATTGTTCGATTTGTATAATTTTTTCAGCTGCGATATAGATATATAGCATACAGTTGCTATTTTTAATTTGATGTTGTGCTGTTAAATAAAATTGTTTATTATATTCTGTGCTAAAAGTATGCATTATTTAGAACGGCACACGCCAAATAGGGAAAATGATGACATAAGGTGTTTTATTGCTGTTCATCCTATTAGTATGTGGATTTTTTATTCTTCCAGATTGTCACAGACCCCGCCGTTAAAACAAATGTTTTAGATCATTCCTGAGGCAGTTATTTACTCAGTTATTCCTACAAAAATTATATTATCACCCTGACTGTGAAACTACGCTTATAATCATGTACGTTACTAGTTTGCTGACGCCACAATGAAAATAATGTAGCTCTCTCACGAAACTCGAACAAATTCGTCACGAAAGTATAGGGACTTCGAATTATGTTTTTGGGGCCAATTATATTATGTAAGTATCTGTTCCTTGTCTTTTGCAGTTGGGCTTGGCTCCGCTATCAATTATTTCAGCCATGGGACATAAAGTAGGAGTGGAGAAACTGCTGGAAGCTGGAGTAGATGTCAATCAACCAGCCGAAGCGGTAAGATCATTATCATCGTCGTCGTCGTAATCGTCACCGCCACCGTCGTCCTCTTTATCATCACCATCGTCTCATCCTCCTCCTCCTCTCCTCTTCCTCCTCCTCCTCCTCCTCCTTGGCGGCCATCTTGGATTTCTGCGTTTTTAAAGATCTTCTCCAGAACCACTGAAGGGAATGAGGTAAAATTTGGTGAAAATCATCGGAGAGTAGGTTTCATAAAAGTTTGTTCAAGAGAAGTCGGTACCTCGAAAAACACGGATTTGCGTATAGACCAATCAGAATCAAGCCGCTTGGCGGAAAAATTGAATTTTTTATTTGATGGAATTTTAAGCCCAAATTGGTCATATATAGGTTTTGGGGGGCGAGAAATTCAAATCTGGCATTTTGGAATATGTCGGATTAACGGTTTGGCCGCCATCTTGGATTCGTTTCCCGCCAAATTCCCCTGGTAAAGCAATTGGAAATTTAAAATGCCTTCTCCTCGGAAACCGCTGGGTGGATTTCAATTATATTTTGCAGGAAGCATCATTAGGTAATAGAGATCTGATTTTTTTCAAACAACGCTGGTCGGCCTATTAGGCCGGCGGCCATTTTGGATTTTGTATTATATCAGGAAACGTTTTTAAAAATCTTCTCAGAAACCACTTGGCGGATTGATTCAAAACTCGTGAAATATCATTTAGGGCATCGGCTGAACCAAGTTTGTTCAAGGGTATTTGATTGTCCCAAAACTTGAGTGGCCATCTTGAATGACCTGGTTTTCGTGAACACGGCTTCTTCTCCAGAACCCCTGAACGGATTAGGTCGAAATTTGGCTGGTATGATTAGGGACTGAGGGGAATTGCAGTTTGTTCAACAGAAATTGATACGTCAAAAACCATGCCCGCCATCGACCAATCAAAATTCAGCATGATTGGCGGCCATTTTGAATTTTTTAATTTGTTGAAATTTGAAGCCGAAATTGGTTTTAGGCCTACATAGATTTTTGGGTCTTCTAATTCCAGATTTTCCATTTTCAATACTGTCGGACGAACGGTTTGGCGGCCATCCTGGATCGTTTTCCCACCAAAATTGCCAATACTAAAGCAATTGGAGAATTGAATTGTCTTCTTCTCAAGAAGAACTTTGCTGATTTCATTTATATTATTTTTACGGCCGTTGTTGACACACGATTGTTTGCTTTTTCATATCCACCTTCAATGACGGGTAGACTGGTCTGGTCGGATAAAGAAGATTCCTACTGTAACCGTCTCACATAATTCCATAAAACTGACAGCATTAATCCAACTTGATCAAATCTAAGAGGCTATTTAGGCTCTAATCCACCTATAGGAGCTGGCTCAGATAAGGTTCTCGTCTTAGCGATCGGGATGCTAGCCGCTTGGCACCCGGTACATCGCCGCTTGCGGCTATATTTATAATTTTTTATTTTTTTTTAATTATTCCGTGCTTTTGTTTGTTCGCGAATAGCGCTTGTGGCTATATTTATTATTATTATTATTATTATTATTATTATTATTATTATTATTATTATTATTATTGGTCAGGATGGTAGCACACCTGTGATGATGGCGGCCAGGAGTAAGCACCCTGACATCGTTGAGTGTCTTCTCAAACATGGCGCTGATATCTCCATTCGTAACCGCGTGAGTTAAACATTGTTACTTCCCCGTAATGCCAAGGTAATCAGTCAATTTATCGTTCCAGATATTTATTTTTGTTTATTTATATTTGATTATTGAACACACATAGACTGATTAGTAGTCCAATAAACTAATTGCAATAGAATGTATTTTGGCACATAACATCTCTATGAGTTCCCATAGCAACATGCTAAAACCTTTGCAAGGAGATCAAAAACGAGAAGAGATTTCAATAAAACCTACCAAAATAAAATATTGTATCATATTTTAAAAAGTAATGGGAATAATTTATATTACGTGGCTATTTGATTGGACAATGTCATTTACATAAATCCAATGTGGCCGCCATATTAAAGACTAAAGTAGCTAGCCACTCAGCTATCATCGACCTGACCGTGAGAAGCTACCACCACTAGGTGGTGCAGAGTCAGTGGATATGGCACAACTGCTGATAGAGCCAAAGAGAATCCATCACGATTAGCTTCCGTCTCTACGGAACTGAGCTCCGCCATTACTATCGCAGCCAAATGTCACGTGATCATGTGTGGGGGGGGGGGGGGATGGGAACACAGTAAGGCGGACAAGAATTCAGGACTCCAGTCTAACCATAAGCCTGTTATTAGACGCTTTCAGATGAGATATCTCTAGCTATTGTTCAAAAGCCATATGAGTTAAGAGGGCACAGTCGCCTGCGACATACGCACCCTCATCAACAACACTATCACTGAAATGACATACGAAAAGGCTCTCGGCTTACAGATTACTAACATCGACATCAGCTCCGATCCAAGTGAGTCGCTAACCAAAATAATCATATGTATGTAACCATCCGTTACCAGCACCGTAGACGTTGGCAAAGGGAACAACCGAACTCGGCATACTGACGATCCTGTCGGAGTAAGGCTGTCAGCAAAGCAGAAAGCACTACAGCAGCGTATCTATCAAGGCTCAACATTCTGTGGCACATCAGAAAACGTGTAAAGAGCTCGCTGTTCAACAAGCAGATACCCTAGCAGATGAAATCCCTGTCACGTACGACTGTTACAAAGTATTTCGGGCAACCAGACCCCTGAGAATTTCTGACTAATCGTCACCACTCACTGTTCACAACGCTGTTCACAACATCCGTAAATGAAGGCCTTGTCCCGACGCGTAAAACTTGCAGATCTAGCCATACCTATTGCTACCACAAATGTATGCACGCCTCGGCGAGTGGCGGGGGCAGTAGTAGTAATACTACTCGCCGTTATCATCATCATCATCATCATCATCATCTCCATCATCAGTTTACAGGTGTAGCACAGATCGGCCGGACGGGTACGGACCGTCTCAGCTCAGGAGTAGGATGGTATGCGTGAGAGAGGTTTCTGTGAAACGTCTAAGTCCATGAGATCGCGCGCGCATCGGAGCTTCCTTGACAACACGCGTCAGCGTTGGGAGAGAATGCTGTGTATATATGAAGTATACTGGGTTGGTGCACGTAATTTCGTTAAATTCGACTATTCTCGTCGGCCGAGTTATCCTAATTTAGCTCATTGAAATTATTTTCAAAATATTCCAACGACGTCGTAAACACGTGTGTGTACTAAATGAATATGGAAGATGTGTATCACCTGATAGCGTCCTCACCCTTCCTATCTGCACGCTGATTGGCTACAGATCGCCTGCTGATTGGCTGGACGTCCTGCCTATGACGTCACAAGGAGTATAAAAGGAGCGCAAAACCCAGAATCGAGACCGCACTTCGTCGAGAGAGAACACGTGGCAGGTTGTGTGGCCAGAGCAGTGAAAGACGTGGGCGACTGCTTACTGACTATGGTTCTCCTACAACCGCAGCAGTGCCTCTCGGATTTCAGTTCTTAGTTTCTGGCCCGCGATCGTAGTATCCGCATCTCAGTTTTTGTCAGCCCTCGGATAGCCATCCGGGGGCAACTAATTTAATAGAAGAAGCGTCCCTCACTTCCAACACTTCAGAGGAGCCTTCTCCAGTATATAGAACTAGTGGTGAATCTTGGTGGACAACTCGTCAGATATGCCGAACCATGCTGAAAAGTCGCGATCAAACTTCCGCGCAGCATGTCGTATGTTAATTAACTTTTAGGCTGCCGCCTGGTGGGACTCTGCCTGGTATGTCCCAGGAGCTATGCGGTGTACCATGTATTTTACAATTATAACTGTAGGCCTTCATGTTACGAGCAGCTTTCAACCTTTCGATACAGTACGGAACTTTATTAATCTGCTTAAATTATTTGTATAAGCTATTATGACTATCTAGTGGGCATGCGTAACTATAGGCGCTCTACTTTACCGTCTTTGAGAATGAGCTGCTGCATCAACAGTTCACCTGCAGAGATGTCCCAGCAACTTCAGAATCGTGCCATCTCGCGTTCCTCATCTGTGACGCAGCAGCTACAGTGATTTATTAACTTTTTCCGTACGGTGACTAATAGGTACTCATTTAGCTATAATTTTGTAGTATTAGGTACCGACCAGTCGTCTGAGACCGCATTTTATAATTTATATCCTTAATGTAAATATTATCCTTATTTTTGTGCTTATGACTAACACGCACCGCAAGGTCCTATGATCGGATTTACTGTCAATACTGTGATAGTTAGTTTATATATATATATGGCAGCAGCCATCCTAGTTACTTGTTTTGTTTATTTTATATAAAATACTAGGACCGCAGTACGCTAGGCTATACTATGCAACAATAAATCCGCATCACTTTTCCCACAGCATCAATTTTACACTGAGGTCACTGTTCATGTTCTCATTGCGCGAACCTGGCATGTGATCGACTAAACCTGGCTATTCTAACTCGATAGGATGGTTTAAAAGTAGTTAGGGACAACCGCTCCTTAGGAGACATTTGTGTAAGCCTCTTTTCAGGACGTAGCGGATATGTAACATCGCACACTGGCTAGATTGTGTAAAGTTGGCCAGTTACCTTAGGGCCTCTTATTATATTGAGTGAGTGTCTCTTTTTACGCTCCTCCAGCCGCAAGGCTTATTAATTGTCTAGAACTCTCATCGCCACATTGGCATGATCCGACCTTGGAAAACTATTGGGGTTTCCAAGCGGTGAAGACCAAATAATTACCTCGTCGAATGTCGATGTTCGAATCACCGTTCACGCATACATATGCGCAAGGTCGTACACATTCATTCACACATACACACATATATAGCTATTTAGAAATATACAAAATATGCAATATTAGAACACAAGGAAAAAGGTGAAATCACGTTGCCCATATATCACTATAATTTAGTAATATATTCATGTATATTTGATTTGAATGTCAGAAGAGTAGAAGACTGAGTAATCGTTTCAGGCATAGAATTCCACAGTTTGCGCTGCAGTGTTTTTGAAACTTTTTCTGCCATATTCCGTTTCAATCCTCGGAAGTTGTAGGTGATTGCGTGTTTTGGAACGTAAATTTCTAGTGTGACTTACATAAGATAATTCTACGGAAATCATCTACCCCATCTTCACGTAATACAGCGCGCATCACATTAATTATAATTTCACTAGGTTGACTCACATTACACTTAGCATAGGTTTGAACAAGAGAGTGGCCCTTTTTGCCAGCCCTCTTCCTCCACTTCGGCGTTGAAGGCATTTTCCTGTGACGGAGGCCCGCGCGAGGCACTTTCCTCTCGCAACAATAATATTATTGTCAGGGATATAATGGTTTATATTAAACTATTTAAGTGGCCTCGTTAGAACGGTCCCTTGCAGGGATAACTCACGGATATATAAGGATCGGTGAGGTACCTCTGACGAACCCACGTTAACAAGACACCAACTTAGTTCTATGTACTGCATATTTTCTCTCGTAAAACGAGTAAAATTGTTTGTATAGTATATTTTTAATTACCATGTCTAGGCTCCTAAATTGAGTTTTCGACCCTCATACCGGTAACAAAAATAGTTGGTACGAGACGGTGAAGTTCAATCTCGGCGGAAATGGTCGCACCGCGCAACTGGAACGTTATAGTTCCACCGGCTCTAGAAGTCGGTCTTTGTGCTTTTCCGAGAGTCGCGATACGGGATCCGTACCCCCGAGAACCACAGCTAACCGTCCCTCTTGCGCATCCCATACATGCGGTGCAACGGAGCGGAGCAGCAGGACGGACCAGCGCGTACCCCCGCGAGATACACGACCACTACTATCATCACTTTTTTTATATAAGCATTATATGTATAGACACACACTGCAACACCATCATTACACATTGTCGAAAAGACGGATCATTGAAATACAGAAGTTAAAGAAAGCAATGATCCAGTCCGTGGCGGGGAACCATGAAGGAAAAGCAAAGTCGTAGTTTCACCGCTCTGTAGTACTACCGATACGGCTGTACGGCGCGTCATAGGAAACATAGCTTTCCTGTCCTTCTGGAAACTGTCGATCCGGAGATTAAAGATGTCCTTTGCAAAGAAACTGTGTCTATAAAATGCAGCCTGTGTATCCTTGATACTCTACACCTGGGCATCTCCAAAGGCAGCTCTAGGCAAACTTGATTCCTGCCAACGCAAACACCTCCAAACCATTAGTGGACATGGATGGCCGGACAGTGTAATTTCCAATGATGCATTGTACAAGATGTGTAATAGATCGCAGCTTCCGTAAAAGTCGCCCATCAAATATAGTCCATGTTTGACCATGTGCTAATTAAGGAAGCACGATGATACACCAGCACAGAGAGGAGCCTTGGAATTCTCCCTGCTGCTAGCCAGCAAAGAATGTCATTGCATAACTCTTTTAATCGTACTGCGAAGTTCTCTAAAAAGACTCGGTGCATTCACATAAAAAATGAACCTGAGGAAGCTAAATATGCTGTCTGAGGACAAGCCGAGGGGACGAAGGATTGATTGCAGCTGTATGATGTTTCTAATACTACAGCCGCGGAATATAGTAATCATACAGACGACGTCTACCTCGACATAATCAACGACTTCAAGCCATGCCATCTGCATTTCGACAAGAAAAATTTGGGAGAAACGCTATAACAATGGCGTAGGCAGGATTGCTTAGTGGGAAGGGGTGGATGGGTTGGGTGTCACCATCTGATGGGCGACCAGTGAGTTAGTTTTCCCTGCCTATGAGGTAGGTGCTCGGGCTCCTCGCCACCCTCCCCCTCACCCCCACCCCTTACCCCTAAAATTCGTTCACATGTAAAATATTTCTACATTTATTATATATTTATGTAGGAATAGTTATAGACCTACATCAAATACTATGGACCCACCAATGGGCATTAAATTTTACACGAGGTTGCACCCTGTACTTACGCCTTTGTACGTATGACAGGAAAGTGAGAGTTGTAATTTTGTCCTCCTAGGATGGCGATAATGCCTTGATGGTGGCAGCCCGTGTTCGCGACCCGAAGACATTCAACTCCATGTGGGCACACCGAGGCGTCATCGATATCAATCAAACCAATAAGGTACGGTATGCGATTAGTTAATCATGTCTTTTAATAACGATAACATGGTGGTATTCATTGGGAATCGAACCCGCAACCGGCGATAGCGCCTAGCATCATAGCTCACAAATGCTTCCACCACACCAACGCCGCAAGAAATGTAGGCGCTTTCGCCGGTTGTGGGCTCGATTCCCGGTCAATGCCAAAATACTGTAAGTCTGCGACTTCTTGTATAATGGTGGCATTCGGCACATTACTTTGCAAACGAACCGAGTATTCTATACCGGTATCAGCTGGATGGCCAATGGTTGAATATCCTAATAACTGTTCAATTCTGAACCTTCCTATACTATAGTTAACAAGATCTCCACCAGATCGTAATCGCTGGGTTGCACGCTGGACGCCTGCGCATTGGAACAAAGTAGCTCAATTTTATGACACCTTTTAATAGCAGTGGTGTTCTAATAGTATTTATTCTGACTCTACATTTTGAAGACAGCAGTGATGTAAGCTGTTGCTGTCTGAGGCAGTAACAACTTACATAAACACTGTTTTAAAATAATTTGTCACCAATCTACCTTTCATAATCTTCCTATACAAAAACTGGTACCAATAATTGTTCTTGCTCTTTCCTCACTAGGTTGGTGACACGCTGCTGCACATCGCTGCCCAGATGTCGTGGGAGAGCTGTATACAATTCCTCGCGCCACAGGGAGCCAGAACGGACATACAAAATCAGGAAAGTATCCAATAGAAATGACAAATTCCAGTCACGTGATATTTATTATTTATTTAAGGATATGTGGCAACCTATCCTATAGCCGTGGAGTGAATGAGACCGGCTAGACAGGGACCCGATATACGCCATCAAAATACACCCCCCCCCCACCTATCCTAAGGGCGATACCAGTACTCACCGTACCAATTTGTAAAAGGAGTATGGATAGGCGGATGAATATATTGAAACTAATTAACTGAGAGATGTTCCTGCCTCTAACCGGTTCTAATCAAATAAATCCTAAAATATCCCACGGCTTTCCTGAATATTCGTCTTAAGATTAAGATATTTCAAGTGTGAAATGGTTGATACTTTGATCTCAAATAGATATTTTAAGAAGTATGTAGATAAGAACGTAATTAGCATAATTTTAACTAAATTTAAATGATGAATGGCTTAATGCGTTGTAATGAGCGAATTTTTACATGGACGGTATGCGTGATTCGGGTTCAAATCTTAACATACATAGCTCAGAAATAACTTTAAATGTGTCCAAAACTATAAAAATTAACTGTTGAATAGTTCGACCATAATTGGATTTGAAGACATTGCTGTCAAGCAGCAATGCCTTTCAAGCTAATTATGTTCAGAATATCCAACAGAACATTTCTTACATTGTGTTCAAAATTGTTTTATTTTCGAAACATGTTGGTTTCGCTGTACTCTAATCAAAGATGCATATTCACAGCAAAATTACTGAAAATAAAATTGTTTAAATTATATACTTTTAGAGGCGTACACTGTGAGCCTACATGTAATGAAACGAAATAAATCTTAACATATGATGATTTCATTCCATATAAATTAATTTAATTTTTTAAGTTGCGAAATTGAAATAGAGGCACGAGGCATCGGGATCAACCATTTGGTATGACGATGGTGAAACTGTTGATCACGAAATTGCGTCAATGAACGACCTAGAAACGCAGTAGATGGAATTCGCTCAATTTAAAGATATATTATATATAATGGATACTACGAATTTATATATAAGATATATGCAGACCTGTATTATTTTTAATGTTAAATGCCTTCCAGATATATTAAGTGTTTTATCTGATCATTTGTTTTTCATATGTACGGTTCCCCGTATTCTTGTTTGTTTGCAGGATGGACAAACACCGCTGATCATAGCCGCTGCTGTGGGCGATAAGAAGACTGTGGACGCATTACTGAGAGCCGGTAGTGATTTACTCATGGAGGATACGGTGGGTGATACGTACACAGGAGAATAATTGCTACGGCAGTGTGCCCAGGCGTGGATGGGATGGGGTTGGCATCTTCGAGTCGCGGAACAATACAGAATGTGGCATATATATATATATATATATATATATATATATATATATATATATATATATATATATATATATATATATATATATATATATATATATATATATATATATATATATATATGTATGTATGTATATATATATATATATATATATATATATATATATATATATATATATATATATATATATATATATATATATATATATATATATATATATATATATATATATATATATATATATATATATATATATATATATATATATATATATATATATATATATATATATATATATATATATATATATATATATATATATATATATGTATTGTTCCGCGACTAGCCTGTGTCTTTATTTTATAATAAATTAAAACTACTCACATCACTACTCTCACCCATAGAGATGTATTCTTGAACTATAAACTCTTCCCCATGGCATAATTAGAATAAACGTTTCTTTGTTGAGTATTGATTCTTCACAATACTGTCATGGTTTATCAAAGAACCGTTTGTTATAATTATAAAACTATCCCGCACCCGTCAGCAGTTTCTAGTCTGTAGCTCCCCTATGGTGGTTTAGAGGAGTGGAGGCATGCATTTCCTTTAGGACACTAACTGAATAATTGTCACACATGGAACTGTGCACTAACTAAATACTACCTTGCGGAATATGTTATGAACCACGCCTTGTGGAAACAAACATCACATTCTCGAAAGCTTACTGCAGTTTCCCGTCCAAATTTTCCCCTCCGGGATTGGCCCAATTTGTGTTCCTTCGTGTCTTCAAAGGGGTCAAGGCCGTGTCAGGTATCCCATGATTATTAGTCCACCTCTTGTACTCCTCTAGGTCATTGGATTTTGGTCGTGGAACGTCATTAGTGGGGTACCTTAGTGACATGGGGTGTTACATTCCGAACAAAAGCACCAAACTTCAGAGTTTGTACTTTCACATATTTTATTTGAAATTTTTAATGGATCCAAAAATTTGAAACATTATTTTCCGGATTATGCAATATTTTCAAAATGACCGCCAAAATGCAATATAATGGCGCTGAACAGTACAGTTCAAGAACTTTCTAACTATATGGACACATCGAAATCAAAGCGGAATACACGTATAAATAGTATACACATCAACGCTTGATTTTATTTTATGTTATTCATTATTCTAACAGCATTAGTCACTCAATATAACAAAACCTGTCTAGTAAGACCACTTGTTTTGGGTCTAGAAGACGGTAGCTATTTAGTATTTATGGTCATAAGGCCACACGTCTTAAATAGTCAGCATCTTGTAACCACAAACGCATTTTCCTAATTATAGCAACAAAAAAGCAATAAAAGTAATAAAAGATTATTTGTGTTTAATACTTACCAATTTGTATTATCGATTAATGTCATGAATGTGCCCGTTATAAACAGGTTTGCATGGAGTGCTTAAAACTATATTTGGCGTCGTATCACACGACTGACCGGATAGTATTACAACTATATGCAATGGATGTATATATACAATGATGCCATATTATATAATTTATTATTTGATTAATATCAATCTACAATTACGGGGAAAACCTGCTTATAATGGCCATCTGTCTTTTGAGCCACAAGATTGCCTAACTAGATACAGAAATTTGTAGCGGGCCCACAAAGTCCCACATTCGTGAAACTCAAACTGCTGACGACGTCATCGAGGTTTGCGTGCTGACAACCACATCCAGAGTCAACTCTGATCATGTCTAAGCTTCTTCAAAGCAATTGTATTCAAAATCTTCAGTCGTCATAACCTCCCCATGAGTTTGCAATCACAATATGAAATGTGTGTGGCCTGACCACCGCATTTAAGCGAGAAACATCAAGATAGAACCTTGAACGCTATAACACCGATTTTGCATGCATTCAAGAAACAAACATATCCACTCATTCAGAGTAGCAACTGTAGACTGGTCACAACCTGATCTGTAAGCAGCAGTAACAGGCAACATACCACGGTCTGGGCTTTGTATCGCATCCTGCTGCGTTCATTGACCTGGCCACGCAATTGTGAAATGGTACCTCCACCAAGTGTCACATTGTAAAGGCATACTGTCCAACTGCAGAAAAAGCCAAGGAAGAGCATGCCGTAAACAAGTTCTTCGATGCCGAACTGAGCGAACTGAGTTCTAACATCAACTCCAATCTAGGAATGCCCAGCAAAGCGGACAAGGATGCAGGACACACCATGTGCACGCCATGGGCAAACATAACAGCAATGGAGATGCTCTGACCTTTTTCATCCTAATTCACGGTCTCTTTGTCACAAATATGTGCTTCAAGCACTCATGTCATCACCAAACAACATGAACAGGACACATCACAGACCATAGAGCAGAGACAGGCTCCAACCCACAACAGTTGTCTTCAACCAAATTGATTATGTGATGTGTAAGATCAGTGCAAAGCCACTATGTCAGACTCCCGTTCATATGGAAGCACAGACGTCAACTCTGACCATAAGCCAGTCTCGGTAACCAGCCTTCATATGAAACCCATGTGTCTGCTGCATAAGCACTATAGCAACAAACGTGACAATGTCAACTTTGAATAAGAGAAATTGGTCAATGACACCACCACTCAAATGCTATTCAAGAAGACCACGATCAACAAATAGCGACCATTGACATGAACTCAAACTCAAACAATGCTTTATCAACAGTACGTAAATGCATTGGTGCATCAGTGACCAATGTAACAGGAGTTCTCACGATTAACACCAGAGCTGTGCGCTACACTGCAGACTCACTCCTCGTAAAGCTGTCCGTACAACTGAAGGCACTATGGCTCATTATCTATGAAAGTGGTCAGAGCAAGGATCATGCAAAGTCACGCCGAGAATGCAATGCCATACTTCGCCAGATAAGTGAACGACTAAAAGTTCTCACCATCATATAAGGCGGCTGTTTTGACAGATATCATAATTGATTGTCATAAAATGTTTAGGGTGGTCCGGACTCTAAGAGTTTCTGGTCCACCACCATTGGTATATGTGCATAACACTGAAGGTAACTTCGTCGGGACCGACCAGTGAAAAGCAGATGAGATCAGAGAATAGCTTTAAAAACAGTTCATAGTTTCGGACGATATGTGTAGGTGATTCTATGTCACTACAATTGAGATTGATAATGTACAGAAGGCCCTGAGAAATGGACACACATTTGAACCCGACCGCATCAGCAATGCCCTCCTTACGTATTCAGGTGATAGCATCTCCAAGCCTAGTACGCACATAGTACATTCTTCATTCGTGCAACACCAACCACCACCACCACCACCACCCCACCCCCGCCCATCTATGGTGTACCGTTGTCGAACTGCCTAAACCGAAGAAGCATCTTGGACCACAAGCAAACCTGTGATCTTAGTTATCCTTAAAAGTATCTGGAAGATGTACACCGTCCCACATCCTAGAAAATATTGGCAGATTCCCTGGAGCCTTCCAGCTGGACTTTAAACGAGGACGCATCTGTGCAGACTTTATATGGGTGCAGCGAATGGTCGTGTACACTGGACTGTGTAAATCCACAAACAAGAAATCGATCTCTTATAGTTTGTTTGGCAGAGGTTGCCATAAACATTTCGTAATGCCGTGTTCATAATATCGAGATTTCATTTGCTAACTCCATTTGTAAGCATATTTTAGTACATCGGCTGGTGTGTCCTCAACTCCCTCGAAAGCAATTTTACTCAGTCAGTGCATTAGACAACATAGATCACAATCCATCCTCCACAACAGCATAGCAATCATTCTGTGGTACAGCTATCAGTATTGTTTAGTTCTGTACAGAATGCGAGCAAGTGATGATCACACAGTGCTCTACACCTTTCACAATGGCTTCTAGAAGTCCAGATCTTTCAGATTTATACACAACCATAGCAGTAGTGTCAGTGAAGTTTGCAGCCACTACAAACCTAATAAGAGAAAGCTTAGTCACTCAAAGAGGCAAAGAAGGCGCTTGGTTCAATTACAATATCTTGTGCTGCAGGAGCCTGCAATGAACTGATCATTAAATGCACACACAAGTAAAGGACAACCAGATATTTCATGTATTGTTGTGTAAATGCTGACTTTCAATGTACACAACTGTGTGAGTGCCCTTATGCTAGACATACTGGATAGTAGAAAGAGCATACATATCGTCTACAGGATGTTTATTTATGTATATCTACATCCATTGCATATAGTTGTAATAATCTCTGATAAGTCGAGTGAGGTACACAACGACAAATGCAATTTTAAACACTTTCCATGAAAACCTGTCTATAACGGACACTTTAAGGGGCAACACAATGCAGTGACTCTTAATGAGAAATAATTGTTTATTACATTTAAGTCGCTATAAAAAAAATGCTTTTTGCGGTTACAAGATGCTTGCATTTTAGGGCGGGTGATTTTACGGCAATCCATCATAAAGAGCTACCATCTTTTAGCCCCAAAACAAGTGGTCTTAATAGACAGGGTTTTTATTTAGTGAATAATGCTGTTAAAATAATGAATAATATACCGTACAATACAATCAATCATGGATGTGTACACCCATTATAAATGCATTCTACTTTGAATTTGTTGTGTCAACATAGTTAAAATGTTCTTTAACTGTAGCGTTTTGTGCCATATATTGAATTATGGCCGCCATATTGAAAATATTGTGTAATCCGGAGAATAGTGGATATATTTTTGGATCCATTGAAAATATCAATATAGATATGTTTAAGTACACCCCCTGAAAGTGTGGTGCTTTTGTCCAGCATGTAACGCTATGCTCGATTTTTGTCGCTAAGGTACCTCACTACATGGAAAAAACATCAAATTTAGCATTGGAAAATGAGTATGGAAACTGATTATTAGTGACGCATTGTCAAAGGTACAGCCTTTGAAGAATATCATACTGGACGCTGAATGGACCTTTCCAGTTTTAGCTATTCTCCGCCCATATCTAGCTAGGCGCCACGCACACCACACTCGTGATGTGGTCGATCGATCTCTGAACTCACTTCACTATCAATCTCCAGAATATTATGCAGGTAAGCTGTTGATTATTTTGAAACTATGGCAGCAACAGCGCCCAGTCGAATTAGTTTCGAAACATTCAACAGCATGTTTATTAAATAGCAAAGACGTACATCGTGTCGGAATATTCAGTGTTAAAGACGGACTATAGCGAATTATTCATGACGTCATGAAATGGATTCACGAATTACCCCATAATGGAGGAATTCAGTTTTAGCCCATCTCTAATTAAGCTCCACCCACGCGATTCCCGTGTTGTGATCGATCGATCCCTGCACTGTCTCAATCTCAATTTCCAGAAATCTATACAGTTATGCAGTTGAATATTTTGAAACTAATTTGACTGGGTACTGTTGCTGCGTCCGTCACCAATTACGCGTTGGTGATGCACTTAGCTACATTATTCATGACGTAGGCCTACTTCATTATGACATCATCCAACATGTCACGTAGTTGATTATGACGCCATATGATTGATGGATAACCCGCATTTTCTGACCGTCTTGCATTGGTGTTATGTATGGCTGTACCGCTCCATCGCTGAGAGTTCTTATCAATGCTCAAGAAAATATAGCGATAACCGCAACTTGTTATATAACTTCAGAATTAAAATTGTAATGCCCAAGTGAACCCATGCCATGTATGGCGATCGTTGGTCCATCTGTCCATCGTCCAACACGTTTCTTTTTAAAACACATATTCTCGTAAACCGCTTGGTGGATTTTAACCAAATTTGGCTGGAAGGGTCCAGGAATGTGGTATGATTGAAAACTTATGTTCAGAATTTTAGTTGCCTTTTCCAGCGGATGTGAATGGAAGAGTCAGTTTTTGTGGATAATTAATTATTTCAGTTTGTAAAATGAAATTCTAATATTCCAGATGAGCGGATTCCGTTAAACATCTTATTTTTTTTGTTTTGATTGATCGATTTGCTTTTCCAAGTGTTTCGTTTAAATGTATAATAATATTTCATGAGTAGTAATGCCATCATCCCTGCTCACCATCCGCTTACACCTAAGTCCATTATCCCGACGGCAGAAGGTTGATCCTCCGTGACGTTGTGACTCCAGACAGACGTACGATGAATTATAACGTATTTAGTATGGTCCGATGGTGTTGCGAGAATGACCTAAGACATGTTATAGCGGTGAGCGTTTTGTAATGCATTGCTTACAACTCTGTTATTAATAATAATACTAATAATAATAATAATAATAATAATAATCTTTATTTAAGGAGGGTATACATCGTCAGTAAACTGATCTTTCCGAGGCCCTCACACACACACACACGCACGCACGCACGGGCGCACACACAAGCACGCACGCACGCACGCACGCACGCACGCACGCACGCACGCACGCACGCAAGCAAGCAAGCAAACAAACACGCACGCACGCACGCACGCACGCACGCACGCACGCACGCACGCACGCACGCACGCACGCACGCACATATAACTATTTACAAATATACAAAATGTACAATATTATAACACAAGTAAATTGACTGTTAAATTAGATAATTAACATATTTGTTCATTTTCGATAGATATTACTAAAACAGTATTGCAGAATAATTACCTCGTCGAATGTCGATGTTCGAATCACCGTTCACGCATACATACGCGCAAGGTCGTACACATTCATTCACACATACACAGCTATTTATAAATAAACAAAATATGCAATATTAGAACACAAGTAAAAAGGTGAAATCACATTGCCCATATATCACTATAATTTAGTAATATATTCATGTATAGTTGATTTGAATGTCAGCAGAGTAGAAGACTGAGTAATCGTTTCAGGCAGAGAATTCCACAGTTGCGCTGCAGTGTATTTGAAGCTTTTTCTGCCATATTCCGTTTTAATCCTCGGAAGTTGTAGATGATTGCGTGTTTTGGAACGTAAATTTCTAGTGTGCGCCACCCCAACGGAAGTGAACATGTCTTTCATGTAACCAGGGGCCAGACCATTTCTAGATTTATATGTCATAATACCCATTTTAATTTGCATTCTTTTAGTTAAATTTGTCCAGTTTAATGTTTCATATAGTTGTGCAGATGGTGTCCTGTAAGGCATGTCTAATATCACCCTAGCAGCCCGTTTTTGTAGTTTTTCTAAACTATCCAATAATGTCGGCGAAGACGGGCAAAATACAAGACTACAATAATCAATGTGTGAAAGGATATACGACTTATAGAACAGATTTCGTTGCTCAATGCTAAGATAATGTTTATTCTTTCGTAGAATATAAATCAAGGACGAAATCTTTTTACAAAGTTTGCCTATATGTTCTTTCCATGCAAGTGTATTGTCTATGTATACTCCTAAAAGTTTGTCAGATTCCACAACATTTAGGTTTCCACGATTTGTAGGGATTATAACATTATTATTTACTTGTTTCAATTTATGCTTAGTTCCTAACATCATAAACTTAGTTTTGTCCGTATTTAACAACATTCTATTATTTACACACCATTCTTCTACCGACTTCATACCGTTAATTAGATTTTCTTGAATTTCAGCGACATTTGAGCTAGCAGCATGCATAGTTGTATCATCAGCATACATATCCATAAGATTGTTGACACACATGGGTAAATCATTAACATATAAAATGAACAGAAGTGGCCCTAAAACTGAGCCTTGTGGTACTCCTATATCGATGGGCAGTGGTTTAGAATTCTTTCCAGAAATTGAAACGTATTGTTGTCTGCCCTTTAAATATGAAGAAAACCACTTTAATGTATTATAGCTGAATTTGTAAATACGTAATTTTTGTAATAGGATGTCATGATTGACAAGATCAAAGGCCTTTTTAAAGTCAATCATAATAGAACCAATAAGGTCGCCATTATCTATCGAAAAGCGCCATCTTTCTACTAGATTTAGCAAAGCAGTTTCACATGAATGGTTAGGTATGAAGCCTGATTGCGACTCCACTAAAAAATTATACTTGGTTATAAATTTATAAATATGATCATGTATGTGTCGTTCAATAACCTTAGAGATAATGGGTAATATAGAGATAGGCCTATAATTGCTAACATTGGCTTTTGAATCAGATTTACTTTTGCACATTTCCACATTTTGGGGAATTCTCCCGTAGCTATGCTTTTGTTTATAATAAGTGTAATGGAGGGTGCAATTATTGATGATGCTGCTTTGAGGAAGTGTGCGTTCAATTCATCATAACCAGATGACTTATTTGTTTTTAAGTTGCTAAGTTCTCTGAACACATATTCAGCGGTTATATATGGAATTCGAAACTCTAAATTTTCTGGAACTTTATTAAAAACATGATCTGATAGCTTATCAAATGCCATTGGCCTTTGTTTTATCATGGAGTGTGTCAGTTTTGACGCGATTGTACTGAAATATATATTAAAATGTTCAGATTGCATTTGTGGGTTTTGAATTTCACTTCCATTATCATCACAGATTATTGAAGGTAATTTGTTTGCCTTGGGACTTATGTCTTTTAGAATTTTCCATATATTAGCCGGATTATTTTTTCCTGATTCTAATTTATTTGCAAAATAATCTCGTTTAGATGCTTCAATCAAATACGCAACTCTTTGCTTTAACATCTTAAAATTCAACATGTTTCCTACGTTTTTATGATAATCCCTTTCTTTCATTGCTTTTAAAATTTCTCTGTTCATCCATCCCGGTTGACACACACGTTTAACTCTGCGTTCAATGACAGGAGCGTATTTATTTATAATGTTGATGAATTGTGCATACCATTGATCAAGCGCTTGATCAGGACTACCTAAATAACCTATAGAACGCCAATCACATACAGATAGGTAACTAAGAAACTTAGCTTCATTAAAGCTTTTGATGCTCCTGTATTTAATAAGTTGGTGCGAATTTTGAGTTTTGAATGGTTTACATTTGCGTACAGCGAATATTGGATAATGGTCACTTAGTGCCAAAGAGCCGACATGTGACGATTGAATTTTGTCTTTATCTGTGACATACACATGGTCAATCAGTTTTGATGTTTTCTCAGTAACTCTGGTTGGATTACGTATAAGTTGCTCTAAATGAAAAAGTTCAATTAAAGACTGCCATTTATGATTATCCGCTTTAATAAGGTCGAAATTAAAATCTCCTACAAGTATAATACCTGAGTTTTCGGAATATACCTTTTCTAACATAGCTTCAAATTCATCAATCCAGATAGCGGGTGAATCAGGGGGTCTATAGACACAGCCCAATAGGAAAGGCTTGGTCTTAAAGGCTCTAATTTCAATCCATAGAGTTTCCAGATCATCGGTTTCAAAATTTTGTTTCCTCACATATGAATAGTTATCAGCTATATATAGTACAATTCCACCACCGTCCCGTTCTTTTCTGTCCTTTCTTTCATTAAGATAGCCTTCAATTTCAATGGAGTTATTTGGGATTGTTGATGAGAGAAATGTTTCAGTGGCACAGAAAACTTCAAGTTCTTTTTCACACTTCTCCATAATCAGTTTTAACTGGTCAATCTTAGGCACCAGGTGCTGTACATTTAAATGACCAATCCTAATTCCTTTAGAATTAATATTGAAAGACGGCAGAGCAATGGATATATTATTATTATTATTATTATTATTATTATTATTATTATTATTATTATTATTATTATTATTAATAGTACGACCGCCGTACTACTACGCCGTAGTGGGAGATAAAATGATAATGATGTAATCGTTTATGGAGGAATCCAGTGCCTATGGCAACAACACCGCCCAGTCCAGTCAAATTAGTTTCTAATTTTTCGACAGAATGTTTGTTAAATAGTAAAGACATACAATTTTAAGATGGCCTAAATCGAGTCATTCATCCTGTAATTGATTATGACGTCATCCTGCACGTCACGTCGTTGATTACGACGTGATATGATGGATGGATAAACTGGAACGGTCCATTGAGCGTTATGAAATGGAAATATAAAATCTGTGATATATGCTTTTTCATGTCCTTCAAATTATTCCATTGTTCTATGCATTGCTTTATATATAGACTGGTCGCACAGCCATATGTCGCGCCACGGAAGCTGAGAAAGAGGACATAATCACAGTTCTTCTTAAGCGTGTTTCCCATTCAGACGCCACAGTACTAGTCAAGGTAACGCCTTCTCAAATGATGTATATCTGTCGGTCTGTCAATTCTTCACATTTCTTATAAATCTGCTAGGAGCATTTCTAGCGTTTTGCACTTATTTATGGACCAGATTAGCCTATATATATATATCTGATGGCATAGACAGCGTGCAGTGGTGGCTATGTAGTCCAGTAGAAATCAACAGAAATATAGGCTAACCCGGACATTTAGTATAACAGACGATTTTGTGTTCCAAACACTTTTTATGAGTCCACACAAGAAATTCTCACAAATTCACACTTGGGGAAACCTGATTTTTAACCCTTTGAAGTTAGGGAACGAAATGTGAAAAATCTTTAGCATAAATAGGTAATCTGTTGAGAATTTTTATAAAATTAGACCTACTGACAATTGCTATTGTCAATTGTGTATATATGACAACAGATCCCAGTCAAATAACCTGTAAAATAAAACTAATGTAAATTAAAATTAATCAGTAAAACCTGTCTATAACAACCATATATGATTTGATACATGAGTGTGAATTCCAGAACATGGTACAGTTTTTTTAAAGATCTGACGGAGAGAGTTACACATATGGACAGCATGTTGATCGCAACTATGCAGTCAATGATATAAATATTCTTAACGCTATTATTCTTACTATTACAATAATATATAGTCTGGGGTAAATTTAGAAAATGTAAGTTATGTCGATTCAATTATAAAACGATAAATATATAGAGTCAAAATCATATTGTTCATGCTAATTAATGGTTTAGTACAATTATGTCTGACCCTATGCAAGAAAAAACATGTGTTGTATGTAATGTTTCCCATGATAGCAGCAGTTCTAGAAAACTGGTCATAAAGAGCTTTCAAAGCTGCTTGACGCTTCAAAGCTTCGTGGAGATGGTATTGATTTGAAATTGCCGTCGAACGAACATTATGTACACGATAAATGCTACAAAAATTACACGTTGCCTAGAAATATTGCAAAAGTGCAACAGCAAAACAGAAACGATGAAGGAGTGTGACCATCTACCCCTACACTGCCCTCCGAATCTAATCATTATGATTACCATACTCATTGTTTGATATGTGCTGAAGAGCTCGACTTTGATGCTCTCCGCCGTCACCCTGAACGGCATTCTCACATAAGTAATATTGAATATGTTAATAAGGGTAAACTCAGTGTAGTCCAGGGAACCTTGTTAAACGCGTGTGGCAAAAGGCACAATTCGTTAGCGAATGATGTTAAAGCAAGAATACGTTTTGCTGGTGACCTACGTGCTGTTAAAGCCAAATATCATCGTCAATGTATGCAAGAATTCATCTCTTGTAGAAACATCAGTTCGTGTTGTGCTTCTGGAAGTAATGCCCGGAACTTTGATGAAATGAATGATGTGGGCTTTAACCATCTATGCAATTGGCTAACAGCACCAGAACAGCAACAGCGCCAGTTCACTTTACACGACCTTCGTACGCAATTGACCACCTACTTGCCAAATGATGTACCCGCATATAGCATAAAGCACGTCCAGCGTCGTCTGCTCGGCCGATTTGAGACAGATGTGACAATACCCCCAGGTTGAAGGCAAGACTAGCGTGGTCACGTTGACTGATAGAGCATCTTCTATCATACACGAATCATATGCAGCATCAACCAGTGACGAGAGTGATGAAACTATGCGACTTGTTAGACTGGTGGGATCTATGATTAATCCAACAATTAAAAATATTGATCACCCATCAGATGTGTATCCAGAACCGTCCAGTTTAGACCTTGAAAAGCTTGAAATCGAGGTGCCAGATGCATTGAAACATCTTATTTCATGTATCTATTCTGAACCTCGTAGTGAATCTGCCAAGTTGAAAAATAAACTTAAGATGGTATCTGTATGTCATGTTATCATGCTAGCTGTTGGAAAGCAATCATTTGTATCACCACTGCTTCTGTCCATTGGTTTGTTCATCCACCAGTCTACCCGCTCCCGTGTTATCATAGATATGCTCTCATCCCTGGAACTCAGTGCTTCCTATGACCAGGTAATTGCATTGCAGAGATCTGCAGTTGGAAGCACATCCGTTGAAGACCTGTGTCCTGGGCTCGTGGAGAAGAAGGATGGAGGGGGTTCCTGTCAATGGGTAGCTGACAATTTTGATTACAACGAGGACAGGATTTCTGGTCACGATACAACGCATGTGATGGGGATCATTTCGTGTCAAACAATGGCATCAACCGAAAGCAGGGCTAACCCAGTTGGGGCAATATGTCGTAAAACTATAACTGCTGATGAGATCAAAGAAGCTGGTGATCTTGGGAGCTTCATGCTACCCTACACGTCTTCTAATAAATCCCTAATGGCAGATGTAAGGATAAAGACCATTAACCCCATCAGCTTACCTATTGCTATGCACGGTCAATTAGACACATTGTGGTTGTACTCTAGCCTTCTCACAAGTCAGCCACCAAACTGGCAGGGGTTCATGTCTGAAATAACGACATGCAACAATTTCCACTGCAAGGCAGTAGTTTACAACCCCATGGTACCTTTGAATCCAGGAACAAATGAAGCTGTGTATAGTACCATGATGTATGTGCAGTCCCAATCCCTAAAGGCAGGACTGTGTTGCGCAACCATAACATTTGACCAGCCATTGTACTTAAAAAGCTACAAAATTAAGCAAGACACTCATCCACAGTTTAGGAACATGTATATAAGGCTGGGTGGCTTCCACCAACTAATGTCCTTTCTTGGAGCGGGCTGTAAGATCATGGATGGGAGTGGGATCGATGATTTGTGGGCATCCGTGTATGCTAGGAGTTCCCTACCTAGGATAATGGAGGGAAAAGCTTACACAAAGACATTAAGAGCATGCCTCCTTACAGATGCCGCATTGCATCTTTTGCTAATTCAACCCGATGTTGATATAATTTCTCTACATGGCAGTGCTGCAGACAACACACCCAGCAGTACATATGGTGAATCTGAATTGGTTATACCTTGAAATGGATCCATGTATCTCTCTCTCTATATATATATATGATGTTGATCCTGATAGCGATGATGTTTCGGATGAGCAAACAACCGAAACAGAAACATGCTGTGAAAGTCAAACACATATGTCACCATATGATATGTGGTCAGAGCTGCGCAATTTATACGATGCTATTATGTCACATGATATTTCAGCAGAAAATGTTTGTGACAATGACCATTCGCAAAACCTATGTAAGCAAGTTTCTAATTTGAAGGAAAACGTAGAGAAATCAAGAACTGGTAGATTGTGGTCGTTGTTCATGGAATTTGTCGCCAGTGTACGATTGTTCATCAGGGCTGAGCTTACTGGTAATTGGCTTCATTTAAAGGCGACACAACTAATGTTGCCATTCTTTGCTGCTGCAGGGCACAACAATTACACAAAGTGTTGTCGCCTTTACCTCCAAGATTTTGATGAGCTATGTACTTGTCTGGATGGTCCCATGCATGAAGGGCATTTTGCTGTACGCAGGAATGCTAAACTGTACTGGAGTGGTATCAGGTCTGATATGACAATTGAACAGAGTCTAATGAGAGCTGGGAAGACACAGGGTGGATTGATCAATATAACGCACAAGGAATCAGCTAGAACAAAATGGTTTCTCACTGCACACATCATAGCACAGTACACATACGCTCTGCGGTCATTGACTGACTCGTTCACCGGGACATGGTCGGAACAACACAGAGATGTTCACCCTGCAAATATGAGACGAGATGTAGAAGACATGAAGAAATTCACTCTGTTTCTCAGAGAACACAATCCATTCGCAGTTGAAGACGACCAACTGAGAAATATCGCAACTGGTTTGATTGCAGACCATCGTGTTACTGCCGATGATGCCATTGATATTGGTCGAAGAATTCATGAGAAGTTAAATGAGAAAAGGTTTGGCGACATTACGCTAAAGAAAGAAGATCAAGCTGTAACATTTGCTGTCATGCGAAAGTAGTTAAAGTAGGAAATGAAGATGTCCATATGTCCTCCCAGGAACTGTACCATCGCTTAATGTCAACTGCATCTGTTTCAGGACCTCCAGACAAAGCGATCTTTGAATACGAGCTTGCAACGGTATATCCCGCCCTCTTCCACGATGATGGAACTATGAGGAAATCGCAAAAGTCACAACTGGCGAAGTATATAATTGAAATAAACACATCAATGCTACAGCAAGAGACAACAGAGCCAGCTGCAAGAGTATTTGATGGCTGCGCACTTTTGCATCGGATACCATGGCCTAAGGTTGGAGCAATGGAGACCGTTTGTAGCTCATTCGTAGCATCAGTAGTACATTATCAGAGGCTTGATGCGCCTGTATGCGTTATATTTGATAACTATCAAACTGAGACCACAAAAGATCAAGAACAGAAGCGACGACGGCTTAATCAAGTTGGCGCTCCTGATGTAGCTGTCCAAGACAACACACCTGTTCCAGGAAACAAGACTGGATTTCTATCAAACAAACGCAACAAGCAGAATACCATAAATCTGTTGGCAAAACATTTATCAGATGCAGGTGTTGAGGTGGTACATGCAGTAGATGAAGGCGATGTTGATGTGGTGATTGTAAGGAGAGCATTAGAATTGGCAGGAACTGAAAGATCAACGATAGTTGTTGCTGACGATACAGACATATTGATCTTACTCCTCTATCATGCAAGCACCTCTGCACATATTTTCCTACAAACAAAGCAACATAAGCTATGCATCAAAGTGGCCACAGAGATCTTAGGCAAGGAATTGTGTATGTGCCTACCATTCGTCCATAGTATGTCAGGATGTGACACGACATCAGCTGTATATGGCATGGGCAAAGTAAAGCATATGAAAATGATCCAATCTTCACCATCCCTCAGACAAGATGTACTTGCATTTGGCGACATCTCCAGATCAAAGGCGGATATAATGGTTATTGGTGAAAAGTACATTAAGTCTTTGTATAGTGCTGGATCAAGAAGTCCTGGCTTAGACAATCTCAGATACATGACTGCCATCTATCCTAAGCATGTACCAGTTGAAAGGATGCCACCCACACGTAGGGCAGCATACTTCCATAGCCTTCGGGTTCATCTCCAAGCAAGCACATGGTTTCACCTGTCTGTGTTCCTCGTGTAGTTGCTCCAAGAAAGGCATTCCCTGTAGCATAAATTGTAAATGTGAATGTCACTGCCTTAACAGCTCGAAATTTGAAAGTGAAAATGCATTGACAAATTTCAGACATTCTGCCTGTTCGCTGTGTTTCACAACAGTCGCTCAGTTTGCATTAAATTTATAGTTTATTAAGTGATTTTGATGATGCCATACTTTAAACTGTACAACACTTACCAAAACACGGGGTTTTAGAGTCAAAATACATATTACCTGGTTATTGGTCATCGCCTTGGCGGCCATTTTGATTTTCCTCTAAAAAACATATTTCCCCATGTGTGAATTTTGGAGAATTTTTCTGGGATGTATTTTGGGCCATACCGAAGTGATTAAAACAAAAATTTGTCTGTTATACAAAATGTCCGAGTCCATGTCAATTTCTACTGTACTAATGTTAGAATGGACTATAGATATATCGTATATACTGTCTAGATCGCGCATGACCCTCTCAAAAGCGGCATTTCAGAGGTCAGTATTTTCTCCCGGATCTAGTCTCCAAAATAATATGTTTTTGTTACTAAACCTGTTACGTAGTCGAATAAAGTGCAATAAATATAGCCAATACAATTTTATTTCTGATAAAAAATACTTAGATTAGCGTCTGTTTAATTTCTCTTCAAATTACCAAAGATAGCTTAGTAATTTTTGGAGGCTATATATGCAGCTGATCGTCTGCCAGTAAATGAACACCAGGCCATCCGCAATTGCGATTTACTGAACTCACGTCATCTGGTTCGCGACAACTATCCCCCGTAATGAGGCTATGCGCATGAGCCAGTATATTACAATATCTATGAAAGAGGCCTTTCCAGTTTTAGCCATGCCCGCTCATCTCTAGCTAATTCACCCACACCTTGCTGGTGATGGGATTGGGCGATCCCTGATCGTCCTAACCATAAATTTCCAGAAAACTATATAGGTAAGCTGTTGAGCATTTCCAGCAACAGCGCCCAGCCAAATTAGTTTCAAAATATTCGACAGAGTGTTTATTAGATAGTAAAGACATACAATTCGCACAATCGTGTCGGACTAAGACGGTCTAAATCGAGTCATTCATGCTGTAATTGAGTGTGACATCTACACGTCACGTAGTTGATTATGACGTCATATGATGGATGGATAAACTGGAAAGGTACAAGCATCCATATATATATAGAGAGAGAGAGAGATACATGGATCCATTTCAAGGTATAACCCGTTCATTTCTAAGCTACGACAACTTTGTGTGTGCATTCGAATCGATTTGATACTTTTGAGCCGGAATTCCCAGAATCTAAATTTCAAGGTACCTATATAGCTAAACTGTTAAATATTTTAAAACTAATTTGACTGGCTGACGTTAGGCAACAACAGCTCCCAGTTAAATTAGTTTCAAAATATACAACAGAACGTGTATTATGTAATAACAAGCCATACAATTCGTACACTTTCGTGATGGAGCTACTACGTCTTTTTTATTGTCACATCAGCTAACAGGCGACGTATTTGATTATGACATCAGATACTTGAGTGACAAGTCGGATTCATCCATTGTTTTCTTACTTAACCCTTTAACTCTGTTATCGAGCCAGTCATTCCAGTGGTAAATTTTCAAAAATAATCTCTTGGTCTGCAAATGGACATTTCCTTAGAGCACTGAATAAGCCGTTTTCAGATGATATGAGAGTTAAATAGTTTTAAACACCTGTGTTAAAGATTCATCCTATTTTGTCACCGCTATAGACTCTATTCCACGGTTAACTTATATGAGCGAGTTTTGGTGTCGATGATATTTCCTGTAACTAAATGGCATTTATTTTATAAGTATACACATGCCTGTATTTTGACAGAGTCGAGTGGACCGCTTAAGTCAACCGCTGGTGAAGGCAGAAGAAATGCCATGTTATCTTAACAAGACGATATTCTGTCTATTTCAAGAGATGGCCAAGCACACGTCATACCGAGACCTCATGTACAAGTACAAGGTTATTCCACACACTCTGGTCACCATCCATCCGATGCTCGGCGATATGAGGGTAATTACTGTGTTTGTTTAACCCTTACCTCTCTGGGGCCAGTTTCACAAAGGTGCGTAAGTTACGCCCCCGTCTAACTTAGACGCTATACTTAAGTCCCGCGCCTATAGTAACGTATAGTATATAGTAACGGCAAACCTTTCAGTGATGATCTGTTTGTGTCGATAGCAATGCATTCTGGAAAATGTGAGAAGTTCCGAAGTGCATAAAAGAAATAGCTATGAATAAACAGATCTAATTTTAACACGTGTTCCCGACCTAAATGTTGACCTAATTAGCCTCTCGCGAATAACCGCCGTGTACGCTGGAAAAGGCGATTCTGAACGTGATGTTCTGAGTTAGACGTTTTCGTCTATCTTACGCGTGGGTCTCAGCACGCGTAAGTTACGACCATATTTACGCCCCCGCGTAAGATACGCGCTTTTCGTGAAACCCGATTTACGCCCCCTACCGTACTTACGCCATATTTACGTCCAATATCGTACTTGCGCACCTTTGTGAAACTAGCCCCTGATGTCGAGATGTTAATTTTTCAACAAATTTGGTGGAAGATGGTGCTGTCGTCCACCAAGATTGTTGAAAAATAAACACCAATGTCCTTGCTTATGCTATTGCCACAGTAAAAGATATAATATTGAGTATTACGGGTTAAGGCAAGTCTCGTATTTTCACATAATTGTTCTTATACGATATTCTATTTCTAAATAGCCTTAAAGAGTACCAAGTGAGATTTTATTAAACTGGAGTGATAATTTGATACAATATGGATTTAATATTTTAATAATGGCTGATATATTTTTCTAATTTTCGTGTTGATTTTAGACATTTCGTTAATTCGTTTTATATGCGTTTTACGTTTTGATGTACAGATCATGAGTTTTGGCTAATGGACGTAGACTATAAATTGGACATGGCCCATGAATCTTATGTGATTAATTTCAGTTTTGTAAAAAACAAAGAATGGAATAAGTTACTATGCATATATTTGATAGGGTAACGCAAAAGACTTTAAAAACATCTTGAGCATTTGGCACAGGCACAAAGACCGTATAGCCATTATAGACTAACTATCTACAAGTTGTTAATTATAAATTCAACTATAAATTAACCCATACCACTCTGATGTCAAGATTTCTAATTCTAAATTAAAAGATGAACTGGTGTTCAATTTTCAATAAATTTGCTGGAAGATGGTGCTGTCGTAGACAGCAACGTCGTTCACCAACATTGTTGAAAACTGTACACCGGTTTCCTTCCTATTGACACGGTAAAAGATACAATATTGTCATCAGAGTGGTAAGTGTTAAATATAATCTCAAGATTTACTCTGTTTGCTATGGTTTTCAGGTTTTCTGTGACCCATATATAAAACATACTGGGCATTAAATGTACATAAACAGAGCAAAATGCCTGAAAAAAAAATTATTAAAATTCTATACTTTCAGAGGCGGGAATTGTGTACCCATTGTAATTAACGACTCTTGTGTCAACAGCGCTCAAAACACTACTTGGTATATCAATTAAACATTTTGACGATCAATATTTTTCAAGATATTTTAAATTTAGAAGACTATTTTTGTAAATTTAACACTGACTGTTTTTTCGCTTGATCATTGAAGGGGTAATCGTAAATAAATTGAAAGTTTTTACTTAGCCAGTGTCTATCTGCGGACCGAGAGAAGAGTATTTTTTGAAAATTTACCACTAGAATGACTGGCTCGGTAACCGAGCCAGTCATTCTAGTGGTAAGTATTCAAAAATACTCTTCTCTAGGCCTTTCAAATAGCAATATCTAACCATTAAATGGCTAAGTCGACACAAGAATAAATTCTATATGATGATTTCAATTCAAAAAATTAATATAATCAACATGACATAGGGACTCGTGTCTCTAATTCAATTTCACAACTTAAAAATTGTATTAATTTATACGTAATTTAATCAGCTTGTGTTAAGATTTATTTCGCTACATTACATTTAGGTACACCATTTAAAGATCTAAAAGTATACAATTTTAACATTTTATTTTCAAATATTTGACTGTCTGTGCTGCATACACCCACTCCAGGGCGTCGGCAAAACTCACAATAGTGAGACCCTTGTTGTTGTTGGTGGTGGTGGTTGTAGTGGTCGTAGTCGTGGTACTGATGGTATGTGTGCGATGGAGACAGTTTATCCCAATTATTCCTGAATTAAAACATGCCGCCACTATTATCTTGTATTCTTACATTCATCTTGCCCGTTTCTATTTGCAGGTTTTCATGGCAGCGTGCAGTATGTTCAGTATGCTGATGTACCACATGGCCACATACGTTGAAAACAGATTTGCCGTACAATTCATAAAATCTAATGGTCCTGATATGGTCATCCGGGCACTTAAACTTTACACAGCTCATAAGGAACATGCGACTAATCCGAATGAGTCCGGTCTGTGTTTTCTGCCATTGCTTGGCATGTGCGAAGTCGATTCTGGCCGAGATTGGCTAACCATACATTGGGCTAAGGTGCTTCCATTCTCTAGGGAATTCGGTATATGTTTTGAGTGCATCGAGTTTCCTGATGACCGTTGGAAGCAGAAAGCAGACCGTTTGTGGATACGGTTTCGGCAATTTTTCGATGACATCTTGATTCAGCAGACTGACTACCAGAGCACAATGTTACTGGAGGAGGAAGAAAGAGAGAAGGAGCGGCGAGAGAAGCGACGCGAAAAACGACGGCAAAAACGGCAAAAGCAAACTTTATCAAAGGTTGACTCTACTAACACTGTTCTGCAACCTGTGAAATTACCATCAGCAACAGAAGGATTATTAAAAAAGATAAAGACATTGTTTACTGGTGGCGAAAATCACAGTTCAGAAAAGCAAACGGATAAGGAAAGTCCATCTATTGAGACACCCATCAATTTGATCAGTCCTTGTAAACCAACTTTGGCTAAAGCAGTTGTTGAAACAATGCCGAATCTATGTAAGATACGGAATGCGCCTAACACATATCCTGCCCATGTACCCTGTTTCAATGATGACCCCTGGATTGAGGTATCGTCTAGAAAGCCGCTTACAAAGGCACCAGCATTGCCTAACGAGAGTTCAAACAAATTAACAAATCATAATACTACCACGTCTGTCAGAAAGGGTAATAAGCCCAAACTACCAAATAAAACTACTGAAAATTATCGGCGAAGAAAAGAAGGCCAGTGCTCCAATAACCACCGTCAACATCGTAATTCAAATGGATCGTACGACGAAGAATTCCCATCTCTTGGTAATCGGAGACAAAATTCCAGAAATGGGCTTAAATATTCTGGTAGTAACAGTGTTTGGACAGGTTCACGTAGTAAAAGCAACCATAAATTAGGTGATTATTCTGTGCCACCCACAGACACAGGTATGTTTGACGATTCCAATTCAATTGTCTCTTCAGAGACGGCAAGCTCCTTAGACAGCACTGCACTCAATATTCAGATTGAATGTCGCCAGGGAGAAGGGTGGAGCGATGTCCATGATGATAATAGCAACCAAGACGTACACATTATGGCCAATGATGAATCAAGACATGGCGTTGTTAGAAGCTCCAGCCACACAAATACTCGATCTGAAACCATGCCAACAGAGCAGTCACAGCTCGATAATAAGCCAACTATTGCCGGGATCGTGACCAAGTTATTCCCGGATGTGTTTTGTGGGTCGCGAAAGACAATAGACACAAATAACATTGACAGCAATGTATCCCACCGTGACGCTAAGCAATTAATATATTTGGATAAATTATCTGAAAAATCGGACTGCCAAAAACCGCTAAACTCACAAAATACAGAAATACCAGAGGATAGTAAACAGCCAAATATCTACGCAAGCTTTGGGAAACAACCCCATCCTCCTGACAGAATCAACAAGGCCCATACTAAGAATCAGAATCCGCACATTCAGATAGATACTGCCAAAGATATCCATCATCCTGCCACACTAAACAATGCAAAGTTGCATAGCGTCTCCACAAATGCTGAATCACATTCTTACGATACTACAGGTCATCCTATGTTTACACGGCACCAAATCAATGGACAGTGCTCCAAACAGCCTGTGGATGAAAATCTTTTGGATAAGATGTGTATCCGTAATAATTGTATGGACAATGAGTTGTCGAATGACAATAGCAATGCGTACGATATGCCATCGCAAGGTCAAATAAACTCAGAAGAAAATAATACGTTCACTACTGGACCTAAACCGTGTAGCTCAAAGAATAGTGGAAAGCAAGCTACAAGCTTTCCAGAAGCAAACAAATACTGGGAACAAACACCATCTTTGAACGATCCTGAGGTGCATAATCTCAGATCTGTAAAACCTGATAGCAGTGCGAAACTACATCAACAGATTAACAGCTTTCCACAAGTTGGACCTATCTATACAACAGCGAATGTTAATGTTCCACATCCACCAATGACGACACAGCCTCTCATGTCCATGACTACCAATAAAAGTGTATGTGAAGACACTACTGAGCTAACCACTAAGCTCAAAGATTTTATATCTAGCACGATGCAGCAGTCGGATAATCCCATGGATTGTCCGTTTAATTGTAAAACGTCTAACACGACGGCATCAGACAGTTATTTAGATAGCAAAGACGCACAATCTGATGAGATTAATATAAATCTACCTACATCTACTTGTCAGGATTACTGTCAAGATTGGCCGGAAGTTATAAGTACAGGTCAGCCACTTGATTCCTCTTGCAAAGAGAATTATCAAAATACGGACATGCAGTACGAGGAGAATTGGGCTGATGAGTTTCCAGATTGTGGTTCACAATTCGCCCAAACGGAGACCTTCTATAGGGAACCGTCGAAAGACACGTGGGAACCTAACATTATCGGCGCTCATTTGTCAGAATCATGTACAGATAGTTTTGGAAATAAAGGCAACAACTTCTACTACAATGATTTAAATTTTGGAACCGAGCGACCTCCATCTCCAGATGTTCTGTTTATGGAGGATGATGAAAAACAAGGAAGCGATAACAACAGTCAGAAGTCAGAAGAGCAGCTAAACACTTTCCCATCATTCCACACGGCTCTTAATTCCTTCTCCCATTCCGGACAAATAGACCAGAATAACCTTGATGCTGTCGAGTTTCTCAAGCTGGAGCAGATGAAGCGAGCATACATGGAGCTGTCAGCAAACATTGATAGACCTGACGAGCCACTGTTCAGTGATTTTTACTACTATAAATCTACCCTAAGTCCAGTTGCCCAGAGCTTTCTCGAAGAATTTATGCAGGTTGGAATATGATATTAACTATAACTTAACTGCTTTCACGCGCAGACGCACACTCAAACAACCACGCTTAGATGCAACCAGGCACACTCCTACGCTCATGCTCACACACTCGTACACGCATGTGCGCACATGCGCACGTCACGTTTAATTAATAGGATGACATATCTTGCAATTTGTAAACCAATAGCCTATGTCAAAGGCCGTGAACATTAAGCTTTAGAATAATCATTTGATATGAAGAAGCCGAGTCATTTGAGAGCACAAGTTAGATCATCCGTAGAATGAGTATTCCAACAGTTATTAATAGACGAGTTTCCTCTTTTTATTCCAGAACGTGAACAATGACAGGGCGTCGATGAAAGCCAAGATGTTGCCGGTAAAGAATGGGAGGAATTCCTTGTTAAGTGGTCTCGGTAGGGGACTAGGTCAGAACTCACTGTTATCAGCAGCACTTGGTAACCACAAGCCAGTAAGTAACGCATGGTCTATTTTAATGTCACAATAGATGGATCCGATTTGTTACTCAAGTATGTGACGTCATAATCGATTACGTCACATAGGCTGACGTAACAATTAAAATGCATACTGAATAATGTAGATAGATATGTCATGACCATTTAAAAGTCTATCAAGTGTACAAATTGTATGTCTTTGATGGGTTTACAGCATGTTTAACAAACATTCTGTTGAATATTTTGAAACTAATTTGACTGGGCGTTCTATGTGCCATAGGCAACAAGTTGCTGTCATACACCAATCAAATTGGTTTCAAAATATTCAACAGCTTACCTGTATAATTACCTTGAAAATGAGATTCTAGGAAGTTGGCGTTCACAGTATACAAATCGATCCCAAAACAAGTAAAACGTAGCCAGAGTTTAGTTAGATAGAAATATATCCCTCTATACTGTAGATGCCGCAGATTTGAACTGCGCCCGCGTACACTTGGCGCCAAACTAACAACTGGTACCTTCCCCGGGCTACAATACTTGACTATTTGCAAGCTGAACACATGATTTTCGGACAAAGTCGACTATTGTTAACAATTATTCGTCAGCTGAAACATTCCTATTTTGTATAAACCATTGCCAATCTTATGCGAAACAACGGCAAGGTGGGATTCCTGCATTATTATGAAATCTACCAAATTAGACAAACTTTCTTAAAATAGGTATGCATAAAACCATATCAATTTGCTCACAAATATTAAATTGTAAATATTCAGACATATTTTCGTTATATATTCATTTGTCCAGCTCTCTAACATAGAATAGAGCTATAGAATTAAGATAAGCGTCAAACTTAAACTTATAAAAAATTCTTCATTCACAAGCCAGTACTTCTGTTCGCAAAAACTAATGCAATGCTGAAAATAGGATCGAAATTGATAAATATTTCTCGATTTCCTAATATACTTTATAAATCTGAATTCTATTTTATATATATGTGGCTATTTCTCATACATCTATCTTGTTTATTTGACCAGCAGCAGCCACACTCGTCTGACATAAAGTGGTCTCAACAGAGCTCACGGTGGCGAGTGAAGATGCACAAGTTGTTGGATATAGTGAAGCATTTTGGTGGCCGGAAAATTGGTAATATTATCTTGCCAAACAATGGAGGCGAATTTTCGCTTATACCTGGGTACGTCAACCACTTATTTGACTATCATATGGACTTGTTAAGTATGACGTCGCGCTCAAGCGACTTACCGCTTCCAGTCTTGTGTAACTAAATTAAACTATGTTACGTATATCGACATATGCATTCCTTGTGGCTCTGCCTCTAATGCGCCAAGATAAGCGATCTGTATTCTGAATGGGTTAGCGTGACACAATTAAAAACATAAACAAATCCCTTATCAGTCTTACTACCGACTGGCACGAGTAAGTCACGAAAACTGGTAACAGAGAGTAATTGTTAGTTTGTTCTTGTCTGACAGAGATTTATTTGATTATAATAATTAAATGTATAGTTCCCAAATGACTCCGGTGTTAGCTATGCCCTGCCCATCTCTAGCTAAGCTCCACCCACACCTCGCTCGTGTTGGGATCGATCGATCTCTGAACAACCTGACTATCAATTTCCAAAAAACTACACAGGTACAGGTAAGCTGTTGAATATTTTGAAACTAATTTGACTGGATGCTGTTGCTGCCTAAGGTAGCAAAAGCGCCCAGTCGAATTAGTTTCAAAATGTTCAACAGCATGTTTATTAAATAGCAAAGAATTACAGACATAAGATTCATACAACGTGTCGGACTATTTAAGATTTAATGACGGTCTATATGGATCCATTTGTGACGTAATGATTGTGACGTCATCGTACACGCGCTGAGCTGATTATGACGTAATATGAAGTCAGATGATGGATGGATACTCTGGAAAGGTGAAATTTTAGGCCATAGTTGTTGACTATTGTGAACTAGTTAATTTTACAGCACCAATTCAAATTATCTTCAAAGTTCCCAACACCGTTTTCGTGCATCTAGATGGTTTTTCGTATTCGACCATTAGAGTTCAAGCGGGTAAGAGTCAGATAATGAGACTGGTGTTTCTTTTTATTCTGACGTGCAGTTCTGACCGTACAATGCTTGGTGTCCTGACTGATGGCACAGAGGTAGCTGTGAAACGAATGCGTCTGGACGAGATTCCGCACCGCTTTCCCGGTGCCTCAACCCTGAACACGTCTGCGAAGGCGCAGCACTTTATCGCCAGCTACAAGGTTTGATATGATCGAAATCTACGAATATTGTCATCAAATATTGGAATTTTAAACGTTTCAGTTACATGTATTTGAAATAAGCACGACCGCTCACGCAATACCCATCATGCTCAGAATGTCCTTTCGCTGCATGTCTGATACTTTCCCAGAATATGGCCAAGCCGCAGTATTGCTAGTCCAGAATCTTCACCGCATGACGTCACTAGTTTACCGTTGCTCTACCTCTCAGTCGAGTCCATCCCCGTCAGAGTGACACTATTTGGTATTTTTAAAGTGTCCGATTCATCTCCATACCTATTAACACTTGCTAATCTGATGTCAATATTTTATCTTTTACTGTGTCAACGGAAAGAAACTGTTGTACATTTTTCAATAATTTTGGTGAGCAATGTTGCTGTCTACGACAGTAACATCCTTAACCAAATTTGTTGAAAATTTAATACCACTTCATCTACTAATTTAATTTGAAAAGTGAAGACTAGCATGACCGTCGTACGGGTTAATAAGCAGGTAATAGTGGTTTGTAGTTTGTTTTGGACTGTGACTTCGGTGCAACTACGTCGTCTGGAAATGTGCAGTTTTCCTGGCAATTTTGTTAGATATTTCCACCACAGGAATCCCGAGAGAAACATGTTGCTGGAATGGCGTTTTGCGATTCTTAACTTAATTAATGCAATTTTTCAGGATCCTGTAGACCAGGTACGTCTATATTATAGTTGTACACAGTGTATTTATTGTATGGCTTGTGTCAGTTTTCACTTTGAAGCAGTGTCCTGTGTCTTAATATTCCGATCACAGGTATGCTGACGTTAGTTAAAGTTGGACTCTAGGTATTCATGGTGGGAACTCGTACCTGGTTATGCATTTGACAGGTTGTCTGTGCTTCCAAACTCACTTTATTGATAAATTGTTACTCGTCAAGGAAAGATATTTAGTCTTTAATTGATACATATCTCCAGTCCGAAAAGGCCGACATGATTTTCAACCAATCAGAGAAAGGATAGGATATTTGCCTCCGTATATATGCTCACTCATATTGGCGCAATCTATAGTTTGCAGCGGTTTGTATAAGCAACCTCACACGTAGGCTGTTATATATTTTGAAACTAATCCATCTGGAAGATGTTGCTGGCCCAGCATTTCCAGAAAACTGTACAGGTAAGTTGTTGAATATTTTGAAGCTAATTTGACTAGGTGCTGGTGCTGCCTATGACACAACAGCGCCCAGTTAAATATTCAACAGCATGCTTATTAAATAGTAAAGACATACAATTCGTACAACCTTACAGACTATTAAAGGATATCAAAAATTAGATTTAGCTTTTCCTCGTCAGTTCGTCATTGTCTACAGGGCAAAAAACCTTCCGCGATGTGTTTTCCAACCAGTTACAACATATTAGCGCAATAGTGTATATAATCTCAAGAAATAGCATAATATTAGATTCGCAATTAAGGCCGATCCGTTATTACTCATAGCTGTCAAAACGATGTCATGTGATCATAAAGGACCTTTCAATTTTAGTTATGCCCCGCCCATCTCTAGGTAAGCTCCACCCACACCTCACTCGTGTTGGGATCAATCGATCTCTGAACTCCATGACTATCAATTTCCAGAAAACTATACAGGTAAGTTGTGAAATATTTTGAAACGAATTTGACCGGGTGCTGTTGCTGCCTATGGTTTCAAAATAACAGAACATTTCTGACATCATGTTCAAAATTGTACTCCATAGCTGTTTCTGTTTTCTTCTGTATTGGAAACATGTTAACTTATTTATGAGGTGTACTGTCTGTTAGTTTCTGTGATTTTTAATTGTATGTCTTCTAGGCATTCGAGGCGCTCAACCAGTATTGTTACATCGCCACAGAGCTGATCGAATACAACCTGGTGGAGTATCTACGTATTACCAATCTGAACCACAGCCGTGATCCCATCGGCACTGCTCGTTTAGTATTTCAGCTCTTGAAAGGTCTCTACTACTTACACGACACCCGCCGAATGCCACACGGAAATCTCAAGGTACAATATGGATCAGCTACAGCATATATATATATATATATATATATATATATATATATATATATATATATATGATGTGTGCGCATGTGTACGTGACACTAGGTGACAGGGTATGTACGTGTGCTCGCCCGAGCACACACACACACACGCACGCACGCACGCACGCACGCGCGCGCGCGCACGCACACACACGTCGTACACTTCTGTGATTGACGTTTCTGTGCCAGAGCTACACCATTTTGACTGTGACGGCATCTAGCATGTGGCTTATTTGATTATGACGTCAGATACATGAGTGAGAGGGTCAGATCCCTATTTTGGAATAACAACTCCTTGAGTGTATAAAATCATTAACATTATTCTCGTACCATAATGATAATCTGCTTGGATGTTTTGCAGCCAGAAAATGTGATGGTTGACTCGTGTGGTACTCTGAAGTTGATGGACTATGGACAAAGACGATCAATAGATTGCCGAATCAACGAAGCTAATAAACAAGATGGTCAGGAATTTGGTATGTTGTCTTCTAGTTAACATAAATGATTTTCGAATAGCGTTGTGTACAACATAATGGCTTTTCAACATCGCTCGGCTTAGAAGCTAGCATTTATAGTTGTGAGAATATGCTAGAATATGGTCGCAGGGATCAACTAGGCTGAGATTTTCGGGGTGTGTGGAGAACTCAACCCTAAGCAGTGGTCTGATTTTCTTGTTTCCACAATGTCAGTAAGCTGATCTTCTCGAGGCCCGCACACACGCACGCACGCACGCACGCACGCACGCACGCACGCACACACACAACCATACATACACACGCACGCACATACATACGCACATGGTCGTATACCTTCATTCACACATACACACATATATATATCTATTCACAAATATACATGAATACCCGGTGATCACATGCACCCAATGGCCGAAGCCTTCATTGTCAGTTGCAGCCTGTCAGTTGTAGTTAATCGTCATACTTAGAGACGTACTATGCGCTAGTGTATGTCATTATCATGTACTGACGCGGGTTTTTGTTTCAGATGGTCGGTGTTGGCGTCCCAGTGAGATGTTTATCCCGGGAATTGAGTACACACATAAATCTGATATTCAGGTAAATCTACACAACATAGAATCAGGACCGAACTTAACGCTTTTGCACAGGGCCTCTAAATGTGCAGGGTCCCCAAAAAGTGTCACAAATAGATCGATTAAGAATAGAACAATTCAGTCAAGCTCACACTCAGATTCAACTTCTCTGAAATTTATATATGATTTATATCTTAGGAAAGTGTTAGGAAGGGCGATCGGGATGCTGTTTATCACGCTGAATCCAGTCATGAGATAGTGTGGATAACAATTTCAGAAACGTTGTACAGGGCGCCCTGCTTCCTAAATTTTGCCCTGGATAGAACAGCGCAAATACGCACCTAACAATAGTATATGTATTTTGCTTCCAAAAAAGTGTCTGTTCTTAACCGTTAGAACCATGCCGTTTCAGAACCATAATTTCAAATAAGCATTTCCACCCTGTTTTTTACCATTTGGGCAGGAAATGCCGAAATCCGAATCTCATACTATGTCATTTAACGCATTTACCCCTTTGAACACTGAATTCTCAGAATATCGATTTCAAGGTATTTATACAGGTGACCTGTTGAATATTTTGAAACTAATGGCCCTTTGCATTTTAGCAATCCCCCGCCCATCTCTAGCTAAGCACCACCCACACCTCACTCGTGTTGGAATCGATCGCTCTTTGAATTTCTTGACTATAAATTTCCAGAAAACTATACAGGTAAGCTGTTGAATATTTTGAAACTAATTTGACTGGGTGCTGTTGCTGACTATGGCAGCAACAGCGCCCAGTTAAATTAGTTTCAAAATATTCAACATGTTTATTAAATAGTAGAGATATGGAATTCCTACAACGTGTCGAAATATTAAGAGTTAAAGACGGGCCATATAGAATCATTTGTGACGTAATTATTATGACGTCATTCTACACGCCGCTTAGCTGATTATGACGTCATATGACGTCATTACTCTGGAAAGGTCCATTAGCATGGGAGGTGTGTTGGATTAGTCGTATATACGAGAATGTTGGAGAAATAAATGTATTTTTGTCACCAGGTTGCGGGTATGTTGGTGCATTACATCCTAACCGGTGGTCGTCACCCGTACGGGCGTACTGCCAATGAGATAGAAGCCGGGATCTGCCGTCAATGGCCCAAGCTTGTTTATGTTACAGAAGAGGCCAATGACCTTGTGATCCAGATGATATCACTGCTTCCTTCAAGCCGACCATTTGTGTTGGAGTGCCTCATGTAAGTGCTTCCCTCCAAACACTTAAAATAAGGATAGTTACCCTCATCGTGTCTGACGCCCAGACACCTCCAGAGTGCAGGTCAACGTTGTTATGTTTGTCGGATTGTTCATGGCTGTTTATTTTAACCCGTACCACTCTGGTGTCAATATTCTATCTTGTGCTGTTGTTAATAGCAAAGAAATAGTTGTACATTTTTAACCATTTTGGTGACCGATGTTGCATGTTCCACCAAATTTGTTGAAAAATGAACACCAGTTCATCGTTTGATTTAATTTAATTTACAATTCTGATATCAGAGTGTTAAGGGTTAAAACACAGAGGCATCCATTTCTAGCCTCGCTCCGCTCGTTTCTAGCTAAGTTCCGCCCCCTCTTTACTTTCAAACCTGAATTACAAGAATCTAAATTTCAATGTAGGCGTAAGTATAATAATAATCTTTATTTAAGGAGGGTATACATCGTCAGTAAACTGATCTTCACGAGGCCCTCACACACACACACACACACGCACGCACGCGCGCATGCACGCACGCACGCACGCGCGCGCGCACACGGACACACACACGCACGCACATATAAATACATACATACATATATACGCGCAAGGTAGTACACGGTCATTCACACACACACACACACGCACGCACGCACGCACGCACGCACACGTATACGTGTTAGCTGTAGAATATTTGGAACTAATTGGACTGGGGCTGGGGCTGCCTATGCCAATAACAGCTTCTAGTTAAATTAGTTTCAAATTTTCGATGGAATATTTGTTTATTAAATTGTAATATAGGCCCCCCTATTACAATACAATTCGGAAACTTTCGTGACGAACTTTTCAATTTTTGTGACGGAGCTATGCGTCATTTCGATTGTTACGTAAGCCAACATGCGACGTATTTGATTACGATATCAGATATGACTACTTGAGTTCCAGATGAGGTGATAATCCCTCTTTTCTATCTGGAAACTAAGCTTGTTTGTGTGGTAAATAGAAATATTCCCACTTACATATTCAGGACAACGTCTTTTTGTATATTTAGGGGAAATATCCACCTATATGGAAAGACAGGTATATTTAGAAAATTGTCCACAACTTCTTGTGATATTGATTGCTCTTTATCTCTTGGTTTTATTTTAACGGTGACTATTCCGGTTGGATTGCTTCGTTTCAGCAAATGTTATTAAGACAAGATTCAGAAAGGGTACTATGTAGCGATCCCTAAGGATTACCATTCAAAAGATTACTCCTCGCCCTACGAGTGAAACACTTTTAGGAATACAATTTCCTTTCCAGTATTTAAATATTTCCCGTGTCACATTCGACAATTTATGAGGAATGTTCATATGCAAGCCATGCAAGAGAAGCTATTTTTAGAAAATTTACCAGTGGAATGACTGGTAAAGGGTAAATTTTCAAAAATTGTCTCATGGCCCACAAATGGACATTATATAAGGAAATATTTAGATTTTCTTGACCAAATTTCATCATTAAAGTGCTAATAGAGGGAGCCTTTTCTAGCTATTTCCCGCCAGTTTCTAGCTATTTCCCGCCAGTTTCTAGCTAAGCCCCGCTAGTTTCTAGCTAAGCCCCGCCAGTTTCTAGCTAAGCCCCGCCCATTGTATACGTATGTTGAAATTAATTTATATAGGCCTATTTTGAACCCTGAATTATCAGAATCCCAATTTCAATGTAGTCCTAACTATACAGGAAAGCGGTTGACTATTTTGAAACTAATTTAACTGGGTAGTGTTGCCCCCAGTCCAAGTAGCTACAAAATATTCAAGGGAATGTTTATTAAATTGTAATTTAAATGTAAACTTTGACGAACCTTTCACGCATGGCGGAGAGTTCTACGTCATTATGATTGTGACGACAACTAATATGTGACGTAGGGCCTAATTGATTATGACGGCAGATAGGCTACTTGAGTAGCAGATGGCATGTGTGTTGTAATATTTAAGGCGTTTATATGCTAGTTTCCAATGCTAGGGTCTAGACTCACGCCTGGCATTTATGGTTTCTGTTGAATTCTTGTGACGTCGGTTTGTGCATTAGCTTGTGTCTGTGTGTGTGTGTGTGTGTGTGTGTGTGTGTGTGTGTGTGTGTGTGTGTGTGTGTGTGTGTGTGTGTGTGTGTGTGTGTGTGTGTGTGTGTTGATCGTTGTCTCTCGATTTTGTCTCATGTTGCAGTTTTTGTCCATGGCTTTTCTGTTGCTCCTCATGCTTGGGCGTGGGTGATGGGGATGGCCTAACCTGGACCTAACGGGGGTGGGGAAGGGATGGGGTAGGTGCTGGGTCGGGGGGGGGGGAGTAGGTGCGTACGGTCTTATGACCTGATGTACCCAAGGGGGGAGGGGGTGGGCTTTAGGTCAGAGACCTCCCGGCCCCTTTGGGGGGAGTGGGGTGGGGGGGGGGGGGTGTGTGGAGTGAGGGGTCTTTCGCTTTCAGATAGGCTACTTGAGTAGCAGATGGCCTCCTTCAATTCCAAGTGGCATACTTAGGCCTACATCTTGTACAGAACCGCTTTTTCTTGATTTCTAGGCATCCGTTTTTCTGGGCAGAAGAAAAGAAGTTCCGTTTCCTGGTCATTATCGGGTCAGACTTGTTAAAAGAGCTCAAAAACAGGTAAAACGAGGAATGATGTCATTTGATCAAGACGTACTCACCCACACCCTACTGGAATCTTTGAATTAGGTTGTGATTTTGAGATTTATTTTTAATTAATATCTTGGAGCATTTCCGTGTACATTTATGTGGCCAAATATCGTTACATTGACCGGCATGTGTTATAAGTTACAGGTGGTGAGCTATGCAAGGTTTGGTTGAAGACAATTCACCTTACCAGAGTATCCATCCATCATCTGTCCTCGTATGTCATAATCAGCTCAGAGCGTTTATGATGACGTCATAATCATTACGTCACAAAGGGTTCCATATAGACTCTCATCAAATCTCAAATGGTCCGACACGTTATATGAATTTTATGTGTTTGTAATTCTTTGCTATTTAACAAACATGCATACATGAATATTATGAAACTAATTTTACTGGGAACTGTTGCTGCCTTACGCATCAACAGCACCCAGTCAAATTAGTTTCAAAATATTCAACAGCTTACCTGTGTAGTTTTTTTGGAAATAGATAGTTCAGAGATCGATCTATCCCAACAAGAGCGAGATGTGGGAGGAGTTTAGCTAGAGATGGGCGAGGTTTAGCTAAAACCGGAAAGGTGCATTGTTATAAGCAGCTGGTCATGTATCCGTAATTGGCAACATTACACGTATTACGCTGAAATAATTATACATCAATTCATATTATTTTCAACAATAACCTGTAAAGGTGCGTATTCACACCAGAATGCTCGAAAATAAAATTGTTCAAATTGTATATTTTTAGAGGCTTAAATTGTGAGCATGGTAATGAAACGAAATAAATCTTAGCATATGGTAATTTCATTCCATATAAATTAATATAATTAAGTTGTGAAATTGAATTAGAGACACAAGTTTTATAATTCAAATTCGCAACTAAAAATTATATTAATTTATACGTAGTGAAATCATCCTATATTACGATTTATTTCGTTTCATTACATCTATAATCGAGCCAGTTATTCCAATGGAAAATTGTCAAAAATAGTCTTCTGTTTACTGCAGTAACTGTTTTTGGCTGATATGAGCGTTAAAGGGTTAAGCAAACTATATCTTGCCTTTATTGAAACCAGTACCTGTAAAACGGAAATGCCGAGGAGTAAAATCATAACGTACATTGTGTTATAACTTAGAATCTATTTTAGATTTGTTTGACCTTTCAGCACCGGTGGAACCCCGATCACGGATCATTTGTCTGCTATTCCTCTTCATGTAGTTCAACAAGACTGGGTAAGATGTGAATGTCCATAGTATCGCAGACTTCTGGTACATAAATCTGATTAGTTTTTTAAGCACTCAACAACGGCTGTTCAAATTACGCCATCAGTATTTCGACCCGAGGGCGGAATATGGCTCTATTTTGCCCTTATATTTGGGCCTGCAAAAATGTCCGTATTAGGACAGATACGTCGATAGTATGAAATAACTATATAGTAGGCCCTATATAGCGCCTGAGCGTTATCTGGCACGCAGCATAGCATAATGGAAAGCTTTTCTTGAATTTGAAACACTGGAATCTCCATATGTAAAGGCATAAATGAGGTCACAAACGGGAAATAGTTTTCAAAAAACGAGAATTCTGCGGAATTAAATGTCCCGCCTGTCTCCTCTTTGTCACAGTGCCCTTGACCTTTGACCTTGTGATTTCAATGTTATCACGCTGCTTCCTTACAGTATAGGTAATCATGTATCCAAGCTTAGTTCCAATACGATTAACGAGCAGAGGTCAAATAGCAATGTCAGAATGACGTTGACATTTGACCTAGTGACCTCACTATCAGCAAACGTATTTCTTTTAGTTCTGGTAGTATGATGCAAATCTGAAATGTAAATGTTTCACTAAACGCCAAAACCTAATGTTAAAGTAGCAGAGGTCAAATAGCAATGTCAGAATGACCTTGACCTAGGTCAAGTTCGACTAGCTAACTATAGTCAGTTTGCTGGTTTACTGACCATGCGCAGTCGCTATGCCATGCCGAACGCTGAATAGTTAACTATAGTTCGTTGGTTCTCGATTCCTCATTGAATTACTATTGGGGAAAAGTTGGAGCCGGATGCCAGTCTCAATTAACCCATTCTACAGTCTGTTTTGATGGCCTACGAAAATGGGTTATTTATGTCCGCTAAAACGTTATTTAGTGAAATATTTACACTATTATATGCATTTATTCGGAATCTTTCGTCTAATAGTGACGGAGCTGAGAATCGGCTCAAATTCAGGTTCTAGTTTACCAAACACTAGCGTTCCTCTTCAAGGTGGTGTTTGAATGAGCTATTGTGAGCTATCAATCACTAATAACAAAATATTAGTAACGCGATGACGTTATATCACAACAATCATTCATGTGATGACGCCACTCAGCGATTATCATGAGAAATTGAAGAAAATTACTTTCCATGGCGATATTTCCCAGTAACGAATTCGAATATCTGCCGTGCTTTCACCCTTCTCTGTTTGTGTTCCCTTTTAATGGAATGTGTATTCTATAGGCATGAACTGTTATATTTCAAAGCCCAATCAGACAGCAAACGAGGAATTACTTAGTCTGCCACACAGGCATGGTGTTTTTATTTGAATTTAGAAGTATCTTTGGTTACAGCACGATACATGACTACTATTTTCCAAACCCGCTAAGACACAGATAATCTATATAAAGAAATCTAGAGATTTAGAAATCAAGCCTATGACTATGCCCTCCTTCCTCAATATAGGCCCCTAGATCATATAGCTCTGGATATCATTGGTTTTATTAGTCCAGGGCCAAATATGTATTTTAAGTTTAAACGTGTCTACATCAACGTGGGCTGACCCTTTAACCCTCCTCAACTTTGTTCTTGAAAATTTCCAAATTCCTCATAGAAAATGTCCACAAGAGATTATTTTTTTAAGTTTACAACTGGAATGATTGATTCGCTTATCGAGTAGGCGCGTAACTTAGTCATGTGCATAGGTTAGTTACTCCTCGTTTACGGCCCTGGGACCTAGCGCACCATAAAGGCCTTACTTGGTCGGTCGTAAAACCTGTTCTATGCGACCACCGTATCGGACGTTTGGTCACGAAAACGATATCTAATAGTAAATCACTTATCTTAACCCCGAAGTCCTATACTCTAAATTTTAATCGTTTTTATCGGGGTTTTTTTTATTCTCTATAGCTTCAAGAGATTGAGCCGGCCTTGATGATCCAGATGTCGACGTTCCGTCACTATAGAAACACAGTGCCTGAACTGATACTCTTTGCTTATAACTGCTGTCTACATTACGAGACTCTGTGAGTATTATAGAAGTAACCGTGCATTGGTCATATATTTTAAAAGATGGCACACCTGTAAGCATCTACAAGAGATGAAAATAGTTTTTCTTAACTCCGCATCTATACGACCAGCCCAATGATAACGCACGGGACATTTTCGCATAGGTTGTGGATATTTAAGGTGCAGCTTATAAATAATTTAATATACATCCAAAACAAAAACAGAAACATTAGTATAATCTTGGATACGATGTAAGAAATGTTTCGTTGAATATTTTGTAGTTAATTTGATTGGAAGCTATTGCTGCCTAAGTAGTGCTGCAGCAAGGGCCTAAAGAGTCGCTTAGTTAGCGCGCTAGCCATACCAAAATAGTAATAAATACTACCATATATCAAAATGACCGCTAGAGTGTGTAGAATAAGGAAATAATGGATGACACGCTTGAAAATAATTACAAATCAAGCTATAACCTCGTTTCTGAAGGGGTATGCGTATATTAGATTGCTAAGCAATAAGCTCCGACATTGTCTTTCTCGCAAGGCGCGTATATTTATGCATGTTTAATAAATGTCGAGGTTTATAATATCATAACAATAACCAAATCAACTTTAAATCAATCGCTGCATTCGGGTTTTTTTCGTGGCGGTGGGGTGTGTGCGGGGGAGGTACTTAAAAGAACTTAAAAATTATATTAATTTATACGGAATGGAATCATCGTATGTTAAGATTTATTTCGTTTCATTACATATAGGCTCACAATTTAAGCCTCTAAAGTGTATAATTTAAACAATTTTATTTTCAGATATTTTACTGTGAATATGCACCTTTAATAGACAATTGTGATAACATTTTGTGTTTGCTAGTGGGCTAACAGCGCAAGCTGTATTAGAGGACCCAGCTCGGTATTTCCAGGCTAAATTCCCTATGCTCTTCATGGCCATATATCGTGTTCTTCGTCAATCGGAGATAATCGCCAGTAAGACACCATATCGACACTTCTTCCGCGCTCTCGCATAATCAGAATCAACACAGATCTACCAGTTATGAATCACAACAAAGAACAAATTAAACAGACGTTAGTCATATTAATCATGTCGTAAAATTACAATCATTTACATTATAAATATGATGTTGAATATTTTAAAAACTAATTTGACTGGGAGCTGTTGCTGCCTATGGCAGCAACAACTCCCAGTCAGGTTAGTTTTAAAATAGTTAACTGATTAACTGTATAGTTACATTGAAATCGAAATTCTGTAGATTCTAATTTACAATATTTAGAGTATTTACACAGTTGCTCAATGACTTCTTTTATAATTGCTATATTTTATATTAGTATATATTTTAGCTTCTACAATTTACACTATTTATATAAAAGTGCAATTAACATTTAAAATCCTGTTAACATTATACATTCAGTGATATTTTAATATTTTTTCCTATCACTTATCATTAATTAAATTAAAGTTTAAAACTTGTTATCATTATAAATTCTGTGATATTTCGTTGGTGGGGTTTTTCAAACAATCGTCATCTATCAATATCTTTATATATAATATAAATGGAAATAAAAAGTCTTTACCATGAATAAGAAACTAGTTTAAGTTATTATTTTGAATGAAGATGTCGTACACAAATGGTGATGAAATTTGTCTGGATTTTGTCGGTGGAACGTGGCGAGACGAGGCGTGTCATCGAGGGGATCCATTTCTAACTGTGCAAAAACTTCACACGGTACTGTAATTGAAACCACGCTCCTTTGCGTCTTTCAGTGACTAATCTTTCTTTTATTAGGTGTGTGGTGGCTGGTGGGACAGGTGCCTCTGCACCCTTCACTGGCACTGCTTGAATCTGGAGGTTCCGGAATTCCAGAAGGCATTGTGAAAGGTGAAGGGTACTGTGTGATCATCACTTGGAGACAGCTGTGCCACAGAATGAGCCCTGTACATTTGTGGAGGATGGATTGTGATCTATGTTGTCCAATGTACTGTCTTTGTAAACAAACCATAACAGATCGATTCTTTGTTTCTGTGTGTACTTTGAGGCCAATGTACACGAACATTTGCTGCACCCATATACGGTCTGCGCAAAGAAACTGTAAATCTGTTATAGGATGTGGCATAGTGTCACATTGGACAAAATCGTCCAGATACTTTTAAAGAAAACTATATGCCGCAGATTTGATTGTGATGCAGGATGTGTCTTGGGTTTGGGCAGTTCGACAAGGGTACTTTAGCCAACAGCGTTGGTGGGGAGGTGTTGCACAAGGCAGAATTTATTATGTGCGCGTTAGGTTTGGAGATGCTATCATCTACATAGTTAAAGGTATTGCTGATGCTGTCGGGTTCAGATGCACATCCATTTCTCAGGACCTTATGTGCCTTCTCAACCTCAAGTGTTTAGTGGCCGATGATCACTACAAATGTCCCGATCCGTGAATTGGTTCTTAAACCATTCTCTGATCGCATCTGCATTTCACTGATCGGTTCCGACGAAGTTGCCTTAGCATTATGTATGGAAAGCGATGGTGGTCGAACAGCAACTCTCAGAGACTGGGTGGCTCTAAACTGTTTACGACGATCATGTGGCTAAGATCTGCCAAAGAGCCTCCTTATAAGGTCGTGGGTTCTTTCAGCCGTTCACCGATCCGGTGAAGTATGGCATCTCATTCTCGGCCTAGTTTAGTATGATCTTTATTCTGACCACTTTTATAGATGATGAGCCATAATGCCTTCTGTTGTTCGGACAGCTTTTCAACGAGTATTTAGCGTCCAATTCTTGACAACTCCTCTTACATTGGTTGCTGATGTTTCAATGCATTTAGGTACTCTTGATAAAGCCTCGTTTGGTTTTGAGTTTATGTCAATGGTTTCTATTTCTTCCTCGATGGTCCTCTTGAATGGCATTTGAGTGGTGGTGCTTATTTAGTAGACAAATGGGCTTCATCTGAAGGCGGATAACCGAGACTGGATTATGATCAGGGCTGACGTCGGTGCTTCCATATGAAAGGGAGTCAAGAAATAGTGGCTTTGCACTAATTTTACACCACACAGCCAATTTGCATGGTGTGTCCAGCATCCTTGTCCACTTTGTTGAGTTTGCCAGGGGCTGGATATAACTTCGACGCAGACAAACAATTGTCATCTGGATGAAATGTTGATGGTCAAGCTCAGTTTGGCATAGAAAGAATTGATCAGGGCATGATCCTCCATGGATTTTTCGGCAGTTGGATAAATGCATTAACAGTGTGGCCCTTGGTGGTTGTACCGTTTCACAATGGCATTGCCAGGTCAATGAATGCAACACGATCGCTGACGTATCCAAAACATTGAATGTGGTCCAAGAGCCTCTGTCCGATTGCAAAGTCCAGACCGCGGTATGTGACCTGTTACTGCTGCTTGTTGATCAGCTTGTGACCAGTCTATAGTTGCTACTTTCATACCCAGGTAGGCGTTTGGCCCTGGTGAACCGAGATCGATAATCTAGCCTTTAAGATAAACACATTAATACCGATTGAACTTGCACATACATTATTAACAATTATAATCCTAACTTATGTTCCTAAATGACGAATGCCCGACGACTGATAACTGAATTGCCAAACACAGCCGCCTGGCCTAGCTAAGAATTATCTGTAAACCATTTCTGACTATTGATAATAAGCTACCGCTATATCCTAACCAGTACCTAGTTTAGTAGCCGACCAACCGACAGACGAACCACGAACGACCTCCCTCCATTCATTTCGTGTCACTTAAATATAGTATAGTGGCATCACGCCGTCTGTCACGTCATGTAACATCATGCGTGTATTATATTAGCCTAAGCATACTCAAATTAACACAAGGCATAATTAAGCAGCTAGTTACGAAATAAGCGGATCATTAATTAATACAGGAAAGTACATGTAGATTCACGGTATTGTACATTTTGATAAGTTCTATGAATAATTAATGTACAGGTAAGCCATTAGTGTTTGAGTTCATTCACAAAGTCCAGCTAAGGTGTTGATTAGTTGGTCTCCATGTAATGCTCGTTATTCACGCTATCTGAGTTATACGTCTTGTCCAAACTGTATGTTGATTCAAGTGTTGATTGATATTCGATGGATGCGTGTCGGTACGCGTGTGACGTCCTATCCTGCCCATTCATGTGTGTTATGGATATTGTTATCGGATTGGGCGCGGTCTTCGTTCTGTCTGCGCGTATGTGGGTTCGTCCGTCTGCGTGTGAAGCCTGGACGCCGTGTACCATATTAATATGGTACAGGGGCATAGTCCCATGGACACACCAACACATATGGACGGGCAAAGAGACACACGCGCACACGGACGCATCTGCATCAAGAACGCACACACGAACGCACGCATACGCTTGACATTAGCCACGCCCAGACACGTACACCCGACGACACGACTACGGAATACACTGAATGCTGGACTTGCCCAGTGACAAACTAGAACGGACAGGCCACGAACCTTACTGCAATAAATGGACAAATATATGCATAGACTATTAATCGACACGCCATGGAACATTCAGTTATTAGTCGGAATGGACACTTGCAGAGCATAACTCCTGTAATTCAATGTAACCATGTTATAATATGCTGTTATACGATTATAATATATACGTTAATTATTATTAGTTAAATTAGTTAATTATACTCCTAGGCCACATTCAAGCACAGACACGCCATCACATACTACACACAGCTTTGTTGACATAACGACGGAATCATATGTTGACGACGGACAGTGACAGTCAGTTAGTGAGAGTTACAGTTACGGGCTCGGACGGACCTCGACAGCGGTCTCTGACCGCTAGTGACAGCTAGTGAGTAGTGAGACTGTTAGCTATGTATTTAGATGGCTGCCCAGTTACAGAGAAGTACCTACGGTTAACTTTGTTATGTTTCATTAGAATACTTCTCTCTTAGGATTTGATTGTAGTTAAGTAGAATAGATTTAGAATAGGTAAGCGACATGTGACTAGAATTTGGAATTATATGTGTAAACTATAGGATTAAGAAAGTTCAGTAAACGAGTCATCATTAATAGAATACAGCATTGTGTCATCCATTCCATCTATCTCCGCTAGAAGGAAGATCCCGGTCGGTACGCAGGTTGAGACGGTGGTGAGCTAAATCCCCATAAGAAACACCAACCAGACCACCCATCGTATTCACCGGTACCATACCATTCTGAATGAGTGGACACATTTGTTTCTTGGATGCAGGAAACATCGATGTTATAGGGTTCAAAGTCTGATCTTAATATGTGTCACTTAAATGCGGGGGTCAGACCACGTACATTTCATGTGGCCAATGCAAACTCGAGTGGAGAGTACGAGGACTGAGGATGTTGAATTAGTTTCTTTGACGAAGCTTAGACATGACCAGACTTGCCTGTGAATGCGGTTGTCAGCTTGCAAGACTGGCTGAGGTTGTCAGCAGTTTACGCTTTACGAATGTGGGACTTTGTGCATCTTCTCCATATTTCTGCATCTGGTAAGGCAATCAAAGTGGGAGTTTGCCTCAGAACTAGGTCAGCTGTGAACATTCTTACAAGCATGACTGTATCCTCCATCGATGTTGCCATATCTCTCAATAACGTCTCTGCACACCTAGTAGAATATCGTATCATGTTTTGTTGTTCAGTGTCACAAAAGAAATATATGTTGGTCTTCGTCGATGATGACATCTACGTTCTCTTTGATCTGCTTTGCTTGCTATTTGTACTGGTACGATCCGGTGTCTTCCTTTTTGGACTTTCTTGTTTTGTTGAGTGTTTCACAGCTGAATGGTATGTGACACATTATTTTAAAGAAACCTGTGAGGAAGAATCAAAGACAAATGAGAGTGGTACTTGTAGACGGAATGCGTCTAATTCTTTATGTTCACAAATGTTGTCAAAGAAGCTCTTGTATATGGCAGGCGCATATTGTTTTCTACCTTCAACCCTTGTGTAGGTGCTTTTGGTGCACTTGACATAGGTTCCAGTCCATTATCTGAAATGAATGAGAAACAGACATTCGTATTCATAATAATAAAGCATAGGGGTTTGTTTGGGGTTATTACTTGTTGGCCACCCAGCATTTCGGGTCCATGCCTTAACATGACTTACTTTTGACCATATATCTTAAATACCCATCATATTGCGGCCCCAAAGACATGTGGTCATTATAAGCATGTTTTCCAGTATTTATGGATTGATATTATTAAAATATAGTTACATAATAATCTCCAGTCAGTCGTGTGATGTATACGCCGGCAAATCTAATATTTTAAACACTCCATGCAAGCCTTCTATAACGGGCACATTAATGGACAACACAAATTAGTCAGGTCTAAACGCAAATGATCTTTTAATACATTTAATACATTTTTGTTTCTACAAGAAAAGGTGTTTGGTTACATGATACTGGCTGTTTAAGATGTGTGATCTTATGACCATAAATACTAAATAGCCACCATCTTCTAGCCCCAATAGAATTGGTCTTAAATGACAGATTTTGCTCTATTGTGTGAGTAATGCCGTTAAAATAATGAATTACTTAACATAAAATCAAGCGTGGATGTGTACGCTATTTATACGTGTATTCCGCTTCGATTTTTTCTTGTGTCAATATAGTTAGAAAGTTCTTGAACTGTACTTTGCAGTGTCATTTTATTGCTTTTTGGCGACCATTTTGACAATCTTGCATAATCCGAAAAATATTTTTTTTAATTTTTGGATCCATTGAAAAAAATCAAATAAACTATGTGTAAGTACAAACCTTAAAAGTTTGGTCCTTTTGTCCGGAATCATTTTTTAATGTTTAAGGTATGCCTTTTCTAAAAAGAATATTATGTACAAACGCTTTTTTTCTGTCAGGGTACTCTACTATTCTAACTCTAAGATTTGTGTCAATGAGAGAGGACTTAACATAATTTCCTGTAGAAAATCTGAGTTCATTAACGGGTATGAACAGGGATATACCAGTGACCAATAGCGTAAATTCTCCCTCATTGTTTGAATATTTTGTCTCACAGATGGTCCAGGGATCAGTTGCCCCCCCCCCCCCTTTCTGCTGCAGCTCATTCCATATTGTATGCTGTCACTGCTGGTGCGACAGTAAATTTGGAGAATATCAATCCTCTATTAGACTATAGCCTGTCGAAGTTGAAGGTAAATGACCAGTATATTGCTGTTGGCTATAGTTTTCCCATTCATCCGGGGTTGCCATTATCGCAGTGCAGCCCAACATCGTAAATTTATACCTGCTACCATCTTCTTCACGCTCTTTAAATGTTAAAATACGTTTCACTCGCTGACTAGATGGCGATGTATCAAATGCCCATTTATGCAAATAGCATGCACATATAGTCCGATGCCCCCATCCCACCGCAATCACGCTGGCCATGATGCTAATCGCGTTGTGTGGCTCACAGGTGTACCCGCTGGTCCGCCATGTCACTCCACTCCGCCGCACCGCATGTATAGGAGGCACGGGAGGGCTGGTTAGCTGCGGTTCTCGGGGTTGTGGATCCCGTATCGCGTCTCTGGAAGGTATAAAGACCGGCCTCTAGAGCCGGTGGAACATTCACGTTCCAGTGGGGCCATGCGACAATTGCTGGCAAGATTGAACCTCACAATCTCGTCCCAACTGTTGGTGTCACCGGTATGACGGTCCATTACTAACTTATAAGTCTGGACAAGATGATATAACTAAAGTCACAATTAATAACTATACAAACAATGCTACTCGTTTGACAGTAATGAGCAAATAATACAGTACATAGAGCTATCCAGTGTTTTTTTCATGTGGTCTCGCCGAAGGTACCACACAGATCCGTAAATCCGCAGAGGTATCCCCGCAAGGGAGCATCGCTACGAGGCTACTTGGTAGTTTAATATAAACTAATTACACCCCTACCACGCACAAACCATTGTTATTGCAAGAGGAAAGTGCCTCATGCGGGCCTCCATCACAGGAAAATGCCTTCAACGCCAAAGTGGAGGAAAAGAGCTGGCAAAAAAGGCCACTTTTGTTCAAACAAAAAGCTAAGTGCTGGCCAATCCTAGTGAAGCCATAATTAATGTGATGCACACTGGTTCGCGTGAAGACGGGTCGAATGACCTCTAAAGAATTCACAGGTCCCCGTCTTTTGTAGGTCCAAAGATATTGTGTAGCGCGGATCGACCAGGCGGGTACTGGCCATCCCAGCCAAGCTGGGTATGGGCCGCCCGTCCTGGATTCGTTCCTAAAAGCGCGCACACACACACACACCACCCACCCACCCGCACCCCCCCCCCAACGCTGGGTAGGGCAATAGGCATGTATAAGCCTATACAAGAGGCATTTAGTCGTGAAAACGACTAAGTTCATTAGAACACGTGGTGCGCATGCGCGCACTCTGACGCTTCCTCGACGACATGTGTCGAGATCGGGGCGAGTGTGTACCTGTAGTGTACCGAGATGGTACTCGTAAATATTTATAATTTGTTTCTTCTTGTCGTTCTTGGTATCGATCAAGACCAGGATTTGATGGGCTTTTCAAAACTGAAAACCATTTTAAAATCTGTCCAGAGATGGCCGAATTATCATCGAAGCTCAAAGTCAAAATATACTTTGAATATCGCTATAACGTCGTAAACGCGTATATATACATAGCTGAATACACAGTGATTTGTGTACATGTGACTTACTACGTCACTACACATATCCATACATATCGTAATTCATAGTTATCTGTGTATATGTCACAGTATTCTAGCATGCTGATTGGTTGGTACAGCGATCTCTGGTTGGTTCAGGTAGCCAGCTCTGACGTCCCAGTGAGTATAAAAGGGAGTGAAATTCGAAGATCAGGCGTATCGTCGGCGTGGAGGCCGAGAGTCGAGAACTGACTGGAGGTGTGGGCTAGATGAGTGGACCGGAATATCTACAGATAAGAAAGATACAGCATATCCCCCATGGTTCCATATCGGCTTTCAGATCACCCACACGTAAAAGCAATTCTCGGCTAACCCGCACTAATCTAATTTTGGATTCTCCTGGACGGCCATCCGGGAGCAATAATAAACTAAATCATGGTTCCCGTTTCGGAATACCTATGAGCGGAACTTTCTGTGGGAGGGACCTTGTGACCTGTTATGTAAATTCTACATAATGTAGAGCAGCAATGTTTCTGGGTGGATGACTCGCCGGATGTGCCGACCATTCGAAAGTGGACTTCAACCACCACACTGCATGTCGTGTGGCCGCCTTTGTAACTTTTTGACCGCAGTCGAGTAGACTTTGCCTGGTGCATTGCAAGAGCTATGCGACGCACCCCGTACCGTGTGCCTCTCTATGTACATGCATTAATTACATTTTTATAAGTAACCCTCTCTGTTAATGGGTTATGATTAACTTTTATGCTTCCGTCGCCGGACGGATAACTTTCTTCATACTGTTTAAATCCTGATTTAGTTATAATAATAATAATAATAATAATAGTACATTTTTAGAGCGCTTAATCCATGCAACTGCATGCTCTAAGCGCTAACCCTGTTATAGAGATGATCTAGTAGATATTACTTCATTGCTCTGTGTTAACGTCCTGAGGTTGTACCATATCATCGTGGAGTCAGCATGTGGAGATCCATCTACGGAAACCAGCTGCTGAGATCTGCAGGCAGAAACCTTCCATCCTCAGAGAATGTGTCGACTCACACTACGTGTATGTAGCGCCTCAATTTCAGTAACATAATAGCATGTTCTGTCTAAGTAACTACTAGGTACTCGAGTAACTATACCTATTATGTCTTATTGTCATGATTTACGTCCATATAAGGTACTGATGACTAATAGGTACTGCACCGGTCTCGGACCGCAATTTATAATTTCTTTATTATTGTTCATATTATCCTTGTTTACTGTGGTGCTTTGACTAACTGCACTGACCTTAATACATCTACTACCTCATTTAAATCATTCTGTAAAACTGTGATATTGTTCTATTGTAATGGTTAGTTACGTATATGGTAGTTAGCCATCCAGTTCATATGTTTTGCTTACTTTGTAGAAAACTTTGACTGCGGTACGCTAGGAGATACTATACAGCAACAATGTATGCATCACTTATTCCCGCCACCAACAATTTTAGACTGAGGTCGCTGACCATGCTCTAAATATTTGAGACCGGCATGCTACTGACTAACCTTTCTATTCAGCACAATAGAATAGGTTAATAGTGGCTATGGACAATTTCTTCATTAGGAGACATATAGTGTACACCTCTTTTCCGGCTGTTGTGGTAATCTAGCCTCGCACTCCGGCAAGGTTGTGTAAGATTGGCCAAATACCTATAGGGCCTCACATTTATCAAGTTATTTGTCTCTTCCCATGATCCACCAAGCTGTCAGGCTTTTTAATTATTTGGAAGCCCCTACCCGCACGTCGAACTGATCTGACTCTGGTTTTCGAGCAGTGATGGCCAAATTGCGGGTTCACATACATCTCCCCTGTATCTTCGGATACTAATTAGTTAGACTCTTTGCCAAAGAAGGAAAGCACTGTGAAAACATGTAGTTATTATGATTATTAGGATCAAATTTTGTTCCCAGCTCGCAGTGCATATTGGGCATGTTAGAAATTAAACCTAATGCCAGGTCAATAGTTAGATCCATAGGACTGGTGACGGATGAGATGCGCATCTCCACCCAACTCGTTGAAGTGTCTGGGCAAGATCTTGGAATCTGCCATGCTCGCAGTGGAAGGACACCAGCAGTGGATTTTCGTCTCTCTACCCCCACCATAACGATATGTCAGTCATTAAATTTGCTTGTGCAAAATGTAGCCATCGTCCAGTGATGTTTTATGTGGTTACGGAGCAGGGCATCTGGATTCTCGCCCAGTTCAGATGTGTTGCAAAGTAACATGTACGCTGCTATCCATGGAGGTAGATGCTTTTCAAAGCAACCCATGGGAAGTGGAGCATCTGCGCCCGTTGGATAGCCATGTCTAATGATAGGGGAGAATCTCTGCCCATTGCGGCCTAAACTAGTTCCTGTTTCTAACACCTAAATGGTAGGTTAGGAATAGCAGAAGGCCGCATAAATAAAAGTGGCACCTACCAATGCAGTATCTTAGAATAACATAAGACGGTGACTGGTGAATCCTCCGGGAGTCGCTCTCCCCATCTTTACGTAAACCAGTATGCATCACGTTAATTATATTTTCACTAGGATGGTCTTTTTCCCTAGCATTTTTGTTGAACAAAAGAGTGGCCCTTTTTTGCCAGCTCTTTTCCTCCACTTCAGCGTCAAAGGCATTTTTCTGTGATAGAGGCCCGCGTGAGGCACTTGCCTCTTGCATAAGCAAGATATCTTGGATGGAGGCCCGCATGAGGCTACTACCTCTCGCACCATTACAAACTCATCTAGGTGATGGAGGCCCGCGCGAGGCTCTTCCCTCTCGCACTGACAGGAATCTCTTTATTTGTATAATGAAGGTATAATAGCTTATATTAAGTTAAACAGTGGCCTTGTTGTGCGGATGCTTCCCTTGTGGGGATACCTCTGCGGATTTACGAATCCGTGTGGTACCTCCGGCGACTGCATGCACAAAGTACACCAGCTAGCTCTACTTTATGTATTATTATTATATGCTCAATTACTGTCAGACGATCCATCTTGTTTGACAAACTGTTACTTCTTTTTCTATATAGTTCATTCTCCATAGTTTTAAATTAACATGGAACGACATACCGGTGACACCAATAGCTGGGATGATACTGTGCAGATTAATCTTAGCGGCAATGGTTGCACAGCCCCACAAGAATGATTGAGTTCCACCGGCCTTAGGAGCCGGTCTATGTACTTCGCGGAGCGACGACAGGTGGGATCCGAAACCCCGAGACTCGGAGCTAGCCAGCCCCCTCGTTCGTCTTGCACATGCGGCGCGATGGCCAAATGATTCATGTCGGAATGACCTGATGGAACCCAGCGAGCTACAATTGCATTGGTAGTTGCCACTTTATCTATGCGGGCTATCTGCTACATTCTAACCTACTACTTGGTTATTAGATATGATTCCAAGCTTTGGCCACAAGTGGCAAGGATTCCTACCTATCTTTAGACACATATATCTGACTGGCGAAGATGCCCAGCTTCCCGAAGGTCGCCCCGCATAGCATCTACCTCAGAAAGAGAGCATGCATACATGATACGGAGCAATAGCTCCCGAATCATATGACGATCTGGTCACCCTTGTCCCACAACCACATATAGCATCACTAGGACAAGTTTACAGTTCACAAAAGCAATTTAGAAAGTGCAATATCGTTTACGGTGGGGAGTAAAAGACAGATATTCATCGTTAGTGACCTTGACGTGAGGGCGTGGTGGGTTGTAAGACCTCACCCGGACACTACAACGAGTTGGATGGAGATCTGCGTCTCGTCCATCACCCGTGTGCTACGGAATTAACATATTACCTGTCACTAGGGTTAAGTTCCAGAATGCCCAGAAATGCACTGCAGGCCGGTGTCACATAATAAATAATATAATTTCTTTTCGCAGTGCTTCCTACATTGGCGGGGGAACCTAAACTAATTGGTATCCAAAGATACAGGGGGAAGCGTATGTAAATCAGGACTTTAGTTGTCACCGCTCGGAAACCCCAATAGTTTCCCAGAGTCTGATCCTGCTAACGTGTCGAAGGGGAATCCAAACAATTGTTAAGACTTGCGGCTGGATGAGCGTGGAAAGAGACAATAAATCGATATTAATAAGAGGCCCTAAGGTAATTGATCAATTTTACACAACCTAGCCAGTGCATGGTGTTACATATCCACTACAGCCGGAAAAGAGGCGTACACAATGTGTCTCTTATGGAGAGATTTCCCTAACCACTTTAAACATATCCTATCGAGCTAGAATAGCCAGGTTTAGTCGATAACATGTCAGGCTCTAGCAATTGGAGCATGATCAACGACCTCAGTTTAAATTTGATGCTGGAGGAATATAGTGATGCGGATATAATGTTGCTGTATAGTATCACCTAGCATACTGCATCCTAGAGTTTTGATATAGAAACAAAACATAATAACTAGGATGGCTACTTGCCATATACACAACTAACTAATACAGTGCTAGATATCTTACAGGTCATAGGACCTAACGGTGCTGTAAGTTGAGAGCACACGGAAATAAAAATAATATTTACAGTATGAAATGGAAAGTATAAAATGTGGTCGGAAAGACCGGATAGGTAGCTATTAGTCATCAGTACCATTTGCGGAAATAATTAAATGCACAATAGTATAGATACTTGAGTACCTATTGGTCATCGGTACCGTAAGAGTTCATAAGTCACGGAAATTGAGTAGCGCGAGATGGCACGATCTTGCATGGAAGATTTCCGCAGGCAGACTGTTGATGCGGCTCACTCTCATGATGGTGAAGAAGAATGGGTAATAAGGATGTCAATATTAGACAGTCAGATTAACTGATACATAATTTAAACAGTTGTTATAAAGTTTCCATCCGGCGACGGCAGTTTGGAAGTTGCCCATTAACAAGGAGGGCTATATTTGTAATTAAATATGCATATACAATAACTGAGTACACGGTGCGGAATACGTCACATCACTCTTGCGTCACACAGAGCAGAGTCCCACCAGACCGTGGTCTAAAAGTTAATTAACACACGTGGCATGCAGCATGGAAGTTTGATACCACTTTTCAGTGTAGTCGGAAGATCCTGCAAGTTATCTACCAAGAATCACCATAGGCTCTACGTCCCGTAGAATCACATCGGGCCTGCAAGGCCCTTCCGCAGGAAACTCCTCTGAGAAAGTTCCGGAAAGGGAGTTCTTATACTAGTTTATTGCCCCCGGATGGCTGTCCAGGAGCTTCCAAAGTTGTATTTGTGGAAAAGTCATACGTTTGCTCACCGGCGCAGGAGAACTCAATTCGGAATAGCACAGCTGTGGTGTTGGTACCACAGTCGGTTAGCAGTTGTACTGCATCTTGCACTGTACTGGTCCAGCAGTCTTCCCGACTGTGTCGGCTTCCCGCCGATGATGCTCTCGATTCTCATTTTTTCGTCCCTTTTATACTACTCGTGACGTCAGAGGCAGGATGCTCTAGCCAATCAGAGGGCGAGCAGTAGCCAATCAGCATGCAGCTAGAAGCGGTCGTCCTGCACCCAGAGTAGCTGGGACGGTCCATTCCCATCCGGTCGATCTGTGCTACACCACCCCCTCCTAGTTTGACACCTGTGACAAATGATCACTGCATCGTGGATCAAACGGACGGGAGCATGCCAGGAGGGAATTATAGGCTTCCCGAGTAGTCACGTAACCGAGAGGGATAGTGACGCGAGAGACATGTAGTTATCAGTGAAGAGCACAAAGAGGTGCGAAAGTGTTAGAGAGGGAGGCATACTTTTAGTTTTCATTTTTTGGCTCCAGTTCTTTTCTTTTTTTGTTTGTTTTATTTCGTAGTGCATGATGTTTCTTTATTTTGATACCTGATTCGATAAAACAATAGCTCGCATGGGCATTCTCTCGGTTGCGGATAATTATTTTCCCGCAGAGAACGCCCAAGCTCCAATGTACCTTAATCATATATAGCTATAATATAATATAGGAAAATTTATAATATAAAAACGTACAGTAATATCACAGTTAAAATATAAATTACATATGCATCCCGGGTATATAAAGGGATGCACACAGCGTGACCCGTTTTGGCGGGCCCACACGGATAGCTCTCGCTATCCACAATCCATCCCGACATACTAATGCGGAAAGAAAAATAATAAGAAAAATAATATCTTAATAAAGTAAAAAGACTAGTTCATCAGGCAGCCCCAGCGTAGCTGTAACGGCATGAGAGGAGTAATGACATATTTGCTATGGTGTGTTGTGTACTTACGTCGCACACGACGTGTTTACAACACAGGTATCCACAGCGATTATTTTTGTGAGACACAGCTACGCAAGAATTTTGCGCAGCTGTGTAGGATGACCGTGGTCAGCCTAGGGACTGGGTTACAATTTTAAAAACATATAATAAGAATATTTCAAGAATAATAAAATAATAAGTTCCATTTTTCCGCACACCTATTCATAAATCCTGCTGCAATCTCGACAATAGTGTCCACAAGTATCTGCAGAAAAACTTACCCAACGAGTCTGGGTACCACAACTCGTTCGGGATGGACGTGGGGGATGGTCCTCCACTGCCGAAATATCACTATCTATGTTTCCCAGGTCGGTAGTACTGAAGCTGGATGAAGCTGCTGATGTATCCATAGATGCGCTAATGGTGGTGATGATGATGACGGGTGTTGTACTGACTGGAGCTGATACTGCTTTATTATACGTCAGGATCTATTGGAATGATGGTGGTGTGCGTGTGTATTGGTGTGTTGGTCTGTGGTGCGGTGGTGGTGATGACGGCTTCTGTGAGGCTGATCTCCTCATCTATAATTAAGCTGCACGGAGATATTGATCGATCAGAAATGTCCTGGTTCGGATACTGTCACAGTTGAGATTACCACTGATATGGGCCGGCCGATCACGGATGCGGATGTGGTGATGATGCTGAGTGTTGTCGGTGGTGTCATTGCGGGTGCTGCCAGTGCGGGAATTACAGTTGGTGTATATACTGATGCTGCAGGTGCCTCCGGTGCTGTTCTTGCAGGTGCTGCCGATGCTGTGGTAATGGATCCTGAAGTGCTGATGCTAGCTGGCTGTGTTGCGGATACTGTTGGTCTAACGAAATGTGGAAAGTCAGTTTGTTGTCGTTTGGTACATTTCCTCTTCACCATTTTTCCCATTGGAAGCACGGTAACTGGAAGTCTACTTTGTAAACGTTGAGCGAGGATATTTATGTCCTCATTCTGTTCACCAGGTTCTAACGTCACAACTACACACAATGTTTGAAGGATAATGCGTGTGTTACACCGTACCGAGTAGCTGAATACAGGTACCTGCAGTCCGCACAGTATGCACGTTGTAATAAATGATCGCGATTGACATGAAGTGTCAAGTCGGAGTTCCTGGAGAATGCACGTTTACAAGGCTGCCTGTTAGGCTGTAACACTGTACATGGATACTTCTTCCCGAGAAGAACAAGTGCTGACTCCTCCGAGCTGTCGGACAAGGCGAGATCGTCCACAAGTGACATCTCATTTCTGCATGATGGCAATGTGTAGAACTGCCTAACATCATTTAAATTTCCGACCTCTTCATACTTTCCTGGCCAACTATAACACAGATAATAATAAAGTAATAAGTAAACAGCAGAATCTGGTTTTCGGCACGAAAGTAGCATAATGCTTGATCTTCCCTAGTGTCGAGTTTGATGGGAAGATGAAATTTCAGTGCACGTTTTCCTCCTTTTATACTTTTTGGTGACGTCACAGGAGGCGGATGACCACACCCAAAAGTTTTAGGGTGAGTTGGTCAAGCCCAATATGGAAAGTTTTACTTTTAATTTTCATGGAGTAGGATCATATATCGGAAATTGAGTCTCTGATCAACGTTAAAATCTGGAAATATTTATTCCTGTGGAAGCTCACCTTTTAATTAGAATGAACCCTTTTTCAGAGTGGATGCTTATAAACTCGCGTGTTCAAATTTCAGGCTGGAACGCCCGATGGTGTGTGGGAGAGCATGATTACATCAGTGGCCATGGCCCCGACTCACCAACTCTCGCCACCTCCATCTCATTGTGGTAGATACGCATTGGGTGATTCTTTTGTTTATAGCCTTTGATCCAATTTACTGGAAATTATAAGTGCTGATCAAGTGACTCTTGTTTTGAAAGCGCATGGTTGATTGGAAATTTAGCCAATCTGTATGTAATGGCGGAGTGTTGATGCTGCTGATTATTCGTAGTTGATGTGAAAAATGGAATATATGTTTACAAAAATCTGTTCCTCAGAACAGTGTCCCTTTATATGCGCACGATCTTATACATGCGCCGCCTCTTGTCTGTAGTAGAATTATTCCAGCCCGTGTTGATTAGTGACTGAAATATGTAGGTAAGAGACTATTTGAAATTCTCCATAATGTTATGCTGTCGAAGCTTTGATGGTGCTTCGCCAGCCCGCATGCTAATGATTTGTATACGCAGTAGAACAGCTGTGTTCTTCATCAAAATTAGGACAGTATAGCTGACTGTAATTTATTGTTTGGTTTAAACAGCTCCATGTCTTGCGGAAACCAAGTCTACTGATTCCGCGAAGCTGGACTGTGTTTTCCGGGTGGGTGGACTGCCAAGCATCCTCCTCTGTGGGTAGGACTAGTTCCAGCCCTACCTAGACAAAACTTAATTATCACAGTATAGCTCGGAAAATGCGTGCCTCAGTTTTACAATTGCATTACCATCATATAGAGATTGTGAATACAGTCATCCTGACTGAATGTCTGTGCCTCTGTCATGTTGGTAAATTTGATTGATATGCGTGGCTGCTTATCCGCGGATTATTCTTGCACTGTTGTGAAGTGTGACGTTTTTATGGCAGCGGGGCAGGAAAGCTGCATGTGGGTGGTGTCAACTTTATCAGACATGATGTATTTCGCTCTGTAATGGCCGAGTCCGAAGACAGGGCAGAGTTACTTTAGAACATGGATAACGAAGTAGGGGGCTGTCATACTTGAATCAGACCATTATCGAATTTCCTTTTGGCAGCAAAATCCTACTCGATGCAGACGACAGACAGCGGGCATCTTGCTCTCTTAATACTATTGACTGTTATTGCGTGTGACTGAAGTGTGAAAGTTTAGCTGGTTACGTACGATGATTCCGGGGTGGGGTGGGAGCGGGTGGGGACTGTAGATGGCTGCGGTGTTGTTCCTCCTTTCCATATGATCAGTTTTCCACATACTGGATAAGGGGGTGTTTGCGGAAAATGTTGACTCGTGTTGATGATGGTGGTGATCTGTTGAAGGGAAGTCGGCGTTGCTGTGTGATGATGGCGTGGTGCGGATTGGGAATATCCAGGTTTCCAAGCTGGGGAATGCCAAGTCTGTTGCTATTGCGGAAATGCCGGGTTGCGGAAAGTGATGAGCTTCCAGAATTCTTGCGGGAGGGAATGTTGCGGAAAAAGGTGTCTAACTTTTTCGATTATAAAAGCTAGGTGGATGTTGACGATGTTGTTGATGCGTGTTACGGCAGTTGTGGTCAGGGGTGCCCTTTGGATGGAGAGGGTCATCTCCCATTACACGACGGTTGGTACTCTGTCATAAATTTTAAGTACCGGGAATATTCGAGCCGAGAGTCTGCTGAACAGGCTGCTTCCCTGCCCACCACCAGCGGGGGTGGGGTTGACTGTGGTACGGGACGCCACCTCCTCTGTAACAGCTGACTCTCTCATATCTGAAGATTGACAGTCAACAGACGATGAGTGGAGTGTGACTTGGACAGGACCGATGATGCCCGAGCTTGGTGCATAGACGAGAAACGCGAGGTGGAGTGAGGGTGGTGGTGCTATTGGATGGTGTGCAACTTGGAGTGGGCTGGTCTCACGATTTTCGGATGTGGAGGGGTACACCAAGTTGTGCGGTTTTGCTGTTCTTCAAAACAAGCCAAGGCCTCATCAAGCCTCTTCACTTCCATGCTATTTATCACGTGTTCCACTACACAAAAAGCATGGCCTGGGGCAGCCTCATCCTCCGCTTGCGGCAACTCTATAATTGGAGTAATAGCATGAAGTGGGGGGAATGGGAAGAGGTTGGCGGAACAACTTCCGACCTTCCGCTTGGAGAGCACAAACGAGAAAGTCTTCAGATACGACCTCCCAGATCTTGTAGACCCGCACTGAGGAGGGAGAGGGCGAGTACGTATCTAATCATCATCCCCAGCGTTTGGTCATTCTTCACCGGACTCCCGGTTTGGTAGGAGAGGGGTCGAACTGGAACCATGGTGCTCGGGACTAATGTCAGGAATACCTGTTTCCGTAGAAACATCTCTCTGGGTACCAGTGTCAAGTGGAATGCCCAGCCCGAGCTCTGGCACTGGGTCATCACTGGCACAAGGTTTAAGTCGATTGAAGTGGATGACTGAGGTCAGGCTATCCGAGGCGCGGATATGATAGGTCACATCTGACTTCTTACCTACTACCGCATAGGGGCCTTTCCACTGGTAACTCAGCTTACTTGGCACATTTGTAGAACGTCGCGAATCGTGAGCCCAAACCATTTTCCCCACTTCATAGGGGTATCCATGCACTCGCCGGTCATGCCACGTTTTCTGACGCCGGTGTGCAGTGGATAATGTTGCTCTCACTAGCTCATGGGTCCGTTCTATCTGCTGCCGCATGAGCTCTACGTTGAGAGATGGTGAATTTTCTCTCCTGGAATCCTGGGCATGGCCAGATCCAGGGACAAGGCTAATTCACGGCCTAACATTAAACAAGCAGGGGTATAACCCATACCGGAATGTATTGAAGTGCGGTATGCCATGAGCACATATGGGAGTCGTAGATAAAGCATGTTTCTTTAGTAAGCATCTCCGCGAGAGTTCGATTGAACCTCCCCACCATTCCGTCACTGGGGGGGGGGGGGGGGGGGGGGGGGGTATGGAGTTGTCCTTGTTTTGACGATATGAAACAATTTGCAGAGCTCGGAGATCAGCCAGCTCTCAAAATTTCTTCCTTGGTTGGAATGCAGCTCATAGGGCATACCGGATCGGCAGAACACATTGCTTGTCAGAACCTCCACTACTGTGGATGCCTCCTGGTCCGGCAAAGCAAATGCTTCTCCCCAATTCGGAAAATAATCTTGTAATACAAGGATGTACCTGTTTCCTTCATCTGTCATATTCAAGGGTCCGAGCACATCAATAGCCACTCACTCCCATGGTGCACCAACAATTTTAACTTGTAGGGGTGTGGAATGGTGCTGCCCAACAGCGCGTCTTTGGCATGGGACACATTTGGTGACCCATGCCTTCACACTATCGCATATCCCGTTCCAGTGGAATCTCTGTTTTATGTGTGTTGTGGTTCACTCAATGGCCAAGTGTCCAGCGCTATCATGTAGTTGTTCCAATATCGTTTTACGATGACGCTCAGCAATCACTATCCGGCTATTAATGTAGAGAATGTTGTCTTGTATATGACACTATCCAAACCGCTGATAGTAGTATTTTGCTGTCGTGGTTAGTGGTGCAACAGATACCTTGGGTGGGGGGGGGGCATACCCCCTCCTGGATCCATGCGTATATGTTCCGTGTTTACGCGTCTGTTGCTTGTTCATGAGCAACTGTCTCTGTGTTCCACTCTGCGCACCACAATTCTGGGAACACTGGAGATGGTTGTGTAGTATGTGTCACGGTGCTGGCCACTTCTTGTTCATCCTCAAGCCCGATTCTGCTCAAGGCATCGGCATTTCCATGCAGTTTGCCGGGTCTATGAACAACATTGAAGTTGAAGGCCTGCAGGGATTCCTGCCACCTCGCTACATGGCCCTCTGGATTTTTTAAGCTTCTGTGCAAGTGTAGTGAGACATGATCTGTATGCAGGTTAAATGGGCGCCCATACAGAAAGTGTTTATAGTACTTGACGAAATGAACCGCAGCTAACAATTCTCTCTTGGTGTTCGCATAACATATCTCTGTTTTGTTCAGAATACATGAACCATAACCCAGTACCTGCTCCGTTCGATCTTCTGTGACATGAGATAGAACTGCACCAATGCCATAAGCCGATGCATCAGTGTCTAAGATGAAATCGAGGTTTGGGTTAGGATGAGCAAGAATTGGGGGTTTTTTTAGATTGTATTTTATATCTTAGACAAATATAGTATAATACACCAGAGCCAATTTAAAAATTTTAAATCGATAATTATGTCCTATTCACCACCGCCACTAACAGTAAGTGGTGATAGACTAGCTTTTTCATTGGCTTTTGAAAGTCACGTGATTTCGAGAACGCGGGGTTAATTAACCATATATGGACTGTCAAAAAAGGATGCGTGATGGTGTTTGTGCAATAACGGTCAACCGCATATGCCCCTTTTTGACACTCCATATGTGGTCAATTAATCCCCCGGCCACCAGAAATCACGTGACTTGTGAAAGCCAATCAAAAGCAGTGACTACTAAGGTCAGCTAACTAGTGACACTAGGTTAATTTTAACTATGTCACGCCGACTTCTAGCCAAGCTCGGCCAACTCTGTATCAATTATAAACTTTGAAACCTGAATTCCCAGAATCTAAATTTCAAGCAAACTATAGCATAATGTATGTAAGCTCTCCATACACTTTCGTGACAAACGGACGTCATTTTGTCAACCGGGCTCGTTTTTCCACCCGAACATTTATAGTAAACTTACGCATATTAGTCCAGTAGAAATCAACAGAAATATAGGCTAACCCGGACATTTTGTATAACAGACGATTTTGTATTCCAAACACTTTTTATGACTGTCCAGAGTCCACACAAGAAATTCTCACAAATTCACACTTGGGGAAACCTGATTTTTAACTCTTTGAAGTTAGGGAACGAAATGTGAAAAATATTTAGCATAAATAGGTAATCTGTTGAGAATTTTATAAAATTAGACCTACTGACAATTGCTATTGTCAATTGTGTATATGACAACAGATCCCAGTCAAATAACCTGTAAGATATACTAATGTAAATTAAAATTAATCAGTAAAACCTGTCTATAACAACCATATATGATTTAATACATGAGTGTGAATTCCAGAACATGGTACATCAATGTATGGCCAGTTTTTTAAAGATCTGACGGAGAGAGTTACACATATGGACAGCATGTTGATCGCAACTATGCAGTCAATGATATAACTATTCCTAACGCTATTATTCTTACTATTACAATAATATATAGTCCGGGGTAAATTTAGAAAATGTTACTTGAAGTAAGTTAAGTCGATTCAATTATAAAACGATAAATATATAGAGTCAAAATCACATTGTTCATGCTAATTAATGGTTTAGTACAATTATGTCTGACCCTACGCAAGAAAAAACATGTGTTGTATGTAATGTTTCCCATGATAGCAGCAGTTCTAGAAAACTTAGTCATAAAGGGCTTTCAACGCTGCTTGACGCTTCAAAGCTTCGTGGAGATGGTATTGATTTGAAACTATCTCCATCGAACGAACATTATGTACACGATAAATGCTACAAAAATTACACATTGCCTAGAAATATTGCAAAAGTGCAACAGCAAAACAGAAATGATGAAGGAGTGCGACCATCTACTCCTACACTGTGCTCCGAATATAATCATTATGATTACCATACTCATTGTTTGATGTGCTGAAGAGCTCGACTTTGATGCTGTCCGCCGTCACCCTGAACGGCATTCTCACATACGCAATATTGAACATGTTAGTAAGGGTAAACTCAGTGTAGTCCAGGGAACCTTGTTAAACGAGTGTGGCAAAAGGCACGATTCATTAGCGAATGATGTTAAAGTAAGAATACTTTTTGCAGGTGACCTATGTGCTGTTAAAGCCAAATATCATCGTCAAGGTATGCAAGAATTCATCTCTTGTAGAAACATCAGTTCGTGTGGTGCTTCTGGAAGTAATGCCCGGAACTTTGATGAAATGAATGATGTGGGCTTTAACCATATATGCAATTGGCTAACAGCACCAGAACAGCAACAGCGCCAGTTCACTTTACACGACCTTCGTACGCAATTGACCACCTACTTTCCAAATGGTGTACCCGCATATAGCATAAAGCACGTCCAGCGTCGTCTGCTCGGCCGATTTGGGACAGATGTGACAATATCCCAGGTTGAAGGCAACACAAGCGTGGTCACATTGACTGATAGAGCATCTTCTATCATACACGAATCATATGCAGCATCAACCAGTGACGAGTGATGAAACTATGCGACTTGTTAGACTGGTGGGATCTATGATTAATCAAACAATTAAAGATATTGATCAACCATCAGATGTGTATCCAGAACCGTCCAGTTTAGACCTTGAAAAGCTTGAAATCGAGGTACCAGATGCATTGAAAGATTTTATTTCATGTATCTATTCTGAAACTCGTAGTGAATCTGCCAAGTTGAAAAATAAACTTAAGATGGTATCTGTATGTCATGTTACCATGCAAGCTGTTGGAAAGCTGTTGGAAAGCAATCATTTGTATCACCACTGCTTCTGTCCATTGGTTTGTTCATCCACCAGTCTACCCGTTCCCGTGTTATCATAGATATGCTCTCATCCCTGGGACTCAGTGCTTCATATGACCAGGTAATTGCATTTCAGAGATCTGTAGTTGGAAGCACATCCGTTGAAGACCTGTGTCCTGGGCTCGTGGAGAAGAAGGATGGAGGGGGTTTCTGTCAATGGGTAGCTGACAATTTTGATTACAACGAGGACACGATTTCTGGTCACGATACAACGCATGTGATGGGGATCATTTCGTGTCAAACAATGGCATCAACCGAAAGCAGGGCTAACCCAGTTGGGGCAATATGTCGTAAAACTATAACTGCTGATGAGATCAAAGAAGCTGGTGATTTTGGGAGCTTCATGCTACCCTACACGTCTTCTAATAAATCCCTAATGGCAGATGTAAGGATAAAGACCATTAACCCCATCAGCTTACCTATTGCGGTCAATTAGACACATTGTGGTTGTACTCTAGCCTTCTCACAAGTCAGCCACCAAACTGGCAGGGGTTCATGTCTGAAATAACGACATGCAAGAATTTCCACTGCACGGCAACCCCATGGTACCTTTGAATCCAGGAACAAATGAAGCTGTATATAGTACCATGATGTATGTGCAGTCCCAATCCCTAAAGGCAGGACTGTGTTGCGCAACCATAACATTTGACCAGCCATTGTACTTAAAAAGCTACAAAATTAAGCAAGCCACTCATCCACAGTTTAGGAACATGTATATAAGGCTGGGTGGCTTCCACCAACTAATGTCCTTTCTTGGAGCGGGCTGTAAGATCATGGAGGGGAGTGGGATCGATGATTTGTGGGCAACCGTGTATGCTAGGAATTCCCTACCTAGGATAATGGAGGGAATAGCTTACATAAAGACATTAAGAGCATGCCTCCTTACAGATGCCGCATTGCATCTTTTGCTAATTCAACCCGATGTTGATATAATTTTCTACAAGGCAGTGCTGCAGACAACACACCCAGCAGCACATATGGTGAACCTGAATTTGCAGAGCTGCAAGATGAAGAAAGTGATGTTGATCCTGATAGCGATGACGCTTCGGATGAGCAAACAACCAAAACAGAAACATGCTGTGAAAGTCAAACACATATGTCAACGGATGATATGTGGTCAGAGCTGCGCAATTTATACAATGCTATTATGTCACATGATATTTCAGCAGACGATGTTTGTGACAATGACCATTTGCAAGACCTATGTAAGCAAGTTTCTAATTTGAAGGAAAACGTAGAGAACTCAAGAACTAGTAAATTGTGGTCGTTGTTCATGGAATTTGTCGCCATTGTACAATTGTTCATCAGGGTTGAGCGTACTGGTAATTGGCTCCTTCATTTAAATGCGACACAACTAATGTTGCCATTCTTTGCTGCTGCAGGGCACAACAATTACACAAAGTGTTGTCGCCTTTACCTCCAAGATTCTGATGATATATGTACTTGTCTGGATGGTCCTATGCACGAAGGGCACTTTGCTGTACGCAGGAATGCTAAACTGTATTGGAGTGGTACCTGGTCTGATATGACAATTGAACAGAGTCTAATGAGAGCTGGGAAGACACAGGGCGGATTGATCAATATAACGCACAAGGAATCCGCTAGAACAAAATGGCTTCTCACTGCACACATCATATCACAGTACACACACGCTCTGTGGTCATTGACTGACACATTCACCGGGACATGGTCGGAACAACACAGAGATGTTCACCCTATAAATATGAGACGAGATGTAGAAGATGTAAGGGAGCTAATCGTATGAATTGTATGTCACAATTTTATGGACGTTGATTGGATAGTGGCGATCGAAAGTGTAAATTGTCAACTTCCTGACGGGAGTTCTAAAGCCTAATTTTTTAACGATTTCCTAGAAGAATTTATGGGGAATATATTCCTTAAAAAGTTTCAGTCCCCTTACATGGTACGAAGGATCAAATTTGATCTACAGGGCTTTAGTAATTATAGGATTTTCAATATTTGCAATCAGCCTTTAGTAGAGTTATGAAGAAATATGCAACGAACGAGTGATAAAATTCAAAATCTAAATGTTTACTTTCTTTCTTTATAATGTACAATATTTATAATTCTAAATAATACCTAATCCTAAAATTATCCTATATGTAATGGTCCAAAATTTTGAAGAAGTTGACAAAACCTTTAATTTTTCATTAACTTAAATTCCTTTCATTGATAACTTGACATCCAAACTTCCAGTGTCCAAATTGTATTGCATCAATTCACTGACTGATCAATGACACCATCTCTGCTCCGGTACAGTATTGAATTTACATGAGTAAAATTTCTCCCCTCACTGACCCCTTGAACAACCATAAAAAAAATATAACAAAGAATTTATTAGATCAGTTATCATCAACATTTTAAAATACGTTTCCATGTTTGCGAATGTATATTCAATAATGTGTCAACATTTTATACATGCACACACATGGCGGCAAATCAATGTCAAATAATTTCACAATTTTCCTGCCATGGAGGTTCCAAAATATAATAATCCATGTGAAGTCATTGACCATCATTGTCTTCTCAATTAGTAAGATTTTGAAAATAATGAATATTCAATCACCTCAGAACAAAGATAGTAACTTAATTAGACTTTCATATCTTTCCACATATTTCTGAACTGGATATTACATTGTAGATCACACCAAGTAAGAGCAAAGTCATGATTCCATATGATTACGATGGTTCAATATACACCAAATACTTCTCTACTCTGTCACATTTCATCGCCAAATATTTCAAAGAGAAATACAATCCCAAACGCAATGTCACCCCGGAACATAATTGATTTTTATCAATAATGTTTCAAGATACAGTGAGTCACAGATTACATCCATCCATTTTAAACTGAATATTCTTTTGGATATGGGCTGGACTATAGAAAACCTGGGATAACAGCTTATAGATACCGATATACCAATTCAAATCTCTTTAGAGTAACAAGGTCAGTACAAGTTTGAAAATAGATTACATCAATACAAATATAAATCTGAAATCTCATGTCAAAATTCTTAAACTTCTATTTAAACTAAGGTATGAACTGGTGTTCATTGTTCCACCAATTTGGCGGAAGGTGATGCTGACAACATAAAAAGGTAATATTGACATCATTGTGCCATGGGTTTAAAGCCGAATTTAAATTAACTAGTTTGATAGCAATCTAAAATATTTCCTAAATGCAATTTTCACATTTATCCCCAAATTAAATGAGATATTCGCGAACCATTGTACCTGTCATTCGTGGTCTATTTCGAGTCATCACAATATTAGATGAAATTCTGAAAACAATTCAACTGCAAATTGGGAGATCCCAACTTTGAAGTAAAATTGTTCTGCAAAATTCCAATTTTACAACAGCGCCATTGGAAACCTATAGAAAGCCTTCAACCAATTTTTTTCAAGATAAACATTGATGATACTTTTGAAAACACTTTGACTGTGCATTCCGTTTCCCAATAGTCAATGGAACTGAACAGGCAAGCTGTCCAAAGTATATTCAAATCCAAGTCATTCACAAACACTCTAAGTTACCTCAATCTAATCCTGATAAGGATTTGACCATCAACCAAGATTGCAATCAAGCTCAAATGATCAAACATCAAATCCCAGCCAAAATCAAATTGTAGCCATGCATAGCTTCCTAGATGGAAATTCTGTCCGCAGAAACGTTAAAATCCTTTAATATCTAGGTCACTCTGACATTGTTGTCAATAAACAGCTTTTTAACAAAGATGAACATTGAAAACCGTGTCAAACTGTCGTCCAAATGCAAATATCAATTTTAGCAAAACTTCCTACCAGACAGAAACTTCCCATGTCATTTCCCAAAATCTACAGCGCTTACCGGAATATACAGGACAAGAATGTCAGGTCCGACACATCACCGCTTCAGCATTTTATTACCCATCATGCAACAACATACGCCTCACCCTGTAAAGAATGAAACAAGAGTAAATTATCTTTGTCTATAACAAAACGAACAATGTACAATCCTACAGTCTATTTACTTCAAGACCACATGCTTCTCACCAATTTAATCTTTGACTGTGACTTCATTCTATATTACTGGCTATTGGGGACAGCTAATTTATTATTGAGTATTTTAAATCAATAAAATCAAAAGAGTTTACCATTCTAAAACAGCAACTCTTCTGAAGACTTTGATTAACAAAACAACCAATAATTTAATGCTTATTTCAAACTTTCTTCCAAACTTATATTGGATATCTGGACACGGTATTCCATATCAAGTAAACATCATTTCTTATTCAGAGTTTCCAAAATCAGGACTTCCTTTTATCAATACATGAGAACTTTAATTGTCAAAAACACGGCTTGATCTTATCAATACATGAGAACTTTAATTGTCAAAATCAGGACTTCCTTTTATCAATACATGAGAACTTTAATTATCATAATTTAAATAAATTGCTCATACATAGCTACACAATTTATTTATAGTTTGCTTTACGGATTTTCGTCCCTAATGAATACAATATTTAACACGACCTTTCAGCTTTAAATGTTCAATCATGTTACCATCAGGACCTATTTAGAATTTGATATTGGCATAGCATCCATTGCTATGCAAACTATAACTTGTATGGCGAATAGAAAAAAATGTCTAAGTTTTTCGCCGATACATTTCAGTGCAAACAAATAGGAGCTGTTGAATATTTTGAAATTATCATGGCTGCAAGTCATTTACAGTCATGTTAACCCAAAATTACCCAACAAAATACTGCATACATTGTAAAGAATATACATTTCCAGTGATCTGGCCTTAAAAGGGTTAATGATAGCAATTTGAAAATCAATGATAAATTCCAATCGTGTCCTAATCTTTCATAGCAGATACAACTATGCATGTCGCAGAATGTATAGCCACTACTAATTGAGAGGCGATACGATATATACATTCTGTTCTGAATATATAATGCAAGCAAACAAATGCCCTGAAAACCAACACAGATTTACACCTCTATTCACAATCCATTGACATGCATTTACTATGCATATGCAGACACTCTACAATAACTTAATATTACGGGCAAATGGGGTCATATTTAACAACAATACTATGCTAGGAATGTAAACCGAGCAGACTACTGTTCCCAATAACAACACCAGATCTCTCACGCAAATAATATAAGTAACCTATATGACATATACCGGTAGAAGTGTAACTTAACATCTGATACGATTCCCTGATTTTGAAGTGAGCATATCCCGTGAAAACCTTAAAACACCAATTCGAGCTCTACAAATTACCCTAGCAACGTTACACATACTCACTATGTAATTTGATCCCGGTACCGGTTTTTTTTATACCCTTCCCAAAATCTACATTATGGCGTTTCTTCAACAAAACAATCGCCCCGAGAATTATTTTAAAAACTACTGGCAACTCACCCATCACACACGTCTGCGGCTATCTCGTTATCCAGTGGCTCATCTTCAGTCACAACTGATTGATCGAATTAACGGATTGATGTTGTTTGCTGACAATTGTTTGTTCAAGTGCCCCTAAATCGCACTCACACCTTACCATCTCAACTCTCACCCGAAATCGAAACCTGTCAATCAATCCACCTACACATCACTAACATTCCAGCCTTTTGCCAATCTCATTTGCATATCAAAACCCGAGCTTGACGAGGAAGGAAAACACCTGTTTAACCTCTTCACCCAAGGACACTAAAAATCGAACACATTCCTACGTTAGCGACATTGCACATCGCGTGAAGATGTTAATTCATGAATTACCTACGCAATTCATTTACAGGGATAATTGTGATTACAACTTAATCTTAAAAAAACATAGAAACGCTCGTTTAAAAAACACATCAATTATCCTGCCGTAAAAGGGTCATTGACGAGATTGATATTTACACCAAACATAGATATAGACAGGACTAGACCACGCAAGACAGATAACTTTGCAAAAATACAAATGACAAATTTGATTAATTACCTCCCTTGTATTTAACTAACCAAATTAACCCAGCCGTTTTTAACAGTTATCTCCCTTGCACTGTTACCAACCAGTAACACTCAATGTAATACCAATGAGAAACAATGAACCATTTACTATGTTACAAAGACATGAAGAAATTCACTCTGTTTCTCAGAGAACACAATCCATTCGCAGTTGAAGACGACCAACTGAGAAATATCGCAACTGGTTTGATTGCAGACCATCGTGTTACTGCCATTGATGCCATTGATATTGGTCGAAGAATTCATGAGAAGTTAAATGAGAAACGGTTTGGCGACATTATGCTAAAGAAAGCAGATCAAGCTGTAACATTTGCTGTCATGCGAAAGGTAGTTAAAGTAGGAAATGAAGATGTCCATATGTCTTCCCAGGAGCTGTACCATCGCTTAATGTCAACTGCATCTGTTTCAGGACCTCCAGACAAAGCGATCTTTGAATACGAGCTTGCAACAGTATGTCCCGCCCACTTCCACGATGACGGAACTATGAGGAACTCGCAAAAGTCACAACTGGCGAAGTATATAATTGAAATGAACACATCAATGCTGCAGCAAGAGACAACAGAGCCAGCTGCAAGAGCATTTGATGGCTGCACACTTTTGCATTGGATACCATGGCCTAAGGTTGGAACAATGGAGACCGTTTGTAGCTCATTCGTAGCATCAGTAGTACATTATCAGAGGCGTGATGCGCCTGTATGCGTTATATTTGATAACTATCAAACTGAGATCAAGAACAGAAGCGACGACGGCTTAATCAAGTTGGCGCTCCTGACGTAGCTGTCCAAGACAACACACTTATTCCAGGAAACAAAACTGGATTTCTATCAAACAAACGCAACAAGCAGAATACCATAAATCTGTTGGCAAAACATTTATCAGATGCAGGTGTTGAGGTGGTACATGCAGTAAATGAAGGCGAAGCTGAGGTGGTGATTGCAAGGAGAGCATTAGAATTGGCAGGAACTGAAAGAACAACGATAGTTGTTGCTGACGATACAGACATATTGATCTTACTCCTCTATCATGCAAGCACCTCTGAAAATATTTTCCTACAAACAAAGCAACATAAGCTATGCATCAAAGTGGCCACAGAGATCTTAGGCAAGGAATTGTGTATGTGCCTGCCATTCCTCCATAGTATGTCTGGATGTGACACGACATCAGCTTTATATGGCATGGGCAAAGTAAAGCATATGAAAATGATCCAATCTTCACCAACCCTCAGACAAGATGTACTTGCATTTGGCGACATCTCTAGATCAATGGCGGATATAATGGTTATTGGTGAAAAGTACATTAAGTCTTTGTATAGTGCTGGATCAAGAAGTCCCGGCTTAGACAATCTCAGATACATGACTGCCATCTCTCCTAAGCATGTACCAGTTGAAAGGATGCCACCCACACGTAGGGCAGCATACTTCCATAGCTTTCTGGTTCATCTTCAAGCAAGCACATGGCTTCACCTAAAAACTGTGTTAAAGAAAGAAGAGTATGGTTATGCAGTAGAACAAGGATCAGTGACGGCGATCATTACGGACAAGTCAGCAGCGCCTCCGGAGCTACTTCTAAATATAAGGTGCCAGTGTAAAAGCAGCACACGTCTGTGTTCCTCGTGTAGTTGCTCCAAGAAAGGCATTCCCTGTAGCATACATTGTAAATGTGAAGGTCACTGCCTTAACAGCTCGAAATTTGAAAGTGAAAATGCATAGACAAATTTCAGCCATTCTGTCTGTTCGCTGTGTTTCACAACAGTCGCTCAGTTTGCATTAAATTTATAGTTTATCAAGTGATTTTTATGATGACATACTTTAAACTGTACAACACTCACCAAAACACGGGTTTTTAGAGTCAAAATACATATTACCTGGTTATTGGTCATCGCCTTGGCGGCCATTTTGAATTTCCTCTAAAAAACATATTTCCCCATGTGTGAATTTTGGAGAATTTTTCTGGGATGTATTTTGGGCCATACCGAAGTGATTAAAACAAAAATTTGTCTGTTATACAAAATGTCAATTTCTACTGTACTATATGGCCTACTATCAATACTAAAACTTCAGACCATGTATAGGACATAGTGAAAGCATAAAACTGGAGAAAATCGTAAAAACTGTTAACCCTTTGATTCAGGAAGACCAAGCATGAACAATAATTAAAATTTAGGAAATAATGTTGCGAAAATTCTAAGCCTAATTCGATTATAAATTACTGCGCCCTGAGGCAAAACAGATTTTAGTTAAACTATGGTCAAAATATGCAATTCATACGTGTAATATTGTATTGAACGGTAGACTCGTATACTTCAACATTGCAAGAGTTGAGCGATCCTATCTAACAAATACTCCCATTACAACACATTCTATATTTTGCATCATAGACCGTATCACCGCAACAGGTCGGTTCACTAAGTCCAACACGACTTTGAATCCGTCTCCCGCAGCACATTCTATATTTTGCATCATAGACCGTATCGCCACAACAGGTCGGTTCACTAAGTCCAACACGACTTTGAATCCGTCTCCCGCAGCATATTCTATATTTTGCATCATAGACCGTATCACCACAACAGGTCGGTTCACTAAGTCCAACACGACTTTGAATCTGTCTCCCGCAGCACATTCTATATTTTGCATCATAGACCGTATCACCACAACAGGTCGGTTCACTAAGTCCAACACGACTTTGAATCCGTCTCCCGCAGCACATTCTATATTTTGCATCATAGACCATATCACCACAACAGGTCGGTGCAATAAGTCCAACACGACTTTGAATCCGTCCGAGACAACATATCTGGTAACGCGAATCATACCGAACATAGCCACACGCACCTAAAACGATGACGAAAGTTAAAGTACATAAGGAATTAACCCTGCAATGATTTCAAGAGTTTCTAAAGCAGATTGTGTGTCATATTGTTGGAAAGGCAACAATATAATCAATTCAACTTTCCAGAGTGCCCACCCATCATATGACGCCTTAATGAACTGCGTGATGTGTACAATAACATCATAATGAATGGCGACATGAATGACGTCGATAAGTACGTCACGAACGCATATTTGAAGACGGTCTATACGTTGTTGTACAAATTGTTTGCTTTTACTATTTAATAAATATTCTCTTGAATATTTTGAAACTAATTTGACTGGGCGCTGTTGCTGCCATAGGCAGCAACAGCACCCAGTCAAATTAGTTACAAAATATTCAACAGCTTCCCTGTATAGTTTTCAGGAAAGTGATAGCTAGGGCATTCGGTGATCGATCAATTCCAACACGGCGAGCTGTGGGTGGAGCTTAGCTAGTGATGGACGGGGCATAGCTAAAAATGGAAAGGTCCATTGAATGGCGACCTTGTGTATTGATTTTAAGAACACGTTTCAACGAGAACGTGCCATAAACCTGTATATGCATGTCTGTCTGGTCAAAAGTTCCTTGGCTAAGGATTCCAAAAACACGAACGTCGTCCACATTATTTCAACGAAACAGAATCAATACGGAGTGTTTGACCAGACATACAAATGCGTAGGCTACATGAACGTAGGTAGTAAATATGGTGAAATGGCTTTTTCGTTTAGAAGTGATCTTGAAATTCATATCCAGGATGACAATTCGATTGATAAGATCGCTATCTGTCCAGCCATATGTCACACGAAAGTCGGAATCGTTGCAAGACTAATTTTTCAAGCATGACGTCATCTTGTCATTTTGCACTGGTATATACACGGACGCAGGGACAAACGGACGGATGACAATAGGGATCGCTCGAGAGAGGGAGCGAGGGACGGACAGACAGAGGGAGTAAGGGACAGGCGGATGGACCGACGGTCCGATGGACGTCTAGACGGACAGACAGACTGACGCTGAATTCCATCAAACGGTTTCTGAGGAGATACATCTTGGACAGAATTTATATGATATTTGAGCGTTTGACCCCGCATCCTGACTCTCAGAGGACAAAGCCAATTGTAAACATATTGCAATTTGCCATCATATGCGTAGCTCACATACCAAGTGTTAACTTTTATAACCACAAATGTGGTTGCAACCCAACCATGAAGCTCAACTTTATGACTTTGCAATGAACTATAAAGCTGGACTTCAAACATAAAATACATGTACAGAAGGCTTATAAATATACTTACCAATGACCATGACCTTTGACCCTTTTATCCCAAAGTAATTGTCTGATTGGCTCTCATTATCAAGTGTCTAAGTTTTGGCGCAGCGTGATTAACACATGAGATATGAACTGCTAAGTTGGGGGTAAAAGCAAAATGTTATTGTTGAAAACCCTTGTTTTGTCATTATCACACTGACCTCAAACCTTTAATGTCAAGGTGATTATTTCATGCCATCTCAATATAAGGAAGGATATGTCCCTGTATGTTTATGCTTAACCAAACATGAGAAATGGTAGTCTTGACAATAATATTGATTGATTTATTCCACAATAAGCCATAGGCCCTTAAGTGTACATTTAAATATATACACCTGTGCAAAAGTTAAGCACCACCCTATTTTTACGCACATGCGAGGGTATATTCATGTGCTATGAAGAAAGCAATAGCATAAACATTTATGTACTCATCCATCTTAGTGCAAGAGGTAATAATGCAACTAGAGGAATGCTGATTATGATGGTGGGGAAACACTGTAAGTTTTTGTTTGAACTTGAAAACGAGGCCTGAATATGGTTACGTTGACACAACTGACAACTATATAGCCCTACAGTTGACACACGTGGCTAGATTGTCATTAATGGTGTCTGAAAACGAAGTTTAACATCTGTGCACGAGTTTGAGACTGTCATTATTAATACCGGGTATATCCACCTTGTGCCTGGATGACGGCCTGGACACGACGTCTCATGCTGGTCACCAACTGACTGATACGCCATTGTGGTATTCGTTGCCATTCTAGATGGAGTGCGTCTGTTAATTCCTGTAGGTTCTGCACAGGAGGATCCCTCCTTCTCACCATGTTTCCCAGAATGTCCCAGATATGCTCAATAGGGTTCATGTCAGGGCTCCTTTCTGGCCATGGTAGGGTTTCGATGGCATTCTGGCGGAGGTATTCATGCACAGCTCTAGCACGATGTGGTCGGGCGTTGTCATCCATGAATATAGGGTGGGTTCCAGGTGCATGATTTACAAAATGAGGGACCACAACTCTATCCAGTATGGAATCTTGATATCTTTGTCCATTTAGTGTTCCAGGTACAGTCAACAGATCCAGCTTACAATCAAATGAGATGCACCCCCATATCATAACGGAACCTCCACCAAATGGAACTTCTTCCATGATGTTACGTTGATCGTACGCCGTGCGTCTGGACCTCCATACACGAGTTCGACCATCTGTGGCATGAAGCAGGAACCGACTTTCATAGGACCAGTGTACCCGTCTCCAGGATCTCATGTTCCAGTGTCTTCTTTCGTTGCACCACCTCAGACGCTCCTCTTTGTGGTGTGCAGTGAGGAGAGGACGTCTGACAGGTCTCCTAGCTTTCATGCCAGCAGCATACAGTCTCCTTTTGACGGTAAACATTGACACTCTATTGCGCGTTTCCCATTGCTGGCTGAGCACTCTGCTGTTGGTGAATGGAGATCTCCTAACAAGGCGTACTAGGGCTCGATCCTCACGGGCAGTAGTCTTCTTCGGTCTTCCAGATCTAGGCCTGTCCTTCACCTCGTTAGTTTGCCCATGTTTTGCAATCAAACGACTGATTACAGTATGGTTAATGTTCAGCTGTCTGCCAATCTCTCAGCATGACATACCAGTGGTATGCATGCCTATGATTTGCCATTTCACACGATCACTTAACCTTCGTCTTGCCATAGCGGTTCACAATCAAGAGCTAATTCTCTCTGTACAAATAAACCACGGTCATGAACACAAAATTCCTAATCTTGTCGCCTAAATCTGTATGTAATGTTCTACACCTCAAACTGGACTTTTACATAACTGAACACGTGTGCTGTTTCCCGCCACGCACGGACATCAAGCGGCGTGAAGTCATGCATGCATGTGCATTTCGTACTTGGAATTATGTCAGCTAACGCGGGGACAAAAAGTATGGCAGCCTAGTTGTACCATCATGTTTCTACGTTCTATTGTTTTTGCTGGTGCTTAACTTTTGCACACACAATATATTTAATGTCTATTTAATGAAATAGAGATGCCTTAATAGATGATGACAAAACCGTAAGTCGTGTCTTGCGTTCCAATACCCTAGTAACGCAAACTGCTGCGGCCAATGCGAGCGATACTGCTAGCTGTCATGCCGCGACCACCTCACATTCTACAGCAAGCAATGCTCACTCTAATATAGGCTATGCGACACCAGCTATTCAACATGCCAACCACTGTACTATTAGTGCTAACATTCAGAATAAAACTATTAGTGCTAATATCGATGCAATAATTGCACCCGTTTGTATTAATGATAATGCTAATTCAATCACTGTAACTAGTAACTACAATAATAATAATAATAATAATAATAATAATAATAATAATAATAATAATAATAATAATAATATACTTAATAATAATAATAATAATAATAATAATAATAATAATAATAATAATAATAATAATAATAATAATATACTTAATAATAATAATAATAATAATAATAATAATAATAATAATAATAATAATAATAATAATAGCGGATTAAATAAAAATAATCTGTATTTGGAATATATTAATATCTTCAGCTATATGGTCAAAGTACGATTTCTGAATTTCATTAATATTATATCGTATTGCAACATTGATTGCGAAAACCATCTATATGCGCATGATTATGTTGATAAGCCATTATGTCAATGGAAGTGTAGTTACAATTTTATTAAATTAACGCAGGAATATGATTCCCCTTCGTTTGCAATAAACACGAAAGGCATGCGAATAGGACACATAAATGTACAACACATACTCCCAAAAATGAATCAATTGAAAATAATCATGGAAAAATCCATTAAGGAATTAGAAATCTTCGCCACAACAGAAACAGTTCTAAGTGACGTAATAAACAGTAATCAAATAGATATTAATGGCTATAATTTTGAGAGAAAAGATCGGGCAAATCGGGATGGGGGCGGTATCATAATCTACATAGAAGAGAATCAGACGTATTGCAGGCGGGAGGAGTTAGAATCAGCAGAGTTAGAGTTATTATGGATTGAAGTTACGCCGTATAAAACGAAACCTTTTCTGTTAGGCTGTGTCTATAGGCCGCCAAATTCGCCAGCTAGCTGGATAGACGAGTTCGAACCTTTACTCGAGGCAGCCTATCTACATAACCCGGATATAATTCTAATAGGCGACTTCAATATTAACTTTCATCTACCGATACCTACAAAATGGCAATCAGTGATGGGTGGATTTCATTTAGAACAACTAATTTCTAAGTCGACTAGAATCACGGAGAAGACTGCCACCCTAATCGACCACATCTATGTCACTGACAAGAGCAAAATTACTGAAGCAGGCGTAGGCGATCTAGCCCTAGCAGACCATCTTCCAGTGTTTGTTGTGCGGAATAACGTCACGTACAAATCTCAGACTCACCATACGATAAAATACAGGTGCAGAAAGAAATTTGATAATATTAAATTCCTTAATGATTTATCTCAATATAATTGGGAAATGATTAATATGATATGCGATCCAAATGAAGCTCTCGCGTTATGGCATGAAACTTTTCTTGCTATTCTGAACAACCATGCCCCTATTATTGAACGTAGAGTTAAGAAATACTGTCAACCTGGATGGATTAATGATAATATTTTGAAAGCAATGAAAAAGCGCGATTATTTTAAAAAAGTAAATGATATGGTTAAATATAGGGAGTTGAAAAATAATGTAATGTATTTAATAGAAAGCGCAAAGTGTCAATATTTTAGTATAAAGTTAAACGAGCATAAACAGAATCCCTCAAATATATGGAACATCATGAGAAGCATCAACCCAAAATCTAGCAAAATGCCACTAGTTTTACATAATAGCGATGGACGGGAAATTAGGGACACTGCCCAACACTGTGAGATGTTCAATTCATATTTCACTACAGTTGCAACCGACCTAGCGAATTCGATAAATACCCAAGACAACGCAATAACTAATACAGGCAGGCTCGTAAATCACGTTAACAGTAAAGTACCAAAAGGGGTTAATTTTAGTATACCTAACGTAACAGTAGCCTATGTCTATGATGAAATATCGAAATTAAAAACAAACAAGTCGGCAGGGTATGATGAACTTAACGCCCATTTTCTAAAATTATCTGCACCGATCATCGCGCCGTCAGTAACTGCCATCATAAATAAAAGTATTGATACTGGCGTATTTCCTACAATGTGGAAATACGCCAAGGTAAAGCCATTACACAAATCAGATAATAAAGCCGAGATCAGTAATTATAGACCCATTTCGATACTGCCAATTCTATCAAAAATTATAGAACGGCATATACATAATTATTTATATAAATTTCTAAGTACATATAATTTACTATACGAATCTCAATCAGGATTCAGGCCAAAGCATTCTTGCGAAACAGCGCTGCTAAAATTGATAGAGAAATGGCGATTCTCAGTCGATAAGGGCGATTTTGTAGGAGCTATCATGATAGATTTTAGGAAGGCCTTTGACCTTGTTAACCATGATATACTCCTGCATAAATTAGGCATATACAAATTTGACCCTCTTTCGCTAAAATGGTTCTCATCATATTTAGAAGACAGACAACAGTATGTGTCAATTTCTGACAAGATTTCGAGTATGTCACCGATAACAGTAGGTGTCCCCCAGGGTTCAGTATTAGGACCTCTGTTATTTATTATTTATGTTAATGACCTTTATATGGATATAAACAGTAACATTGATATGTACTGTGACGATTCAACCATGCATTGTAGCTTTGACAATGTGCCAAAGGTAGTCGAACATCTGACTGGTGATATGACATCAGTACAAAACTGGTGTCAAAATAACAAAATGATTTTAAATGCAGATAAAACTAAATTGTTAATGATAAGCACAACTCGTAAACTAAACCAAATTAATACATCAGAAATTAGAATTCCAATAGGTGACGGTGAGCTAGGCATAGTAAACGATGCAAAACTTTTAGGTTTACATATTAATGATAATCTATCATGGCAACCACATGTAAGCAAAATATGCAGCAAAATAGCTTCCCTTATTTATATGTTGAAGAAAAACAAACAATACATGAATATCGATGAGCGTAATTTATTCTACAAATCATATATACTGTCTCATGTAGATTATTGCTGCTTAGTGTATTATGTAGGCAATACGGCATTGATAGGTAAACTAGAAAAATTACAGAAACGCGCAGCAAGGATTATCTTGGACGTCCCACACAGAACTCCGTCTAAACCGTTATATGACACGTTAAAATGGACAACCATAGGTGAAAGAATGACCATGAAAACAAACATCATGACATACAAAGCCCTTAACAATCTTACACCTAGCTATATTACGGATATGTTTACACCCATAGATGAAGCCCACAAACGAAACTTACGATCTAAAACTTATGGTCACTTAAGACCTCCTAAAATCCGAACAGATTATGGCAAGAACAGCTACATATATATGGCATCCCAAATGTGGAATACACTACCAACAAGCATTACACAGTCACCATCCCTTGCGTCCTTCAAAAATAACATCTATGCTCATTTAAAAGCGAATTGATCAAGAAAAGTGCCTTTGTAAGAACAGGGGTGTATGTGTAAATATCCTCGTATGTAAGTTCTCTGCGCGCGTGCGCGCGTGCGCGCGTGCGCGCGTTCATGCATGTATATAGGCCTCTGTTTGAGTAGGCACGTACGTAGGCCTACTATGTTTATTGGAAACGTATGACTACTGAATTTTTTTACTCTCCAAGACGCATTTTCAAGAGTAAGAGTTGCCCATGCGTCTTTAATTCATTAGACACTAAATAATCTGAAAGAATAAGAACCAAAGATGAAAACCCTAATGTAAATTTGCCGATCAATAGAGTGCGATTTTTAAGATTTTACCGCTGAAATTAATGGCTAGACTAGAGAGTGTCAGTCATTTCAGTGGTAAGATTGCAAAAGTCGCACTCGCGTGGTCTGCCAATGGACATATTTCAAGATTAGGAAGCATAATGGTAATATTTGCCCAAAGAATCGATCTTAACAATTTGACTGATTTCCTCATAGAAAATGTTATCTTGCAGAGCATTAGTGTGTAATTTATGAGATCTTACCGCTGCAATGATTGGCTCGATTGCCGAGCCAGTCATTCCGTCGGTAAAATCTCTGAAATGGCATACTCATGGTCTGCAAATAGACATATTTCAGAGTAGCGACATGTGCTTTATATGCCGCTTTAAGAAGCATAATGTAAATATCACATACCTTCACGAACTGATTTTAATAATTTATTCTCCACTGTTGCTTTTGTTGTACAAATTGTAATTAGCTGTTTATCCTGTACATAGTTTAATTAAATTAAATAGATGCCTTTCTAGGTAGGTTTAGAACATAGAAGGTAAATAGCTCCACAAAGAATTGATGTTTAAATATCTGTAATCTAGATCCGCTGATAATAAAAATAGACATATTTCAAGATTAGGAAGCATAATGGTAATTTTTGCCCAAAGAATCGATCTATATATTATTTGACTGATTTCCTTATAGAAAATGTTATCTTGCAGAGCAAAAGTGTGTAATTTCTCAGATCTTACCACTGCAATGACTGGCTCGATTGCCGAGCCAGTCATTCCATTGATAAAATCTCTGAAATGGCATACTCATGGTCTGCAAATAGACATATTTTAGAGTAGCGACATGTGCTTTTATATGCCGCTTTAAGAAGCATAATGTAAATATCACATACCTTCACGAACTGATTTTAATAATTTATTCTCCACTGTTGCTTTTGTTGTACAAATTGTAATTAGCTGTTTATCCTGTACATAGTTTAATTAAATTAAATAGTGTACATAGTGTAAATATAACTGTTCCGAGAGGGCCTCGGGTAGATCAGGCCACTGACGATGTACCCTCTTTAAATAAAGTTTATTTATTTATTTATTTATTTTATTAAATAGCAAAGAATTACAAGGACATACAATTCATACAACGTGTCAGACGCTGAGATTTGATGACTGTCTATATGGAACCCTTTGTGACGTAATGATTGGGACGTCATCATACACGCGCTGAACTGATTATGACGTCATACTAGGTCAGATGATGAATGGATACTTTGGAAAGGTGAATTCGTACGTGTCATGTCAGACTGTTAATCGTTTAAGACTGACTATATCGAGGCATTCCATGATAAAACAAAGGCCAATGGCATTTGATAAGCTATCAGATCATGTTTTTAATAAAGTTCCAGAAAGTATAGAGTCTCGAATTCCATATATAACCGTTGAATATGTGTCCAGAGAACTTAGCAACTTAAGAACAAATAAGTCATCTGGTTATGATGAATTGAACGCACACTTCCTCAAAGCAGCAGCATCAATAATTGCACCCTCAATTACACGTATTATAAACAAAAGCATAGCTACGGGAGAATTCCCCAAAATGTGGAAATGTGCAAAAGTAAAGCCTCTACATAAATTTGATTCAAAAACCAATGTTAGCAATTATAGGCCTATCTCTATATTACCCATTATCTCTAAGGTTATTGAACGACATATACATGATCATATTTATAAATTTATAACCAAGCATAATTTATTAGTGGAGTCGCAATCAGGCTTCAGACCTAACCATTCATGTGAAACTGCTTTGTTAAATCTAGTAGAAAGATGGCGCTTTTCGATAGATAATGGCGAAATTATTGGTTCTATTATGATTGACTTTAAAAAGGCCTTTGATCTTGTCAATCATGACATCCTATTACAAAAATTAAGTATTTACAAATTCAGCTATAATACATTAAAGTGGTTTTCCTCATATTTAAATGGCTGACAACAATACGTTTCAATTTCTGGAAAGAATTCTAAACCACTGCCCATCGATATAGGAGTACCACAAGGCTCAGTTTTAGGGCCACTTCTGTTCATTTTATATGTTAATGATTTACCCATGTGTGTCAACAATCTTATGGATATGTATGCTGATGATACAACTATGCATGCTGCTAGCTCAAATGTCGCTGAAATTCAAGAAAATCTAATTAACGGTATGAAGTCGGTAGAAGAATGGTGTGTAAATAATAAAATGTTGTTAAATACGGACAAAACTAAGTTTATGATGATAGGAACTAAGCATAAATTGAAACAAGTAAATAATAATGTTATAATCCCTACAAATCGTGGAAGCTTAAATGTTGTTGAATCTGACAAACTTTTAGGAGTATACATAGACAATACACTTGCATGGAAAGAACATATAGGCAAACTTTGTAAAAAGATTTCGTCCTTGATTTATATTCTACGGAAAAATAAACATTATCTTAGCATTGAGCAACGAAATCTTTTCTACAAGTCGTATATCCTTTCACACATTGATTATTGTAGTCTTGTATTTTGCCCGTCTTCACCTACATTATTGGATAGTTTAGAAAAACTACAAAAACGGGCTGCTAGGGTGATATTAGACATGCCTTACAGGACACCATCTGCACAACTATATGAAACATTAAACTGGACAAATTTAACTAAAAGAATGCAAATTAAAAAGGGTATTATGACATATAAATCTAGAAATGGTCTGGCCCCTGGTTACATGAAAGACATGTCCACTTCCGTTGGGGTGGCGCACACTAGAAATTTACGTTCCAAAACAGGCAATCACCTACAACTTCCGAGGATTAAAACGGAATATGGCAGAAAAAGCTTCAAATACACTGCAGCGCAACTGTGGAATTCTCTGCCTGAAACGATTACTCAGTCTTCTACTCTGGTGACAACCAAATCAAATATACATGAATATATTACTAAATTATAGTGATATATGGGCAATGTGATTTCACCTTTTTACTTGTGTTCTAATACTGCATATTTAGTTTATTTCTAAATAGCTATGCATGTGTGTATGTGTGAATGAATGTGTACGACCTTGCGCGTATGTATGCGTGAACGGTGATTCGAACATCGACATTCGACGAGGTAATTATTCTGCAATACTGTTTTAGTAATATCTATCGAAAATGAACAAATATGTTAATTATATAATTTAACAGTCATTTTACTTGTGTTATAATATTGTATATTTTGTATATTTGTAAATAGTTATATATATAATATATATATATATATATATATATATATATATATATATATATATATATATATATATATATATATATATATATATATATATATATATATATATATATATATATATATATATATATATATATATATATATTTATATATATATATATATATATATATATATATATATATATATATATATATATATATATATATATATATATATATATATATATATATATATATATATATATATATATATATATATATATATATATATATATATATATATATATATATATATATATATATATATATATATATATAATAGAAGGGTCCATTTTATCATGTATATATGTATAGATCTTAAAGGTGCATATCCACAGCAGAATGCCCGAAAACAAAACTGCTAAAACCACATGCTCCTAGAGGCCTAAACTGTGCACCCAGATGCAATGAAACGAAATAAATCCCAGCACACGATGATTTGACTACGCATATTAATATTAATAAAAACTAGCTTTTAGTAAGGACAGAATGACCTTTTGGCTCCAAGGCGTCGTGTGTTATTCCCACTCGTGATAAAGAAGCACGTGTCCAACTTTGGCTCAAATGTGATTAAGCAAACGAGATATGAACTACTATGTTGAGGTTAATGCAAAATGGCAATGCTTACAAAACAGTTATATCACAATAATATTGACCCTTGATCGTTCAGCCCCATTGAAGGCCATCATCAGTGTGCCGTGCCCTCTCATTATAAGGACGTATGGTTTGCGTCCAGGAAGATTAAGCAAACAACTGCTAAGTTGAGCCAAACACAAAATGCTAATGTCGAAATAAATGTTGTTACCAATATCGCAATAACCTTGACCTTTGCCCTTTTGACACCAACATTATTGTATTGATGCCCTCCAATCATAAGGAAGTACGTGTCTAAGGTTAGGGCCAGTATACTTAACCAAAGATAAGCTGCGAACTGCTAAGTTAAGCTAAATACAAAATGTTAATATTGAAAAGCAGTTTTTATCAATGCCACATTGACATTTTGACCCGAAGGTCATTAGGTGATGCCCTTTCACTATAAAGAAGAATGTGTCCAGGTTTGGCTCCAGTATGCTGAACCAAAAAGATGAGATACAAACCGTTAAGTTAAACTAAGCTGAAAATGATAATATTGAAAATACACGATTTTACCTAGGCCACGGTGACCTTAAACTTTGACCTTTTGAACCCACGTCACCGCCGCTGCGGGGTATTACAATAGCGCCTTTTATCCCCTACCCCTTCTTCGTAAATCGAGCTAAAAATCACATGAACTGATCCATGTTAAATTAATATCAATGCGAGTAATGCCATAGAATTGACAAGCATATAAAAATACATAGGAAGATGGGATGGGAAGAGGAGAGGGAGAGGGGCAAGAAACGGAGACGGATGAGGAGTAGAAAGAAGTAGCGGCAGCTCACCTTGATACGCCATTGACGTGGTGATATACAGCGCACAAACTGTCAGGAAGAGTACGAACACTCTCAGGTTTGCCATTCTTAAACAGCGGTAAGTAGCAAGCGATGAATTGTTACAGGCAAGTCTTCGTCAAATAACAATTAATCTGAATATAGTTTGCCTGATATTATTTCCAGTTTTATATATAGCGAATACAGCAGACCCGGGCAAAGCTAGGTAACAGTACGCGGTTCTCGTATATGGTTGATTTCGCTTGAACTGGAATATCAATACCCAGTTGAAATTGATACAATTATGTCATCCTTTGGAATTTAGCGTATCATCCTAGTATCCTCAAAGGTATTTTATCTCCCTATTATTACCAAACAAACGAACACCTTTTGTGGCCCTATTCAACCAGGATCTGTCGCGTTCTACTCTACTGAGTTAATATTGTATGTGCAAGTTGTGTAAGTATTGAATCTAGTCGGCCCTGATCATTTACTTAACAAATAATAGGTCTACTAGGAATTGTTCGAAAATGTTTTAGATTTTAACTTCGATTTAAATAGCAGTCCAACCGGCGACAGATATTCTCTGATGTACTGGGAATCAGTGTATTGTGCTTTTAACGCATCGACCATTTAAATTCTTGGGGTTTTATTTGAATTCCTACTATATATTACAAGACATACAGGTGATTTGTTGAAAAGTGTGCAACTAATTTGACTGGAAGGTGTTCCAACAGCAGCTCAATCAAATTAATTCCAAAATATTCAATAGAATATTACCTACATCAAAAAGAATGTGTCGTTGCTGCTCTGTGAAGGTCAAACGTTTAAGGCGTGATGTCCAATAACAAAACACCATGGTGGGGGTATGACGAATTGCCGTATAATTAGCGCCCAGCTTTCTAGATGCGTGATCGAACGCCGGCTTGGTTAAAGGGGGTATACCTGATAGAGCTATAAATTTAATATATGGAACCATGTCCATAAAACACTTCCAGTGGGTCAATTCTCTCATTTTAACATCAATTCTTATATATACGACTACTCAATATCCAGTAAGATACAAATTATGAATTTCACTAATATAAACCAGAGCCATCAGAAAACGGCATAATCCCCCTCCCCCCCCCCCCCCACACACACACACACGCACGATCCAAACTTGTCGGGGGGGGGGGGGGGGGGGGGGGGGGTGATAAAATGTAAACACAAATCAAACGGTCCCCTGCATTCCCGTTTCGTAGACTAAACTAGAGTATTCTACGGTATTCTACGCGTAGCTGATGTTTCCGATCGCCCGTCACCGTGGCGCTAGAATTTTATCCGTCGCCGGCGAACTGTCTAGACATGTTTAAGATTTTCGGATTTCTTTCCAATTGGATTGTTTCGTAAATATAATGTTTCCCTAAATTGAAAACTCATACGCAAGAGTTTCAAAAAAAAAATAATAATAATAACAAGAACGACAAGAGATTGCTAAAGTATCCCCCCCCCACCCTTCATTCGACCAAGCATAATCTCTCACACAGGATTGGTCACCGTGACCTTGACACCAAAATTGATACGGTTTTTCGAAACACCAGTACAAGCTCCCACCCAAGATTAGTAATGATCACTTCAATCGACCTAGATCGATCGATCTCTGAACACATGACTAAAAATTTCCAAATAACTACACAGGTAAGCTGTTGAATATTTTGAAACTAATTTGACTGGGTGCTGTTGCTGCCTAAGGAAATATTCAACAGCATGTTTCTTAAGTAGCAAAGAATTACAGACACATACAATTCATACGTGTCGGGAGTATTTGAGATTTGATGGTTGTCTATATGGACCCCTTTGTGACGTAATAAGTGTGACGTCATCATGCAGGCGCCGAGCTGATTATGACGTCATTCTGGAAAGGCGAATTAGCTCACTGTCCAGCCAGCAAAAACAGCGTCAGTAGCTCTCTGGAGGAATGCCCATTTGTAGGTCAACAGTCAGCTGGTGGGGGGTGTATTAAATTTCACTGGTAAATTTACAAACTCATATTTCTGGCCGGTAAATTGTGAATAGATGAATCCAGTTTTAGCTATGCCCCGCCCATCTCTAGCTAAGTTCCACCCACACCTCGCTCGTGTTGAGGGCGATTGATTCCTGAACTCCTTGACTATCAATTTCCAGAAAACTATACAGGTAAGCTGTTGAATATTTTAAAACTAATTTGCCGACTGGGTGCTGTTGCTGCCAATGAAAACAACTGCGCCCAGTCAAATTGTGTTTACTGAAATGTAAAGACATACAATACGTACAACAACGCTTAGTCCGTCATGGATTTAGCGTTCGTGACGAACTTAACTATGTCATTCATGACGTAACTGATTATAACATCATCCTACAAGTCACGTAGTTGATTATGACGTCATATAATTGATGAAGAAACTGGAATGCTCCATTGATATGCATAGCATTTTAGCACAAATGCGATGTTGACACCGCGGGCGTTAATTCCGTGAAAATAACTGTCCAATAAATAACTAAGCGGAAACTGAACAATTACAATTAGTTCAGTCAAAATAGCACAAATTTGACAAAACCTACCACTAATTGCAACAGAAATGAAACCATCTAGAAACATGCATGTGGTCTAAAAGGAACCGTTCGAGATATATGTCATAATATACTCGATTGCGGCCATCTTGGCACGGATCTTGAATTCAACATGTTCCACTCAAAAGGTTTGATTAGATTTGTATACATCATTTCTAACAACTAAATAGACAAAATAAGTCGTTTCATTACTGTTGCAATTAGCGGTGGGTCAAACCCTAATTTGACCGGGCTAAATACGAAGAAGACAGTTTTGATTACTGTAGTGAAGTTAAAATAAATACAATGGAGTGATCCGATCCGTCATTCGGGTATCTGACGTCATAATCGATTCCCTAACTAACACAATGAAAATGGAGTAGTTCCATCACAAAATTCGAAATGTCTATCACGAAAGTGTAAAAATTGCCTATGTCTTTATTGCATCTACAATTTAATAAACATTCTCTTGAATATTTTGATATTAATTTGACTGGGAGCTGTTATCGCCATGGGCAAAATCATCCCCCAGTCAAATTAGTTTCAAAAATATTTAACAGTTTGCCTTATAGTAACCGTGAAATTTAGATTCTAGGAATTCAGGTTTCCAAGTTTCAAATCGATTCCAATACGAGCAAGAAGTGGGCAGGACTTAGCTGGATATTGGCGGGGCATAGCTATAAATTTATCCTTCTACCGCAAGGTCAAAAGATTCATGTCTTATCTCAAGATATTGGTCCATCTGATTTGACACAACTCCGAAGTCTATTAGATAGATGGTCGTAGGGAAGATAGCTCCACCAAGTAGGGATAGATTTCGTTTATCCGAAATCCCAAGCTATATCTTGACAAACATATCCATATATCAAATCCGAAACTAGCCCTTGTAGGCGTGTATCATTCTAGAGTGGACCTTTCCAGTGTATCCATCCATCATAAGACGTCATAATCAACAACTACGTGACGTGTAGGATGACGTCATAATCAGTGGCGTCATGAATGGCGTAGATAAGTACGTCACGAGCGCATAATTGGTGACGGACTAAACGTTGTTGTACGAAGTGTATGTCTACTATTTAACAAAGATGCGGTTGATTATTTTGAAACTAATTTGACTGGGTGCTGTTGCTGCCAAATGCAGCAACAGCACCCAGTCAAATTAGTTTCAAAATATTAAACAGCTTACATGTATAGTTTTCTGGAAATTGATAACCAGTGAGTTCAGGGATCGATCGACCCCAATGCGAGCGAGGTCTTTGTGGAGCTTAGCTAGAGATGGGCGGGGCATAACTAAAACTGCAAAGGTCCATTTTGCCCCCGGAAACTAGATATATTTGCATAGGTACGTATAATGATAACTTTGGCGAATCTAGACGACTTTCTCTGTATAATGTCTTATCGATGATATCCAGATATCAAATCGGTGATATGTTCCGAAACATGATTGAGTATTTTTACGATAGGTACAGTACCGTTCAGAAATAACGTAACATGTTTCCATGGCTAAAACAGAAATATGTTAGTACAATTTTGAACACGATTTAAGAAATGTTCTGTTGAATATTTTGAACATAATAGGATTGGAAGGCATTGCTGCCGCGGACAATGATGTGAAATATTCAACAGAATGTGAAGTTATTTCTGCGCTGTGCCTTTCGTCTGGCGAAAATAAACAATCAAAGTATGTAATGAATGACGCTTCTAACTCCGTCAAGTGTACGAATTGTATGCCTGTACTACTTCGTAACAATTATGTTGAATATTTTGAAACTAATTTCACTGGGCGTTGTTGCCGTAGGCAGCAACAGCGCCGAGTTAAATTAGTTTCAAAATATCCAACCGCTTATCTGTATAGTACCTTGATTCCGGGAATTCAGAGTTCGATTGATCTCAACACGGGCAACGCGTGGGCGGATTTTAAGAGAATGGGGGTGGGGTGGGGTGGGTGCATAGGTAGAAATATATTCATATCCCACGAGGTTCTCAAAATGTTAAGACACTGTTAGAGCGATCCGCTTCAAATTTGGTAACATACATGGATATCCTGTAACAACCTTAATAATTGCGATTCAGCAGGATCTGTATACATGCCGGACATTGAACAGTTAATGACGGCTAGGTCATTTATTAGGGGCGTGTGCATTTTGATTATGACATCAGCCTGCATGTGACGTAATTCATTATGTCATATGCGTGAGAAAAGGAATGAATTCATCAATTAAACGACGAACAATGAACGCCGATAGCACATGCGTCAAAATTTACTGAAGGCGTGACCCTTTGGAAAGGGAAGATAGAATTTGAAAACTCATTTACAATATTATAAACATTACTTTGAATATTATGAAACTAACTAATTTGATTTTGGAGTTGTTGCTGTTATAGACAGCAACAGCTGCCGCCCACCCCGCACCCGCCACCCCACCCCACCCCCTGGGAGGGCCACGGTCAATCTAGCCAATATATACAATATCTATGGCTACAGACGACAGCTCTGGCATTGTATATCGCCGCGCAACGCTTTCTTGTCAAGACCCGCCGGCTAACTGATAACTTGTTGATAATTGATTGGTTTGGATAGCCTATAGTTTGGGTCCCGACAGGTTCAAAGCGATTAATTCTTTGTTGGGCTGAATTTTGTTGTTGAAATTTGGATTCTACGCGGTTTTGTTTTTCGTGACACCAACGGTCCTATATCCAAGAGTCAGGAAAAGGAGGGATCGGGTTGACTGCTCCACGTGAATGGAGAATGAAGGAAAATTTCAATTTCCCTTTCTCCGAGATCTAACAATACTTACCATTCTATTACTTCTGATAACAAGCTAACGTGAGAGCTGGCTCTAGGAATCTATACTTAGTACGCCTTACCGGCTCGTGGAACCGGGTACCCGGTCCCAACAAACGGGTACCCGTCTGCCAGTGAGGCTCATATTGTTTCCATAGCTACCAAACAAGAGAATACCTATGGCTTGCCTCCGTGGGGCTGGGAGGTAGGGGCCGTAATAGAATGGTAAGTATTGTTAGATCTCGGAGAAAGTGAAATTGAAATTTCCTTCGTTCTCCTTCGATCAATACTTACCATTCTATTACTTCTGATAACACCAGATTTAAACAGTAACCTGATGGGAAGGGGCAAGCCATCAATTGCTTCTTTTGCCCCTGGAGAAAGATCTTAGACTTAAACTTGACACACGGCGACCTAAAAGGACCATCAAGTTTAGGGACCGAATCACATTCGCATCACCCCCCCCCCCATCCCTTTTTCTCCTAAGAAAAAAGGAGAGAACTCACGAACATGCATCTCCCCTGAAATACGAATATGCTAAGAGGGTTAACTGCTCTTTGCATATATTAGCCTGGGAATGGGCATGAATATATAATATGAATGATCATGATATATAAACATAACACAAAAAACTCTCAAACTTGAATTACCTTATGATTATTGGATTTCAGACGTGGAGCATTCAACCAAGCACATGTTCGGCCATCCGTGACAAAATTTGGTTTTATTCTTCTCGCCTGACCATGTCTGTTCCTTAACTTTTGCTTTTTCAAGTACCAAAAATTTAACCGTTTAACTATTGTTTCAAAACAGCCAAAGCGAGTGGATTGGCGGAGTCTGACACATCCCTCAAATAGTAATCCATGAAAGAGGACTCACAGTGCCATTGTGCAACAGCCATGATGTCCTCTAATGGAACACCATTGTAGAGGGCAGTCGAGGTGGCTATTCCTCTAACATCGTGTGCCCTTGCACACTGCACCTGGTGTCCAGTCAAAATCTCGTGGGTAGTTTGGATGCATTCCACTGCCCAACGACAGATAGAATCCATGGATGCGGCGCCATATGGCTTCTTATGGCAGATCCACAGATGTCTATCATTCGACCGTAATGAGTCTGTCCATTTTTTGTACTTAGTCAAAGCACGGGATGGGCACCAGACACTGGCATCACGATCAAACCTAATTAGTTTCGGTATAATGATCGGTTTGCTGGGATATTTCAAAGATTGATTCTTTGACATAAACTCTGCTCTTGGCAGTAGACACAGACCCTCTCCGGAGACAATAAATCGGTCCTTCTCTGCTGAAAGCGCATGGATCTCACTGCGCCTTCTTGCTGAGGCAGCTGCCAATAGAAAGGCTGCCTTTAGAGTCAAATGCTTTAGACTAGCCGAACGCAACGGTTTGAAAGGGCACTTGGCCAGTACATTAAGCACTAAAGATAGGCTCCATGCTGGAATGACTACCGGTTGTCTCGGTCGGAGATTGCTCATTCCCTTCACCATCACATTTAACTGGGCCACCTCTGGACTATCCCTGTTGGCTAGACAAAGGATAACTGATGCCAAAGCTGACTTGTATCCAGCAATTGTGACTGGAGCTAGTCCTGAATAGAATAGCTAGAAAGTTTGCTATTTGCTGAATAGTGGATTGAAAAGTATCAATACCCCTTCCTTCACACCAGTCTACAAATTCTTTTAATTTGTGGTTATATGATTTGAAGGTTGACCTCCTTCTCGCAGCTGTGATGAATTTTGCAGATTGTCGAGAAAAACCTTCCGGCGTGGAACGTTGTTTGATAACATCCACACAGTCAATTTGAACATTTCAGGACACGCATGTAGGAAGCGTCCATTGGCCTGGGAGATTATGTTTGGAATCTCGGGTAACTGCACTGGATTGTCCATCAGCAGATCCAGAAGATCCATGAACCACGCCCAGCTGGGCCAATATGGTGCTATTAGCCAGACCAGGCAGGGTTCCTCTCTGATCTTCACCAAAATCTTCGGCAGAAAAATGGTGGGCGGATACGCGTAAGCGTGCATCCCTCTCCAACTTATCGCCAGGGCATCTGAATCAACGGCATTTGGATCTGGAATCAGCGAGACATAAGTCATGATTTGAGCATTTTCCTTTGTGGCAAACAAGCCCACGTTAGGTTTGCCCCAATGCTCGAAGATCTTGTGAAGAACTGGAGCGTTGAGACACCATTCTGTCGGCAGAATCCTCTGTCTGCGAGACAAAGCATCCGCCAGAATGTTCAATCGCCCAGGAATGTGAGCTGCTTTCAAAACAACTGAGTAATTCCTGCACCATTGAATTAAGTGCCACACCTTCATACAGTGTGGGTGACTTGGTCCCGCCTTGGCGATTTATGTATGATACTACTGTCGAGTTGTCCGACCATATCAATATCACCTTGCCCCTGACTTTTGGAAGAAACTTTTCCAATGCCAGTTCCACTGCCATCATTTCCAACAGATTGATATACAGCTGGCTCTCTTGGAGAGTCCATGTGCACGAGACCCGGTGTTCTCCCAGGCAGGTCCCCCACCCCTCCAGCGATGCATCCGTGTACACGGACAGCTGGGGGCGGGGTAGGTGCAGCGAAACTCCTACTAGGAGATTCTGACGCTTTTTCCACCATACAAGATGCGAGATTATATGCTCCAAAACTGGCACCAGCTTTGACAGGGGTTCTGTTCTCTGTTTCCACAGAGACATCAGATACCACTGGATAGGTCTTCGCAGGTCAGAGCCGCGTACGGGATTACCTGCTCCATGGAGACCTTCATGCAAAGCATCTGAAGAAACTACCTCGCCTGAATGTGGTTTCCCAATCGAAAACTCTTGAGGATGGCTAACAGAGACACAACTCTGGGCTCTGACGGGTAAACCCTGCCCTCCTCGAGATCGAATAGCATCCCCAAATAAACGAAATGTTGAGTGGGTGTCAATTCAGATTTATCCTTGTTGACTATCCAGCCTAGATCTGAAAGTAACTTCAGAGTCAGAGCCGTATCCACCTCTAACCTGGCTGGCGTGTCCGCCTTGATAAGCCAATCGTCTATGTAGGTGTGAAGAGCCACGTTCTCTCTTCTGAGAAACACTGCCACCGCAAGGACCACTCTGGTGAAAACCTGTGAAGCTGTCGACAGGCCGAATGGGAGGACTACAAACTCCCATACCTGATTCTGAAACGCGAATCTCAGAAACCTGTAACAACTCCTGTTCATTGGAATGTGGGAATATGCATCTTTCAGATCGATCGATACACACCACATTCCCTTCCTCAATCCTGCCATTACCGATCTCGGAGTTTCCATCTGAACTCGAGGCGTATGGATAAACCAATTCAATGGCCTGAGATTGGGGTCTCCACCCCACTGTGCTCTTGGGGACAAGGAACATGTTTGAATAGAAGCCTGGAGTGTTCTGGTTTGCTGGTTTTATTCCTCCCCTCAGAAGCAAACCTGACACTTCGTTTTGAATGGCTTCTAACTTGTCTAGTTCCCTTGGCACAGGTGTCCAGACAGGTGCCAAAGACAGATTTTGTTGTGGAAAATCCCACCACTCCGGCATGTACCCTTGGGATAACCATCCCAGGACCAGACTGTCTGACGTCACACCTCGCCAAGCCTCGACGAAATACATCAGCCTTTCACCCACTATAGGCACATTGACGGCTAATGTGGGGTGTCTGGCTCGCGATCCGCCCCCCCCCCCCCTCTCTTGACGAGAGAGAGAACCATTTTGGTCTTGGCTTGACTGGTCTAACGGGCACCGCTGTTCCTGTCGCACAGGCGCGGTCCAGCCAGATACGAAGGGAGCTACCATACCCTCAGGCTCCCTTCTTTTCGACCTTTGGGGATTTACCCTTACCCTTCCCCTTCCCGCCTCTTGGGTGATAAGGAGCAATATTGGGATGGGCAGGAACCTCTACAACCTTCTTCGCCTTCATCGCCGGAGGCGGCTGTGAAGACTCAGCAGAAGCAAAAGAAGCAGGCTTGGCTTTCGCCTTGCTTTTATGCTTCTTCTGCTTCTTGGAAGGTTGTCCGGTCAGTGGCTTAGCTACAGCACCTAGTGCGTGTGCTTGTCGCACTAGTTCTAGCTGTAGATTTACATCCAACCGATTTTGTGCAATATTGGCGGTGTCCTCTAAGATGGCACACGCTTGGCCACCAAAGATGCTAGGGCCAGTCAGGGGCATTCCAAGCAAACGCTCCTTAACGGGAGTAGCTTGACGCATATGGGCAAGGACCATCTGCCTCCTGGACCTCGTCACTCACGCCTGCACCCTTGCCAATGCGTCCATAGACAGCACCAAGCCATCATTAACGCATGATAGCACCACAGGTGGCACAGGGTGTCCTGCCCCCGCTTCAGCCCACACCGACTGAAGAAGGTGATACGAGTGATTCACAGCACTCATTGCTGCTCTCACCCCCTCATCGCATAGGGCCAGGACTTCCTCATGGTGTACCTGGGATCTGTCCACAAGCGCCGGAGCAGGGCCACCTGCTCCAGTATTCTCGACACCCAGCACCCAGCGATCATCCTCAGTGACCGCTGGAACAACACCATATCTGTCGTATTCCCCCGTGGGATATGACACCTCGCCCGCACCTCCCTGGAGGCCACAGGGAGCTGGCCCTTGGTCAGGAATTGCTTGCTATAAATAGCATCTAGTAACTCCTTAAACATTGGATCCAGTCCGATGGACTGGATCCGAGCCGCAGGCAAGACCCCCATCCTAATCAACGCAACCGACGGACGGGGTGTATCCTCTTCGGCCATGACCGAAACCACAGACGGGTCCACGCTGGCTAGCCAAGCCAGAGCCTCAGACCAGTCTGTCTCCGAAAAGGACACTCCCGTGAATACGTCACCCATTGACATATTCACGGTTCTACCAGCAATGGCCTCCTGGCTAGGAGCCATCGCTGGTATGCCAGAGACACCAGTACCGCACGGTTCCGCCACCACCCCATGGAGTTCACCATTCCATGCGGACCCGTAGCAGTTATGGAACCGTGGCCATACACGGGCGCCAACGGCACCCCATGTGTAGCCACTGGACCAGGCGAGATAGGCATGTACCAAGCCTGGCCAGAAACACCCGTAACCATGTCGGTTGGCGGCAAACCAACCAGCACTGGATGGGTGCCCGGTACCGGAGTGGCCTCAACCATGGGTGGAGCAACTGTCCTGGCTTGCGCCAAGCCAGACAGATGGAGGGCGGTTCCGTCCAGGATGTAATCGACCTCCATGCTCTCCACCCGTGGCATCTCAGGCTGTAACAATCTCTCCTCGGCCTCCTCATCTTCAGACCACAAAGAGTTGTCACCAGATGAGGAGTCACTGGAGCCGTTCTGGCAAATGGCTCCTATGTCTGACGGACTGGCCACCGCTACTGGACCACCCGGAGGTGGCCGCAGAGAGACAGAACCCATCAGGCTGGAGCCCGACGGAACTGTCAGGGAGCCATACGAGATGGCCCCCTCGGTAGCCAGTCCAGAAACCTGTCCAAGGACAGGGTACGTACCAAGTACGGGAAGAGACTGTCCCACAACTTTCTGGATCAGGTACAACACCAACGTGGGCAGGACACAATACAAGAAGCCTTGCATAGCAGGTCCAAACCACGCCGGAGGTGCCATTTCCGAAGCCTCCGGTTGCAGACGTGATCCGCCCCCAGCGGTCGAAACAGACACTCCACAATTTACTCTCGAACCGCCTGACCTCGCGTCAGCACTGCCAAGTCCTTCTGGGAAAGGAACTTGACCAACATATCAGCCGGCCACGCTGAACATATGTCACACCTATTATAGATATTACACGGCGAACAACGGTAACAGACATGATCTTTGTAAATGACCTTGACGAACTTGTGGCACTCTGGCCAAGATGGCGGGGTAGGTTTGGCCTATAAAATAAGCACAAAACCTAAAATAAGTAAGCGGAACGAAACAAGAATGGAAGACAGACAAATTATTTTCAAAAAATTTGACCATAAATAAGTTGTAACCCTCCAGCACCCCACCCCGCAACGTTACAGCAAAGATCGTATTGATTATGATGACAAGAACGAAGCGGAAATGAATACACCCATATACTGCTCCTGACGGATGTATAAACGAAACCAGGAACCATATCGAATAGCATTCGTGGTATATTTAACAATAAATTTTAAATTATACTCTCAAACGAAGGCCAAAAACGATATGTGAAGAAAACAACAAAATGTAAACAAACTGCTGTAAAATACGATAAAACCGCAGACCACACATCTTAATCATGAATTTTGAAACAACCGATCATTGCAAACTGATCGTGATAACACGCAAAACTGGAAAATTCCAAGGTTTTCTGGTACAAATTAAGTACGCAGCACCCAGAACAAGATGCGCGAATTAATGAAACATTTTCTTCACATAAAAATGTGTGACGTCACCCGCTCGGATAATACGGAGAACGACGTCTGCCGATTTTCGTGTTAAAACACCGTATAGCCAACACCTATTTCATATCTACCGATCGCGTGTTGGAATTAAAGGAAGGCGACCAATCTGGCATATTCCGTCCCATATTCGGGGTCAGAAATTGGAACATGCGATACAGACGAAATTTTATAGACCTAAGTCTTTTTACAACTATGGAATAACATGGAAATATACGACCTGAGATTCAACGGCTCCTTCCATGATAATCTAATAATCCTTGAAGCGAAAAGCAGCTACCAAAGGCACAGAAAAACACTTAGAAAAACTTTAAATTCAACTAAGAATTTCTCCAAATGCAAAAGCATGTATGCTCTTGTTGCTATGCACACAAGAATGAGCCTCACTGGCAGACGGGTACCCGTTTGTTGGGGCCGGTTACCCGTTCCAGGAACCGGTAAAGCTTACTAATCTAGATTCCCAAAGCCAGCTATCAGGATAGCTTGTTATCAGTAGTAATAGAATGGTAAGTATTGATCGAAGGAGAAAGGAGGCTTGGTGTTGTGAGATCACCATTATTTACAAATCACGATAGTCAAGCCTAATCTAACTTAAATTAGTGGTCGTCGGTTCACCGCATTTTTCATCCGCTAGGCCTACTTTGTACTAGCCTAACGATGCAGGCTTTTGGGCCATCGCAGAGTATTGAGCCACTCGGTACATCCACGGCACCGTGTCATTGACTCTAAAGCTTCCTCAGTCATAGATCTAACCATCTTTTTCGTAGAGGTTTATTTGAATTGTGTCCTTGTAAATTTATCAGCTGGTATTGCTTGCTAGTAGATAGAATAAAATAGATTAGATGGTAGTTTGGTTAGTATAGGTGGCTTAGTATGGGCATGGTGTGTAGAAGGGAGGGGTCTGGCTTTGGGGGTGGGGTGGGTGTGGGGGGGGGGGTGGTGGTTGTGTAGGGGGAGGGGAGGTTGTGTGTGGAGACGATCTATTGGATTATATATATTTTTACCATTCTGTGTTTTTCTTTGTTTCCCATTATCAGAGTATCGCTTTATGGAATCCGAAAAATGCGCCCGAGGATAATAACTTGAATTTCGAGAATCTTTTTATAGCGGTTCGAATTGTTTGTGCGAGTTTTGCTCAACCCTTTAATGACTAAATTCGTTTAAAAAAATTAAAATATTTGCTTATTGAATGTCCATTTACAGGCAAAGAAGACTATTTTTGAAAGTTTACCACTGGAATGACTTGCTCAGTCATTCCAGTGATAAATTTTCAAAAATTATCTCTTTGCCTGCAAATGGACATTCCTCAAGACCACTGCAGAGGTTGGTTTCGGCCGCCTTCGTTGTAGAAAACAGAAATTGATTGGAAACACTGTTCCTGGTACGGGTTAACTGAATAGCATTGCCTGTTTTAATGGCACAGTTTTACATAGACACATAGACACCGAATACTACAATGGGTGAATCCTGTTTTAGCTATTCCCCGCCCATCTCCAGCTAAGCTCCACCCATGCTTTCCCCGTGTTGGTATCGATATAAGCCTGCACTCCATGAGTCTCAATTAGGCTACCAGCTAATTAAACAATTAAGCTGTTGAATATTTTGAAACTAATTTGAACCGGACTGTATGAATGTATGATTACTGCATTCTGCGACTGTAGTAGTAGAAACATCATACAGCTGCAATCGGTCCTTCTTCGCTTTTGAACACTTTCCTCGGGCCAAATCTTTAGCATCCCCAGGTCCATTCTTGATTTTACTGTACCGAGTCCTGCTTTCTTGACCCAACCTCGTAGCACGCTTAGCAGATTTATGCAATGACGTCCTCTTATGACTTTGTATTTGCTGGCTCCCAGTAGGGCGAATTCCAAGCTCTGTGCTGGTGTGGCGTCTGACACCCTTACCACATGGCTAAACATGGGCCATCTTTGCTGGGCGACATTTGCAAACAGCGGCGATGTATTACACATCTTGTCTAATGTAACATTGGAAATTATGCTATCTGGCCATCTGTGTCCAGTGATGGTGCGTAGGTGTTTGCGGTGGTGGGCATCAAGTTTGCCTAGAGCCTCCTTTGGAGCTACGCAGCATTTACAGTTATACAGCATCAAGGATACGCAGGTTGCATTTTATAAACGTAGTCTTTTTGTCAATCGCATCATTGATCTACGAATCCATAGCTTTCAGAAGGACTGGAAAGCTATGTTCCCCGTGACTCAACATGCAGCAATGTCAGCAATTACCCCCAAAGCAGTGAGCCCAGGATTGTATTTTTCCTCCGTGGTTCGCCGCCAATAAGTGGATCGTCATTTTCTTTAGTTTCATGCTTTGTAGATCTATGTATATGTAAGTGAACTCTGTTTTGGATTCATTCAGAGATTCTCAATTTTTAGTTTGCTTACAGTTATTGGGAGAAGTTCGTCAAGGGGTTTCTTTTCCTCGTCTATGAAATCCACATCGTCGGCATATTCCATCTCTAGCGGCATGCCCAGTATTGACACTGGGTGGGGGCGGGTAGGGGGTTGGTCTTGTGGAACTTTCCCGCGCGGCTTTCAATGCAGCAGCATGGTAACATGTGAAAAGCACTGGGGATAGACCATCTCCTCGCGGGGAGCCTATTGATGTCTCAAACTCTGCAGACCTCACTGACTTGACTCGTACTCTCAACTTGGTGTCTGCAAGAGTATCACCACTAGCCATAGCTAATCTTCATTGCAACTGGCCTGGCGTATAATACATCTATGATCTGTGAGCGTTTAATTGTGCCGAAGGCTCGTGACATGCCAATGCCCAGTTTGTGGAAATCCCAGTATTTGGACAGACCTACTGACATGGGCACGCGTTGAGCCCATACAATGTCTGCGCAGTTGTATCCACGTTTGAAGCCACCTTGACATAAGACATCGATCTTGTCTCGGATGCGGAATAGATTAACATTGGATATGATTTTCCTTATGCTGTTGAGGAGCACAATGGGCCGCAGATTGGCTGTGGGCCAGGTGGCTTCTTGGGCTTGGGTAACGCGATATGGTTGCCTTGACCTACAGTATCGATGAGAAGAGAGTACATAGACGCATGAACCGGTCCATTGAGTGTTTATGACTGACGACTGGTCGATAAACTGGATTCATCTATTGATTTCAAACTGTTTATAAGTATTTTTTATCTGATCCAAGAAAATGAGACGAAACATAATGAGCAAAGAGTGTATTGCATATGATCACGTGAGCACAACAAGAATCAAGACGCTTTATCAGTTACTATAACAATAAATAAACAATGACTATCAAACTATCTCTATTGTTACATTGGTATTGAAATCATAACTAAACTTTAACCATTGAAATGTCAGTGCATTAAATTTAAAGCATATATACAGGAAAGCTGTTGAAAACTTTGAAACTAAATTGGCAGAAAGCTGTTGCTGTCTTAAGCAACAGGTGCAAGTCAAATTAGTTTCAAAATATTCACTAGAATATAATTCTTATACCGTAAGTATCTGTCATCTCTGGTCTGTATCGGTAAAAGGGTTAATGCTATAACATTGATATTATCTATAAGCCATCCCGATAATCGCTATGGCCACATTAATAATGAGATAATCACTATGCATACATTAACATTGAGATAATCGCTATGGCCACATTAACAATGAGATAATCACTATGCATACATTAACATTGAGATAATCACTATGCATACATTAACATTGAGATAATAGCTATGGATATATTAACATTGAGATAATCGCTATGGATACATTAATATTGAGATAATCGCTATGGATACATTAACATTGAGATAATAGCTATGGATATATTAACATTGAGATAATCGCTATGGATATATTAATATTGAGATAATCGCTATCGATACATTAACATTGAGATAATCGTTATGGATACATTAACAGAGATAATGTATATGGATACATTAACATTGAGATAATCGCTATGGCTACATTAACATTGAGATAATCGCTATGGATACATTAACATTGAGATAATAGCTATGGATACATTAACAATGAGATAATCGCTATGGATACATTAACATTGAGATAATCGTTATGGATACATTAACATTGAGATAATGGCTATGGATACATTAACACTGAGATAAGCCATCCCACCCCACCCAACCCCAACCCCACCCCGCCCCCTTTCAGGAATAAATTCATAAAGAGGTTTGCTGCAACAAAATTACATTCATTATATACACTAGGCTTTCAGCCCGTTCCATATTTCTCGATATGGACAGAGGTGTAATATTCAACGAAAGATTTTCATTGGTTAGATAACTCGATAACTCGTAATAATCCAAAATGCCAACAGCAATGGACCTTTCCATTTTTAGCTATGCTCCGCCCATCTCTATCTAAGCTCCACCCACACCTCGCTCGTGTTTGGATCGATCGATCTCTGAACTCCCTGACTATCGATTTCAAGAAAACTATACAGGTAAGCTGTTGAATATTTTGAAACTAATTTGACTGGGTGCTGTTGCTGCCTAAGACATACAATTGATACAACGTGTCGGAGCATTTGAGATTTGGTGACGGTCTATATGGAAACCCTTTGTGACGTAATGAATGTGACATCATCGTACACGCACTGAGATGATTATGACGTCATACGAGGTCAGATGATGGGTGAATACTCTGGAAAGGTGATTGTTTCCTAGCGACGACCAGAAAAATGTATTCAAGACGGCATACGTTATGTTGTTGATCTACCTTTTGCAATATATATTATCTATTTATGAGATACGATTTTTTTTAATTTACCTAATAGACGCAAAATTTAAATGTTGGATTAATAGTAATTTCAAGACCGAAATAAAGATAGCTTTTTTAAAATATCAGTTTATATGATAAAAAGAATCTCAACCTCCGTTCCATTTCATATATCAAGCTCATCAGAAATTATCGCATTTCATTCTCTAAAGTTTGTGCAATTTGATGATTTTCGACTCGGTTAATAAGTAATATGTAATGGGACCTCGTTCCAGATCAGCGATATATCAGCACAAACAAACCTGTCGCTATTAGTCCAGCAGACGGATGCTGAAAAGGGGGCCTTATTTTTCATTTTCGTTGTCCACCCCTGGGAACAAATTTCTGAACTCAAACCACGAAACTAGACACCGTCACATCTAATGCCTGTTGCCAACTGTAACTGTCAATTAAATCTTAAAACAGTTGATTTATTATGAGACAATGTGTAACAACTTGCATGAAATATGATTGAAATCTTTTAAAAAAATATTCTCAAACAAGTTTTAGATTTTCATTTAAGTTGTTATCTGATTTTATAACAGATCAGGATCATTCCACCCAAGTTTCCTTGAAATCGGACCACTAATTAAGGAGTTTGGTGTTTTAAATGGTTCTGGAAAGATTTCAAAAAATCTAAATTGCCACTTGCAAAAAAATCGACCAAACAAAATAATTCTCAATAGAAGTTATAGAGCCTACCACTGTGGAACCCTTCCAGCCAAATTTAGATAAAATCCACCAAGAGGTTATGGAGAACATGCATTTTGACAATTTCCAGTAAAATGTATGATTTTCAAAGAAATTGGCCCATTAACAATCTAAATAGATGTGCTAGAACCGATGTGCAATAGGGTCTGTCCAGACAACTATGGGTGAAATCTGTCAAGCAGTTAATGATAAGTAGTGTTTTGACAATTTCCCTAAATTTTTCATAAAATCTCAGATTTTACCTCCTAAATTGGCCAATTAAAATTCTGTATAAATGTTCTGAAGCCTAGGCCCATAGTTGTCCCAGTCAAAGTAGCACTTCTAGTAATTTCTGGTAAATTTTTCATAAAAACGACGGTTTTCACCACCCACCCACCCCACCAAAAAAATTGACCAGTCAAAATTCTGTATATAAGTTCTGAAGGCCCATAAGGCACTTCTAGCCAAAGTTAGTTGAAATCCGCCAAGCAATTAGTGAGTAGAGTTTTGACCATTTCCGGTAAATTTTTCACAGAATCAAATATCTTCACACCAAAAAATTTACCAATTCAAATTCTGTATACAAGTTCTGAAGGCGAAAACATTAGTCCTTCCAGTCAAATTAGGTTGAAATCCGCCAAGTGGTCAATGAGGAGTGACGACGACCGTGGTGACGACGATGACCGGGTGACAATGATGACTGTGGCAATCACGACTGGAGCGATGACTGGGAAAAGGACAACTGAGATGATGATGACTGAGGCGACAATGACTGGGACGACAATGACTGGGGCGACGACGACTAGAGCGACGATGACCCGGACGAACATGAGCAATGTGAACATGAGCGGAAGGATGACGAGGTGATGATGACCGAATCGATGACCGGGGTGAAAACGTCCACCTGGGTTATGACTACGATGACCGGGGAGGTGATGGCAATGATGACCAGGATGATGATCGGGGCAAGGACGATGACTGGGCAGATGATGACTGGGGTGACGACGATGACTGGGGTGACGACGACCTAGGCGACCATGACCAGGATGACCGACGACCCGGGCGACCTGGACGAACATGAGCGGGATGAACACGAGCGGAATAATGATGATGACCGAGGTGATGATGATGACTGAGGCGACGAGGACAGGGGCGACGACGATGACTGTGTCAGCGACGATGACCGGGCCGACGATGATGACCAGGGCAACAACGACGATGACGATTGAAGACTGGACAGACTCGTCGAAAGCGGGCCGACTCGTCGAAGACCAGGGTGACTCGTTGAAGACCGGGGTGACTCGTCGAAGACCGGGGTGACTCGTCGAAGACCGTGGTGACTCATCGAAGACCGGGCTGATGCGTTGAAGACCGGAGCGACTCGTCGAAGACTGGAGTGACTCGTCAAAGACCGCAGTGACTCATCGAAGATCGGGGCGACTCGTCGAAGAGCGGGGCGACTTGTAGAAGAGCGGGGCGACTCGTCGAAGAGCGGGACGACTCGTCGAAGAGCAGGGCGACTCATCGGTGAGGGGGGTGACTCGTCGAATAGTGGGGTGACTCGTCGAAGAGCGGGGTGACTCATCGAAGAGCGGGGTGACTCGTCAAAGAGTGGGGAGACTCATTGAAGACTGGGGCGATTCGTCAAAGACTGGGCCGACTCATCGAAGACTGGGGCGACTAATCGACGACCAGGTCGACGGAGACGATGACTGGGTCGACGGAGACAATGACCGGGTCGACGGAGATGACTACCGGGATGATGCAGATGATGACCAAGGCGACGACGACGATGATGACTGGGGCGATGACAAAAGCGACGGGGGCGACGATGATGATGACGACCAGGGTGATGACGACAAGTGACGACTGGGGTGACGATGATGACGTGAGCGACAACGATGATGACCAGGGCGACAAATACGATGACCAGGGCGATGACGACGACCGGGGCGACGACGATGTCTGGGGAGATGGTCTGGGGCGACGACGATGTCTGGGCGATGGCAATGAGTGGGGCGATGGCGAGAATGACCAGGACGATGATGACAACAGGGACGACCATGATCAGAATGACGATGACCGAACGATGATGACAACTGGAAGAACGACGATCGGGATGATAACAGGGACGATGATGACCGGAATGATGACAACTGGGACAACAACGATGACCAAGATTTCCATGAAGACCAGGACTTCAACGAAGACCGGGAGGATCATGATGGCCGGGATGACTCGTCGACGACCAGGTCGACTCGTCGAAGACCAGGGCACCTTGTCGACGACCAGAGCGACTCGTCGACGACCAGGGCGACTCGTCGAAGACCTGGGCGACTCGTCGATGACCTGGGCGACTCGTCGACGACATGGGCGATTCGTCGACGACCTGGGCGACTCGTCGACGACCTGGGCGATTCGTCATGTTGGGTTAGTGGCCCTTCGTCGGAAGAATCCGACATGTTAAGGACGGCACTAACGTCTGCAATTTGCTGAAGCGTCAGTGGCATAACTGTATAATAATGATAGTGTTCTCGGCTTCGCCGAATTCACTACACTTGATAACGTAATAAGAAGAATAACAATTTAGGCTAACTCATAAAGACAAATTTTGGTTGTAGCGTGAAAGTGGCCTATTGCCTGATGATCTTCCCGTGCGCTAATGAAGGGGAATGGTTATTTGGCGACGAACGGGGCAACACCGACGACGACAACCGTGGCGTCGCCGATGATGACAATGGAGGCAAGACCGACAACCGGGATGACACCGACAACGACGACCGGGATGACGCAGATGACGACGACCGGGGGCGATGACGATGATCAGGAACGACGGCAATGACCAGGGGCGATGACGACGATGAATGGGGATGAAGATCGGGGACGACGACGACCGGGGATGACGACGAAAACCGGGGACGATGACGACAATGCCCGGGGGCGACGACGATGACCGAGGCCGACGACGCCGACCGGGGCTGACGACAACGACGACAACCGGGGCGATGACTCTCAGCGCCTCTTCTTATGAGGTGTACTGGTTGGCGTGTCAAAGCATGGCAGCTCTGATATTTGGGGCCACCTGCTCTTCCGTGGCAGGAATGTCCATGTCTTCCCCCACGCCCTCTGCTGTCTCCCGTCTCCGCCAATGCTTGGAATTGATTATAATCAATGCCACCGGTTGTGCACAGATTATGGCTAGTTTCGACTAGCTATGACTAATTATTATTTAAGAGATGGGGATGACTACCGGGGCGACGACGATCAGGGCAACGATGGCGATGACCTGGGTGAAAACGACGACATTTGGGGTGAAAACGACGACATCTGGGATGAAAACGACGACGACTGGGGTGAAGACGACGACGACGACTGGGATGAAAACGACGACGACAAGGGTGAAAACGACGACGACTGGGGTGAAACCGACGACTGGGGTGAAAATGACGACGAATAGGGTGAAAACGACAACGACGACTGGGGTGAAAATGACGATGACTGGGGTGAAAACGACGACGACGACTGGGGTGAAAATGACGACGACTGGAGTGAAAACGACGACGAATTGGGTGAAAACGACGACGACTGGGATGAAAACGACGACAAACAGGGTGAAAACGATGACGACTGGGGTGAAAACGATGATGACTGGTGTGAAAACGATGCTGACTGGGGTGAAAATGACCGGGCCGACGACAACTGGGACGATGACGACTGGGGCGATGATGACCGGGGCGATGACCGGGGCAACGATGACCAGAGCGACGACAACCGGAGCGACGATGACCATGGTGATGGCGATCAGGGCGACGCTGACAGGGGTGATGATGACCGGGGAGGTGAAAACCGGGGCGACGATGACCGGAGTGACACGACAACCGCAGCATGCTCGTAGGTCATCCATCCCAGTTTTACCTTGCTTGGCAGTGTGTGTTTCAAACACCAATTTCACTGCGTAGGTCGGTCTGGCCATTCCGCCAATCCGACCCACCCAGTCCACTTGATGTTCACCCTGTTTGTTCAGATCTTAATTTATGTCATCATTTGTGAAGTCCCTTTGGACTCCCGATGTGACACTTATCGCTTTGCTAAGTCTATGATTTTGAGTGGTGAAGTATTCTATTGTCACAACGTGGCTGCCCACCATCGTTATTTTGAGCGGCTTCTGGAACTGCACTTCGCTGGTGACGGTCACTAGAACCTCCCTACCCCTCTTATCCAGGCCTGGGAGCATGCCCACCATAGCATACAACAGCTCGTATATCACCATGCGAGTTAACCATGCAAAATCATCACCCAAGTCCCTTAATCCTCACCCTCGTCCCCTGGGTAGCAGCCCCCCCCCACCCCCACTTATGACACGCATCCCTCCTTTATCTTCAGGGCGCGCCCTTGGAAACTGCCACTCTGCACGTGTCCCTACACCTCTTGCTGGGGTCCCTTCAACTCCTCCCTCTTCCACCCCCTTCTCTAACACCCCGACCCTCTGTTTCCTTTTAGTGGCTTCTTAGGGGTGCTTTGCGGCGGGTTCTAGAGATTGCTCTCCAGATTCATCAACTCATGTGCCAAATGTTCGTGGGATATTTTTCACATTGCCGATCGGTCAAACAGATCCCCTTAGCAGGTCCTACGCGCACCCCCCCCCCCCCACCCATCAAGTGAATAGTGGCGCTATCCCCTCACTAAATCACTCCCTGGGGGAACTCCCTCCCTTTCCTCCCACCCGCTCAGACCACCAGTGGTGCCCTGCTTTGCAGCACCCTCCCCGTTGGTGGCAGCGCTCTCATCGCTGCCTTGCCACCCTTTGGCGCTATGCTAGCTGTGGTCAGTTGACCACCACCAGCATTGCGCGTGCCTTCAAAATGCTGGGTGATGAAGTCTCCTTCCTCCATGCAGGTTGCCCTAAGGTGTGCTGGATTAGCTGTAGTGTGCAGTAAGAAGATTTAGAACGTGTAGGGTGTCAGTTAGGGTAGAATGAAGTAGGATTAGTGTGTGATGCAAATGTGTGGAGCTGGCTGTAATAGATGGAGGTGTAGATAGAGAAGAGGTAGAGCAAGCCTGACAAGCTTAAGCCAGTATACCAATGCTGTCCGTTCCGTGTCGTGTCGTCCCCTCCGGTGGGCCTATTCTCGTGAAAATTCCACTTAAGCGAAATAAAAATCTAACCTGCAGGCAGGTCAGCTATTCGACTTAAAAGAATTTCGAAAACTGGTGCCGATAAGGAACAAAGCTAGTATTAATGGCTGAAAAGTGATTTGAGTGTCGAAAAATCTAGTGGTTTAATGCACACAAACAAACATCCAAAAGAAAAATTATCAAAATGGTTTAAACAAGTTTCAAAATAAGAAAAGTATTTAATAACAATTCTTTAAACTTACTTAGAGAGAATTTTTTCCGAAAATTTGCTACAAAAACGAACAAAGCCAGCGCTAATCGCCGAAAAGAGCAGCGATTTGAGTGTCGAAAAACCTAGTGGTTTAATGCACGCAAACGAACATCCAATAGAACAAGAGGTATCAGAAGATACCAATATCTCGCATTTTTAAGTTACCGCAGGATCCGGCTGCCGCAGGATCCGGTCTGCCCAGGACTAAATATTCTGCAAAAAAATAATGTCCAAGGCGTATACAAATAAAGAATTAGAGATCTCCCATTTGACCCCTGGCCACTGCCCTCAGATTGACTCAAGAACTAAATAATTTGTTGTACTGTAGTCTACTAACTACAAGCTTCAAAATCATGTGACATGACCACGTTTGATAAAAATTTATTTTCTGCCCACCATTTCCCCAACCCCTGCGCCCCTGGGGGTGATATCAAAATTCCAATGTGGCATGCACATCCATGGCCATACCGGTATTTGTACTCATACCGAAAGTTCAAGTTTCTATGTGAAATGGTCTACGAGGAGTTGCGTTACAATCGATTGATGCCGACTTTTGACACCACCCCCTACCCTCTGTTTGACCCAACATCAAAATAATTCCTTGTACTGTAGTCGACAAATCATTGGCTTCAAAATGACCACCCTTGGCAAAATGTAATTTTTACGCACAGTCCCCGCCTCCCGGGCCATACCCCTAGGGTCATACCAAAATTCCACAAGAGCTATCAGAAGATAGCAAATAGTTTATCTGTATGTATGTATGATTACTGTATTCCGCGGCTGTAGTAGTAGAAACATCCCACAGCTGCAATCATTCCTTCACTTTTTCCCACTGTGTCTTGTCCTCAGCCGAAATTCTTAGCTTCCTCGGGTCCATTCTTGACTTGAGTGTACCGAGTCCTGCTTACCTGTACTGTATATTAATTGTACATCACAGGATATGAAGGACCACCGGATAGTCTTATTTTGAAATTTGACAATCAACATGCTGATTCAAAACACCCAAGGTATAAACCATCGGGCAAGCATAGCTTGGAGATTGAACCATAAAGCCTTTCTACCAAGGAGCAACCTGAAGTCATTACTCATTGTAATGGCAACTGGCACCCTGGGGCTAACCGAAAGGCAAATGATCCAAACATAGGCAAAGTTCATAGTCTGAAAAAAGAAGAAACATTTTCAAAAACAATCAGCATAATACATATTTGGATGTGAAATGGTCTGTGAGTTACATTACAATCGATTGGTGCCCACTTTTGACACCGCCCTTACCCTCAGTTTAACCCAAGATCAAAATAATTCCTGGTACTGTAGTCTACTTATCATTGGCTTGAAAATGATGTGACATGACCACCTTTGGATAAATTTAATTTTCTACTCACAGTCCCCACCCGCTGGGAATCATAACAAAATGTCAAGTGTCATGCACATCCCTGGCCATGTGTAATCATACCGAAAGTTTCAAGTTTCTATGTGAAATGGTCTAGGAGTTGTGTTACAATCGATTGGTGCCCACTTTTGACCCCGCCCCCTAATCCCAGTTTGGCCCAAGATCAAAATAATTCCTTGTACTGGATTTTTTTTTTTTTTACCCCACATTTTCCACAACAGGGCTCTGCCCCTGGGGGTCATGCTAAAATTCCAAAAGTGTCATGCACATCCCTGTCCATATGTTCCATCATCCCCCAAAGTTTTAAGTTTCTATCTGAAATAGTCTAAAATTCCAAGTGTTATGCACATCCGTGCCCATATGTATAATCATCCCAAAGGATTCAAGTTTCAAAAGCAAGTCTTTACTGATTAAATTGTCATTTGAATAACCTTAACCACAGCATAATACATATAACCTGGATGCAAATCAGGCCTAAAATTATCAAAATCCAAACACCAAAAAAGAGGAAAATATTTGAAAATCAATTTCCTTTTGATGTAGGCTAGCCATAAGCATGGTATAGAAAAAATCTGTGAAGTTTTACTGAAATCCAATAACCCCTTGTGGGTGCAAATGTCGTTTTAAAACAACTTAACACGGCCAAGAATCATAACCAGGATATATAACCTGCACACAAATCTGCTATAAAATAATAAGTTAAACGGTGAAAAAACACGTGAAAACATGTCAAAGTCGATTTCCTTTTGATGTGGACTAGTCCTAAGCATCGTACAGAACAAATCTGTGAAGTTTTATTCAAATCACCCAAACTCTTGTGGATGTAAATCTCATTTGAAAAACACCTTAACACGGGTAAGACCCATAACCAGGACATAATATGCATGCAAATCAGGACTAAAATAGTCAAAGTTCAAATGCCGAAAAAATCTGGGGAAAATTTGAAAGTCGATTCCTTTTGGACGTGGACTGGTCCTAAGCATCGTAGAGAACAAATCTGTGAAGCTTCTCTTTAAATCGGATAACCCCTTGTGGGTGAAAATGTCGTTTTAAAAAACTTTAACACAGCCAAGAAAGATAACTCTTGACACATAAAATATTCTATGTTCAAGCATGATAAAAGTATGGAAAAAATTATAAAATCAATATAATTTTGATGCAGGCTAGTTCTAAGCATCCTATAGAACACATCAAATCGGATAACCACAAATGGCATTTTAAACAGATTAACGGGTCCGGATGCCAACGCCAACGCCAACGCCGACATTTTATCCCCCATCTCCCAAAATCTCTTTTTTCAACTTCGTGAAAATACGAGATAAAAAGGATTATTAAATAAAACAATTCTTTAAACTTTCGTCTCAACTAAGTAATATAATTTTGTCGCAAACGCAATAATGGACGCAAATAAAACTAGTCTAAAACACGTCTGTTATCAACGAACGAAAAAATCTGAGTGCAGAATGTTATTGCCTACCCAACGCAGTTTGGTGCGGTCTTCACTTTGGCCACATTGATAGACGCACAGCTAGTTCGGTTGTTTTTAGAACACATATGGTGCTAGTAGCCGATGATTCCATAGATTTTAGTATTTTGGTTAGGGCTTCGTTTGGATCGGAGCTGACGTCGATGTTAGCTATCTGCTCCCCGATGGCATGTCTGTATGGCATTTTGAGTGTCAGTGTCACTGGTGAGCTTGGGTAAGTTGTAGGTGACTCTACCCTCTTGCCTGGTATAGCGTGTATTCATTAGGTAGAGCTGGTCCATATAGAGGCGTGTAATGACAGGCTTATGGTCAGAATTATCTGTGCCTCCATAGGAACGAGCATCAATTGGATGTGCCTCCATAGGAGCGAGCATCTCGAAGTAGGGGTGTTGCTGCTGTCTTGCATAGTATGAAGTCTATTTGACTGAAGACAGCTGTTGTAGCCTAGAACATTTTTGGGGCTTCGCGATAGGCAATGTGTCCGGTCCATGTTGTCTGGTGATGGCATGGGTGTTTGAAAGCCGTAATTGTAGCAAATATGCCATTGGAACTAAGGAATGCCACCAGTGCATCTCCATTGCTGATGCGTGTGTTCTCATACACATTTTAAGAGTTATAAAAAATATTATTTAGATTTTAAGCAAGTGGATTAGTAAACGAACAGGATTTACAGTAATTTACAAGTTAGATTTTCAAAGTATTTCAATAGGGTTGTTGTATGTATGGTACAGAGGACAGGAGCCTTCAGCATACACACAAAGACGCACAAAGACGCAAAAGACGCACACACGCGTGCACACGCACGCGCACGACCGCACGCACGCACGACCGCACGATTCTTAGACAGTCATACCACATGCGCACCAGGACACGGTATATACGCATCGCTCCAGTACACAACTGGATATACACACACGCCCATAGATATCACATGCATGAAGAAATGAACAAGCCACGCCCACAGATAAACACACAAGTGAACTCACAACCATTGACAGTGACACACACCTCCATTGACTTACACACACTACTAGGGATTATATATGTGTAACTCACCGATATCGAATTTGCACTGTTGGACAACGGCGCAGGGACCAATATCAAATTGGGTAAAAGCACGCCCGTAGGTCAGCATCTGCCCATCCTTGCATCTAGCTGTCCATCCATCAATCTGTCTATCCATTCATCAGTTAGTTATTTAGTCTGTCCATCTATCTGTCCATCCATCCATCCATCCATCCGGCCATGTACGTACATCCATTCACCAGTCCGTCCATCCGTCCGTTAGTTCATTCATTCGTTCTTCATTCATTCCGATTCGTTTGTTCATTCATGTATTCAGTTGTCATGTATTCGTTCTTCATGGAGTAGTTTTTCTGGATGCGGTTGCGCGCACATTTAAACTTAGATTAAATTGGTAATGGGTATTATTCACATATCGAGGTTAGACGTGTTGTTCACATATATCGAGGTTAGATGTGTTGTTCTCTACGTGTGCGTGCGTGCGTGTATGCGTGCGTCATCAACAATGGCTGCACGTTTTGTTAAGTCTTTATAGGTTTAGTTCAACCTTGTTAAAAAAAAGTTCCTATGCTCATCTAAATTATCCATTATGAAAATCATGCTGATTCTGTCACAAACAACAGTTATCCCCCTTGTTTAATATATACTTAGGGATGCCAGGTTAATTTAATCTCACCATTGGGTTACCGTTCAAAACTGCAAAAGCAATTATACTCATGCTTATCTATATGATCCGGATGCACGTCCATTTTTCCCTTGCTTTAAGTGCCTTCTCAACAGCAGCCATTTTAATTGGTGCTAGTAATGGCCTGGGGTCTCCCGAGAACGGGTGCAAGGGCTCATCATCGTGGACAGTGAACTGTTCTTTGAACCATTCTCGAATCGCCTCGGCTTTGCCCTGGTCATTCCCGATAAAGTGTCCCTGTGAGCAGATCTGGGGTCAAATGCAAATGCATTTAAATGTATTTAAATACTTTTATTCAAGTATTTGCATTTGCATTTGAAGATTTCAAATCAGAACTATTTGCATTTGCATTTGAATACTTTTGCTAAGGTATTTGAAATTTCAAAAAGTTTTCAAATGCATTTTCAAATACTTTTCATATAATATATATATAGACAGCAGGATCTTCCAAGCAAAGTAAATTTAAAATATTCCCAAACCTTATTTAATCATAAAGAATTTGTATCTGCCTTGTGGTCATGAAACTCCTTTGACCACTGAAATATCAGCTTCCCAAAAGTCAATTTCATATGTTAACTGGTGTACATTCTGGAAACAATATTGCTGTAAACTGTTGGTATCTAATTTGACAGCAACAGATTTTTAAAAACATTGTCAAATGTACACCAGACATTCATCTACTGACCTGTATCAATGGACCTTTCCATTTTTAGCTATGCCACGCCCATCACTAGCTAAGCTCCACCCACACCTCGCCGTGTTGGGATTGATCGATCCCCGAATGCCCTAGCCATCAATTTCCTGAAAACTATACAGGGAAGCTGTTGAATATTTTGTAACTAATTTGACTGGGTGGTGTTTCTGCCTGTGGCAGCAACAGCGCCCAGTCAAATTAGTTTCAAAATAGTCAACAGAATATTTATTAAATAGTAAAAGCAAACAAGTTGTACAACAACGCATAGACCGTCTTCAAATATGCGTTCATGACGTACTTATCGACGTCATTCATTATGATGTCATTGTACACATCAGGCAGTTCATTATGACGTCATATGATGGGTGGGTACTCTGGAAAGGTGAATTATATTTGGCATTAATGTGATTAATGGGGTTAATATAATACCTGTAATATATGTGTCAGTTTGTGAAATCATAATCAAAACAAACAATATTAAATGCAATCTAAGGCTTGTGTCAGGTTTATGTACATAACTGTTTCTCTATAGGGTCAAATGATTGTATGAAGTAGTTGAGCATATAGCAGGGTGTGGTTATAAGTGACCAGGTCTTTGTGTGAGAATGAATAGAAAATAGCAGGATAGTTTTGAAGCAATAAAAACAAAAAAATTTAACCTACAGTTGTGGGTGCATAGATTTAAACAGCTCTTAACTTTTCAATGATGCAACTAATTTTTCATGACATAGAAAATATTATGTTGAATAGTTTGAAATTAATTTATTTATAAGCTGCTGCTGCTGCTGCTGCCTAATGCAGCAAAATAGTCCAGTCAAATTATTTTCAAAGTAGTAAACTGCTTTTCTGCGTGGTAGCTTTGAAACTGTGATTACAGTATTCCATCCATGAAAGGGCTAATGGAATAAATTTCTCAACAAAATGAATTTCATTAAGAACGTACATTTGACAACATTTGAACTGTATTGGTTCCTGTGGGAGAAATTACTTTCTGTTAAATAAGTTTCAAAGTAACACAATTTTAACTCCAAGAAAACGTATAGTTTATGTAACCCTTTCACCGATGAAACTGGCCGTTAACACAACTTGAATGTAACCATACTAGAAAGCTGTTGAATATTTTTAAATCAATTTGAATGGAAGGCGTTGCTGTCTTAGGATGCAACAACTTCCAGACAAATTAATTTCAAAATAGAAAAGTTCTCATTAAAGGTGTTAAACAAAATTTCATAATGCAGGAAAATCTAAGAGACGGTCAAGTATAGGTGGAGTAATGTGAGTTTAGCCTGTAAGTGCAAGTGTGATTAGAAGTGGCATGGATGTGTGGGGAAATGAATAGATTAGGTGAATGAATACTGTAGGGCGTATCATGGCAATAAAAGGGGAGTTGTGGATTTAAACTATTGAAATCAGTGTTTAACCATTTAATGGAATAGATCAGTCATCAATGTAGAACATTTATCACAAGGAATGTCCATTTGAAAACAAGTTGACTGAAAGGTATTTATTCCTAATTGAGAAATTACTTTCAGTGCAATCATTTTCAAACTAAATAGAGCTTAGCTCTTAGAATGTGTATATGAATAATGTGTAATGGATAAGTTGATGTGAAATCTGCTTTATTGATTACCTGTTTATAATTTCGAATACAACATCTAACCGTCTAAAAAAGCAAACACTTTCAATCAAATTATTTTCAAAATTTTCAACAGCTGTCCTATCCTAAGAGATCACCTGCCTTACGGTCCCTTCTGTGAAATAATCTGAAAACAATTTACCTGGAGTGAGGCTAACATTTCATTATATCATTCACAGCAATCCCTCAAATGTGCCAATAATAGAGCTATCTGGTATATAGACCACTTTCTTCAATTTGCAAATCCAATTTAAAAGCATTACATTTGACCCTCTACGTAATAATAGATCATGCAGTAACACTAACCCTCAAAGTTGTTCAAGAAATTTTTATAGAAAATGTCCATTTGCATACCAAGAGAATAAATTGTTTGAAAATTTTTCACTAACGACTGGATCGGTTACCGAGTTAGTCATGCCAGGGGTTCTGAATTTGACTTAAAGGATTAAGTGAGAAGCTCTATTCTCCTTTGGATGGTCTGTTAATACAAGTTTGACTCTATATAGGTATATGTAACTTTTGAACAATTGAAAATCAATTTAACTGAAAGATGTTGCTGCCTGATACGTTATAATACAGTATACAACTGTTTAACCCATTTCCTCTCAGCAAATCATGAGTCATATCTGATATGGCTATTATAGTAATGAAAGGCATTAGCAAGTATTTGAAGTAATTGAAATACTTTTAGAAAGGTTTTTGCATTTGCACTTGCATTTGAACAAAATTGAAAGTATTTGCTCATGCATTTGCATTTGAATCAATGTGTAGTATTTGCAGTTGCATTTAACTTTTGAAAGTATTTGACCCCAGGTCTGCTTCGAGTTGTGTACAGTGAGCGGTGGTGTGTAGTCAGTAAATCGCAGGGCTCGGGCTGCCCGAAACATTTTGTGACAATCATCCGTGGCAGTGAGTTTATCTACTATGGAGTCTGCTTGTTGAATAGCAAGATCCTTTAAGCGTTCGCTGATGAGGCGCAGGATGTTATTGCGTTCCTCGCGTAGTATGGTGCGGTCTTCAATTTGCCCACTTATAGATGAGCAACCGTAACGCTTTCTGATATGCTGACAGTTTTACTACGAAAGGGTCATACGTGTACCTGGTTCGGTTGTTTTTTATAACTCTCATGGTGCTCGTAGCTGATGATTCCATAGATATCAGTATTTTGGTTAGGGCTTCGTTTGAATCGGAGCTGAGGTGGATGTTAGATATTTGATCCCCGATGGCATTTGTGTAAGACATTTAAGTGCCAGTGTCATTGATGAACTTGGGTAGGCTGTAGGTTACTCTACCCTTTTGCATGTTAAGGCGTTTATACATTAGGTAGAGATGGCCCATCTGAAAGCGTGTAACGACTGGCTTATGGTCAGAATTGATGTCTGCACCTCCATAGTAACGAGCATACCGAAGTGGGGGTTTGCTTCTGTTTTGTATAGTATGTGTAGTAGTTTGCATTGGGTCCATGCCCGCACTATACTAGATTGTTCGTCATGCGCAACAAATTGACAGCTCTGCCTTTGTGTGAGTAGTGACCACTATCGACAATACCTACAATGATAAGAATTATACAAAAGCTTCGAATAGTGTCTTTGATAGTGCATTACATCTTATAAATAACTTTACACGTTCCCAAAGAAAATAAAGCACTTGAATATTTTGAATATAATTGGATTGCAGGACATTGCTGCCTTATGTCCAATCACGGTCAAAATATTCAACAGAAGATTTCTTAAGACATAACATGTTTCGTGGCTGTTTTAGAAACATGTCAACTTATTTCTTAGCTGTGCTGTAATTGGTTTTAGCAGTTCCTGGAGGACTAATGTCACATCTCTTACATATCTGCTCAGCCAGCCATCTGACTTTTCTATCAGTTGGCGTCCATGCATGGAAGGAATGGATAACAATGCATATGGTCACACTAGAGGTATCCATATATATGCGTCGAGATTTGATGCGGTCCGTCGACGGGTAGGTTAGAACGCGATTTTTTGCTGCAGGCTTAGGCTACACCATCTGCCCAGATAATCATAATGCTGATTTTCGGTTTTTCCATCGTGGTTAAAAACGCCATACACGTGTTTAATATAGTTGCACAGCTTAATTTCCGCAGATTATGAATGTTAAAATAGATTTATCAAATTACCTAAGAATAGATTATAAATGATGATTAAACATGTGTTGACCTACGGTCTAGATGGATGGATTCTGATAGATACAGAGTGTGGCCATCCATCTATGCAGTTGATGGACGTAGCAGCCGCAGGGGCGGATTTATTACTATGGAGACCCATGGACAGTAAATAGCTTAGAGCCTGTGAAGCTGTGTCTCCCTCCCATAGGCAGGTTTCCGGGGGGCCTCCCCTAGGGGAAAATTTAAAATCAGATGCTTTGAGAAAGGCATTTTAATGGCTTCTTGATTCCATAGCATCTAATTTTCAATTTTCTCCGTGTGTGGGGTGGGGTGGGGGATGGGTGGCGGGGAGGATCTATGGGAGGTGGTGGGGGGGGGGGGGCTAAATAAACTACAGCTTAGGGCCTCAAGGTATGAAGGGCCTCTAAATTACATAAACAAAAACCTTTTTTGTATAAAAATAAAAACTGCACCTGCAAAATACAATAATTATCTTTCAAAAATACTAAATTATTATTCTATTCCCAGAATCAGGCATGGAATATGGCAGCGGCTACAAACAATTCCTAGTGCACAGGGCCACGACATTTTCCAGGGCCCCTACTAACAATTTAAGTGTTATTTTTTATTGATATTAAATGCAGGAAATACTCGCAGTTTCTGCGGGACTGACTATTTTAACCTTTTCCTGACAGCGCATCTAATTTTCGAAAAGGTCATTTCCCCATGATTTTTTTCCAGAAAAATTTGCAGAATTCGGCCACCAGGCCTCAAGTCAGAATTTGAGAAATGGGAACACAACCATTGCATTGTGAGTTGTGCGTAAACCTGTGATTAGTGTGTGATTACTTGGTAGGCCCAGTCAAGACACAAACAGCGGGACCTAGCAAATGGATGCAATTTTTAATTTCCAGCCAGCATCAATGCCTATGCAGTAATACCCTGTATATATTTTGAGAATTTATAATTAACAGTTGTTGCCTGGTAGTTTACAATCCCACCCACTTTCCTGGTTACAGGGGAAGTATGGCAATATGGCCCTAGTGTTGTTTATCACTTAGAATACGGGAAATGGATTCCAAAAGAAATTAAATTTGATAATTTCCTGGGGTGGGTTGGGTGGCGTTGGAGTCTTCCCACTTAAGCTATCAATCAACAACCTTTGATTAGAAGCTGGCAAGTTATTTTCAAAACATATATAAATACGCAAACTATACCTACATCTTAAGAATTGGAAAATATTTTGTTAAATTCTAATCAGAAGTCGTTGCCTGGCAGTTTAAAAGAAGTAGAATTTCATCATTTTGCACGATTACCATTATTATAACTTACAATGTCGTTGGCATTATGCCTTTATTTTCCCGGTGGAAGGCTCCATCCATTGCCATAGCTTAGAGCCTCAGCAGGCCTAAATCCGGCCCTAGTTATGGATCCGATCAGTCACCTAAGTATGGCGTTATATTGGCATAATCAATTACGTCATGTGTAGACAGGGGTCACAAACATAGTGACGTATTATATAACTCCATCACAAAGCTCGAAAAGTTCCATCAAGTGTACGAATTTTATGTCTGATAAATTTATAATTTAGCCTAACAAACTAATTTGACTGGGCATAGGCAGCAACAACACCCAGTTAAATTAGTTTCAAAATTTTCAACAACGTACTGAATAAGCTATCTTGAAATAGGAATTCTGGGAATTCAGGCTTCGATCGATCTTTAAGACTATTGTAAGTAGAAGTGTGACGTATAGACGTCGATATGATTGGTCGGGAGAGTGATGACGTCATCAATATTTGAATTATTTTCCGCCCCTTTTCCCCCGTCAAAAATACTTAAATCTGATTGGTCGAGAGAAAAGTTGAGCATTATGCACTGGTCCCTCACTGGTGCACGCATACGACACCATCACACCCACCCAACCCAAACCACACCCCTCCCACCGAACACCCCCAGAACGCATAAATTACCATTGTCAAATTTGAATTATTTTTCTACCAGAGACATGAATCGTGCAATATCGAGGACCCCACTGAATGTTTTTACTTTGATCGGGTTATTAAGGGAGATAACTGTTGGTTGTGTAATTTTGTTACTAAAGCTCCATGTCGGTAATAATCTTTTTATACCCCACATTAACATTAGTAATCTCTCTCTCTCTCTCTCTCTCTCTCTCTCTCTCTCTCTCTCTCTCTCAAGGTTAACCACCGAGTATAAAACGTATTACAGCTGGCTGAGGTTTTTTTAATGAAATATTGAATCGATGGATGAATAACGTAAAACTACTCTAAGAATTCACATGGGGTGATAGCGGTATATAGTTTACTTGTTTAAAGTAATTACTCAGTACCTTGGGATCAGTAGTTCCCAAAATCTTGAAAGTAATCGTCATTGGAGTTGTTGTCATTCCTCTGCAGCTGTACAATCGTCTTGGCAATTTCCGCATCTGTCGAGTAGAGCCGGTCATAGAGATCAGCAACTTCTCAGCCACAGGTAGCTTCTCCTCGACGGATGTTTAGGTGGCATTGTCGGTGTCGATGATGCCGACAACACCTTTAAGGGGTTGTGAACCCCTCACCTTCTATGGGTCTGAGACGTTTTCGGGAGGCAACTCCCTCCCCACTGTCTATCACAATCGGATTGTTCTGCGAAAATAAATATAATAAACTCTGATTAATAATGATATATTATTTCAATAATGCGGTAGGGAAACTTGGAGGTCTTTGGGTTAAAATTTGACACCCATCAGGCTAATTGGTTTAAAATTAGTTAGAATGGCTTCTTAGTTAACCGTGTCCTTCACGAGAGGGAGAGCAAGAGCGAGACAGCGAGAGACTGAGGAGAGAGAGAGAGAGAGAGAGAGAGAGAGAGAGAGAGAGAGTGAGAGCGCCTTTGACCAATTACACTATGCAGACCCAGGATCCTAGCGAGTATTTTTTTAGTAACTCCTAAAGCAGTAGTGTAAGATTCTAACTTACTCTTATCTAAAATCTAAATCATCAACTTTACAAAACAGCCATCACACCCATGCATACGTCAGTGTAAGCAGACATCCAGGTATACTCGCAAATGTGTGGATGCCCCTGTCATACAAACACACTCCACCTGCTCACGCACCAACACCCTAACACCTTCAATCCGAAACAGATGAAAGTAGACTGAAGGAAATTTCAATTTCCCTTTCTCCGAGATCTAACAATACTTACCATTACATTACTTATTGATTACAGCACTCTTGGGTCTGTCACCTAAGAATCTTCTGATTTGATAAGCTCTTACTGGTTCCTGGAACCGGGTACCAACCCCCAACAAACGGGTACCCATTACTATGTACCGATCACATGTTTGCATAGCTACCAAACAAGACCTGAAACGTGGTTTACCTCTGTGGGGCTGGGAGGCAGGGTCCATAATGTAATGGTAAGTAAGTATAGTTAGATCTCGGAGAAATGGAAATTGAAATTTCCTTCAATCTTCTTTGATCAATACTTACCATTACATTACGTATTGATAACACCAGATTTGATCAGTAACCTGGTGGGAAGGGGCAAGCCATACAAAGCCTCTTTTGCCCCCAGATCTAGACTAAACTTGTCACAAGAACCTGAAAGGATCGACAAGCTTTGGGACCAAATCACATTCGCATAGCCACCACCCTCATACCCCACTCCACCCCTTTCTCCAAAAAAGGGAAGAGAACTAACGAACATGCATCTTTCCTGAAAAGACAAGTATGCCAAACGGGATAATGGCTCTTGACTTCAATAGTCTGGGAATGAGCATGAATATATAAGATGAATGAACATGATATATAAACATTATACAAAAAACAGTCTAACTTGGATTACCTTATGACTTTTGGATTGCAGACACGACACCACCAACCGTCACACCTTGGCCCAATATGACTTTAGGTTGAAATCATCTCACTAACCATGTCTACCATCCCTAATATAGGACTTAAGCGTCTAAAAGGAGAACAATCAGTGTGGCCACTAGACTAGTGTTTCAAGACTGCTAAAGCGTGTGGATTGGCCGAGTCTGAAATGTCCCTCATATAGTAGTCCATGAAAGAGGACTCACAGTGCCATTGTGCAATGGCCATGATGTCCTCTAACGCGACACCATTGATTAGGGCAGTCGAAGCGGCTATTCGCATGACATCATGAGCCCTGGCGCATTGCATCTGGTAATCACAATCTCGTGGGTAGTCTGAATGCATTCGACTACCTGCGAGACATAGTATCCATGGATGCTGCGCCATAAGGCTTCTTATGGCAGATACACTGATGTCTATCATTTGACCGTATGGAGCCCATCAATTTCTTGTACTTGGTCAAAGCACGGACTGGATACCAGGCACTGGCATCATGATCTTACCTGGTTAGTTTTGGTAGTATGATCAGGTTGCCGGGATATTTCAAAGATTGGTTCTTTGACAAATTCTGCTCTTGGAAGCAGTCAGACCCTCTTCAGAGACAGTAAGTCGGTCCCTCTCTGCTGAAAGTGCACGGACCTCACTGTGCCTTCTAGCTGAGGAAGCTGCCAATAGAAAGACCGCCGTAAGAGTCAGATGCTTTAGACTATCCAAACCCAAGGGTTCGAAAGGTTGCGTGGTTAGCACAATAAGCACCAAAGATAGACTCCAGGCTAGAATGACTACCGGCTGTCTTGGTCGGGGATTGCTCATCCCCTTCATCACGTTTAACTGGGGCCCCACTGGACTATCCCTGTTGGTAGACAAGGGAAAACTGATGCCAAAGCTAATGTATATCCAGCAATCATGACAGGAGCTAAACCTGTAAAGAATAGATCAGAGAAATTCTTCCATTTGCTGAATAGTGGATTGAAAGAGATCGATATCCTTTCCTTCACACAATTCTGCAAATTTGTCAACATTGTGGTTATAGGACATGAAAGTTGACCTTCTCGCGGCTGCGATGAAACATGCAGCCTGTTGAGAAAAGTCTTCTGATGTGGAATGTAGTTTGATAACACCCACGCAGTCAATTTGAACATTTTGGGAAGCAGCCCTTGGCCTGGGAGATTGTTTGGAATCTCGGGCAGCTGCACTGGATTGTCCACAAGCAGATCCAAAAGATCCGTGAACCATGCCCTGCTGGGCCAAAAAGGTGCTATTAGCAGGACCAGGCATGTCCTCTCCCTAATCTTCACCAAGACCTTCGGTAGAAGGATGGTGGGTGGGTATGCATAAGCGTGCATCCATCTCCAGCTTATCGCCAGAGCATATGTATCGATGGCATTTGGATCTGGAATCTGTGAGACATAAGTCATGATTTGAACATTTTCCTTTGTGGTGAACAAGTCCATGTTCTGTTTGCCCCAATGCTCGAAGATCCTTTGTAGAACTGGAGGGTTGAGAGACCATTCTGTTGGCAGAATTCTTTGTCTGTGAGACAAAGCATCCGCCACAATGTTCAATCGCCCAGCTGGTTTCAAAACAACTTAAATAATTCCTGCACCATTGAATCAGAGCCATACTGTCATGCATAGTGTGGGTGACTTGGTCCCTCCTTTATGATTTATGTATGATACTATTGTCGAATTGTCTGACAGTATCAATATCACCTTGCCCCTGATTTCTGGAAGAAATCTCCCCAGTGCCAGTTCCACTGCCATCATTTCTAACAGATTGATATGCAGCTGACTCTCTTGGAGACTCCATGTGCACGAAACCTGGTGTTCTCTCAGGCAGCCCCACCCCACCCCTCCAGCGATACATCTGTGTACACGGACAGCTAGGGTAGGAAAGGTGAAGCGAAACTCCTACTAGGAGATTCTGATGCTCCGTCCACCCTGCAAGATGAGACATCATCGGCTCCAAAACTGCAACCAGTTTTGACAGGGGTTCTGTTCTGTTTCCACAGAGACATCAGATACAACTGGATATGGCTTCGCATTAGAGCAGCGTATGGGATCACCTGCTCCTTTGACGACCATCATGCCCAGCATCTGAAGAAACCTCCTCGCCTGAATGTTGTTTCCCAATCTGGGCTTTGATGGATAAACCTTGCCTTCCTTGAGATCGAATCACATCCCCATATAAACGAAGTGTTGAGTTGGAGTCAACTCGGATTTCTCCTTGTTGACTATCCAGCCTAGCTCTGAAAGTAATTTCAGAGTCAGAACAGTATCCACCTCTAACCTGGCTGGCATGTCCGCCTTGATAAGCCAATCGTCTATGTAGGTGTGAAGCACCACGTTCTCCTTTCTGAGAAACGCTGTCACCACTAGGACCACTCTGGTGAAAAGTCTTGGGAGCCGTCAACAGGCCGAATGGGAGAACTACAAACTCCCAAACATGATTCTGAAACATGAATCTCAGAAACTCCCGTTCATTAGAATGTGGAAATATGCATCTTTAAGCTCGATTGGCACACCACATTCCTTTCCTCAATCCTGCCATTACCATCCTCAGTGTTTCCATTTTGAACAGAGGCATATGGATAATCCAATTTAATGGCCTGAGATTGAGTACATGTTTTCACCACCTCACCCCCTGTGCTCTTGGGGACAAGGAACATATTTGAGTAGAAGACTGGAGTGTTCAGGTTTGCTGGCTTTATTGCTCACTTCAGAAGCAAGCCTGACACTTTGTTTTGGATGGTTTCTAAGCTGTCTGGCTCCCTTGGTACGGGAGTCCAGACTGGTGCCAAAGACAGGACATCACACTTCACCAAGGATGCCTAAGGACACACACACGCACGCACGCACGCACGCACGCACGCACGCACGCACGCACGCACGCACGCACGCACGCACGCACGCACGCACGCACACACACTTAACGAGGGAGAGAGAGAACCATTTTGGTCTCTGCTTGACTTGTCTGACTGGCACCACTGTTCCTGTCGCACAGGCGCGGTCCAGACGGATGCGAAGGGAGCCATCATACCCTCGGGTACGATCCGCTCCCTTCTTTCTGCCCTTGGACAAGTTACCGTTGCCCTTACCATTACCGCCTCTCCGGCGATCAGGGCTGCCACTAGGGCAGGCAGGAGCCTCGACAGCCTTCTTCGCCTTCTTAGCCGTAGGGAGCTGAGAAGGTCCAGCAAGAGCATAAGAAGCTGGCCCAGTTTTCGCATTGCCCTTATGCTTCTTCTGCTTCTTGGAGGCCGGCTGTGCATCTGGCGGCTTGGATGCAGCTCCTAGTCCACGCACTTGCTGCACCAGCTCTAGCTCTAGCTCTAGCTTCACTACCAGTCGACTTTGTGTGATGTTGGCCGAATCTTCTAAGATGGCCTGACCTGGCCACCAAAGATGCTCGGTCCAATCAGGGGGATCCCATGTAACACGGCCGTCATTGATGCAGGAAAGCACTGCAGGTGGCACAAAGTGGCCTTCCCCTGCTTCAGTCAACATCGACTGAAGCAAACAATAGTAATTAATAGCATTCATTGCTGCCCTCACACCCTCATCACATAGGGCCAGGACTTCTTCGAATGTACCTGGTTGCCCTCCACTAGTGCCTGAGCTGGCCCAGCCACTCCAGCACTAGGGACAGCAAGGACCCAATGGTCACCCTCCGTGACCGTTGGTACCGCACCATAACGCTCGTATTCCAAGCTTGGGATACAGTATCTTGCCCTCAACCTCCCTAGAGGCTGAATGGAGTTGGCTTTTCGAGTAAAGTGGCTTCGCATAAATTTCTTCTAACAACTCCTTGAACTTCAGATCCAGTCCTATGGATTTAATCCTAGCCACGGGCAAGACCTCCATTCGTATGGATGCGACCGATGGATGGGGCATGTCCTACTCGGATGTGGTAAAGATCACGGATGGATCAACCCTGGCTAGCCAAGCCAGGGCATCACACCAATCCGATTCCGAGGAGGACACTCCCATAAAAACAACACCCGTTGATGTGCCTATGGTCTACCAACGGCGGCCTCCCAGCAAGGAGCCACTGTTGGATAGCCATGAACAACGGTACCATGCAGTTCCGCTGCCACCCAATGCAGCAAGGTATTCTATGGTGTAGGTCCGCATGAAAAACCGTGCGGACCCGTGATGGTTCTAGAACTGTGGCCATACACTCGTCCCAACGGCACCCCATGTCTGGACGCTGGACCAGGCGAGATAGGTGAGTACAACGCCTGACCAGCAACACCTGTCACAGGGCCAGTTGATGGCAAACCAACTGCCATTGGACGGGTGCCCAGTACCGGTGCGGCCTCAACCATGGGAGGAGCAGTTGCCATGGCTTGCGCCAAGCCAGACAAATAGAGGACGGTTCCATCCAGGATGGAATCGACCTGCATACGCTTCAAAGGCAGCGTCTTGGGCCGCAACAAGCTTCAAAGGCGGCGTCTTGGGCCGCAACAACCCCTCCTCCTCGGTATCCTCATCCTCCGACCCCGAAGAGTCATCATTGGATGAGGACACACTGGAGCAGTCTTGGTGGATGATTTCCATGCCTGATGGACAGGCTACCACTATTGGAGCACTCAGAGGTGGCCGCGGGGAAGCATCACCCACCAGGCCAGAGCCGGACGGGACTGCCAGGGAGCCATATGAGATGTACCCCCGGTAGCCAGTCCAGAACCCTGTCCAAGGACAGGGTCCATACCAATCATGGAGAGAGCTTGCACAACAGTCTTCGGTATCAAAGAAGACACCAGCGTAGGCAGGACACTATGCAAGAAGCCTTGCATAGCGGGCCCAAATCACGCAGGTGATGCCAACTCAAATCCTTCCGACTGTGGACGGGAAGTTCCAACAAGGGCCGAAACAGGCGCTTCCCGATTTGTTTTCTACCTGCCTGACCTGGGTCAGACCCAGCCAATTCCTTCTGGGAAAGGAACTTTAGCTTCAATTCGACAGGCCACACTAAACACGTTTGGCATCGGTCATCAACATTACACTCGGCACAACAGAAACAGATATGGTCTTTAAAGGCGACCCGGATAAACTTATGGCAATTGGCACAGGACGGAGGAGCGGGCTTGGCCTATAAGACAAGCACAAAGCTTCAATAAACAAGCGATTCAACACAGACAAATAATTGTCAATAGTTTGACAATAAATTATAAGTTAACCCTGCAGCACCCAACATCCGAAAACGTTACAAGCTGGCAATAAGAACATTAAAGGTTCAACATACACCCATAAATTGATGTTGCAGGATATATAAACGAACCAGGAACCGTAGCGAAGACATTCACGTTAGATTTAAGAAACATTTCCGAAATTATACTGCACAGACGAATGACAAAACGATACGAGTAGGAAAACAACAGAATGAATTAGCGCTACTGCTGTAGAACACGGCAGCGCCGAAGTACACACACATAATCAAGAATTTTGAAATAACCGATCATTGCAAACAGAACGGAGGTATACGCAAAACTTGACATAATTCATAAGTTTCTGGTACTAAAACGAACGCAGCCACCAAGAATAAGATGCGCGATTATAAGGAAACATTTTCCTCAACAAAATAAACCGAGACAAAAAGGGTGTGACGTCACCTGCCCAGATTATCAGGTTGAACGACGTAAGCCGATTTAAGGCAAGAGTCCATACGTCCGCGTACGCGTCCACGTCTAAAATCAATTATATGCATTTTAATGTGTGTGATTCCATAGGCGCTGACGCGTCCGTGATTAGCAAGGCGTCTGCACGAGCAACTTTTTTAATCTCGCTAGTTAGCGATCAAAACCCCGAACGCGAGGAACTCGCGTGGGTCTACTCTGTGAATATGACGTCACCCAGCATCCTGCCATGACTAAGGTGCAACACGAGAAAAGTACTCTTTAAATAGATTTCGAATTCTCATTGCATCCTCTCATGTCCTGTTTCCTACTATGTTAATATCCGCAAGCCCATCCAGTTACACACCACCATCCACATCCTGCAATACTGACGCGGTAACTTGGTCTGGTGTTGTTTCCATTTGGAGCATATTGTGTAGCACACACGTGGCTTTAACTATATGGTAATATTTTCGGGATGCACTGTCATCTTTGTGTGGTATACTCGCACTCTGGCCAAATGAACCAACGTCAATAAGCCCAATAACACAGTCGAAAATGCCCCTTTAAAATTATAATAGAGAGATCCAGAGTTCCATGGAGCTTTCATAACTAGATGCTTCCCGTCTATCGCACAGAGACAGTGAGGAAACCCCCATTTATCTGACAAATTTGCTGCAACTACTTTCCAGTCATCACTGTCCATAGGTAGTGGCATGTACCGGGATGACAGTTGAGGCCACATTACAGCGCATACTTCGTGTACAATCCTTTCTATAGTTGTTGGTCCGACATCATAACTAATGACAAGGGATCGAAATGACTCACTGCATGGGTGGATGGATGGATGGATGGATGGATGGATGGGTGTATCGGTGGGTGGATTGGTAGATGGACAGGTTGGTTGGCGGGCACGCCGACGGACGGACGAACAAACAGACGCCGGGTGGATGGATAAGTTAGACAGCACTCAAGGTGGGTGGCATATATTTGGTCACACCTACCTAAGTAGTGATTCACAATACACACTTATGTCCAAATTTGGTGATCTTGTATCTTGTATTATATCTTCACCTCCTTCAAAGGAGAACCGCATCATGCGTAATATTATTAGTCTCGCCAAAGTGGGACATTCATTAAAATCTCATGTTTTAATCATTATCAATATCATTATTAAGTTGTTATTAGTGACAGCATTGTAATTATTTGTTTATTGATTAAGTTGCTATTAGTGCTGTCATTCTGATTATTTTAGCGTCTCCAGTATAATTATTACAACCATAATTTATATACGAAGATTTAAAGCTCATGACAGGTGTCGTTAATACACACTAGATAGCCTAGCAAAAGATGTATATATGATTATTAGTGCATACTTATTAGTGCATAGTATTTGCAGCAAGGTGAACCTAGTTGAGTGAAATATAAAGAGCAGTCTTCTAATATGAAATTCTATCGGATACAGCTTATTATGTTTGGCATAATCGTCCTTCAAGAGCGATGTACAATCCATCGGGATACGTGTGATTTCTGTGCTTGGCCGATTGAATAGGTTTAGCTGCAAGTCTTCGTACATGGCGCGGTGATCTAATTGTGAATTGAGCTCTAACTTCTTCCAATTCCGGTCTGAGGGTGAGGAAGTGCTCCACAGTTTCTGATTCTTTCTTGCATAGAAGGTATAGCGGATCTGTAGTCCAAACTTGCTCTTTGTGACTGCAAGGGGTATGTGACTGTTAATAGCTTCAATTTAACAGGAATGCGACTTACTTCTCTTGAGCTCTGGCATAATCATAAGGTGACCATACCTTCTTATATGCCAAAGCACAATTTCTGGCATATAGCTATTGACCCCGTGAATTAGATATTTCAAATTCTGACCTCAAATGTATCCATTTATAACATTTTATATTTTCAGAGCCATGACACATCCTTTGAGCATCCACAACGGGAAAAAGTTACTATAAATACGGAGGTGAAAGTACGTGACTGTACGGAGGGAGAGCGAGGAATTGAGAAAGCGCTAACAGAACTAATCAATCAACATAATAACAAAGCTCTCAACAATATGAAAATGAAACATCAGCCAATACATGCCATCTATTATTTGAAAGTTGTGAAATATTTTCAGTCGCAAATTTCGCAACTCATTTTTTATTTAGGAAACGAGCATCTAACACCAATCCCTAGCACACCATTGCCCTAAGCAAATCAGCAAACACCCAAAATATATGGTGCCCAACATCAATTTCAACACACGTAGCGCAACACAACATTAACTGCACCATCTGCATCAGATGTGTTGTCGGAAGTATTCCGGGCAGAATTTGAATAAAAATTAAATTAAATAAAGACGCGTATGAAATATACAAGGCTTCGTTATTTTGTTATTTTCTTTTTTGTTCGAGCTACGGACAGAAACACTGGGGGATTGCGGACCACTGCCATTTCTGCTTTGAGAAATTTTGTTAACATGTTGTCTATACCGCTTTAATATCCGGATCCGGATCTTTTCCCTAATCACCATTAAAGTTTGGAAATTCGAATTCATGCATCTGAGAACATCCACCATTGTGTTAAAATTTTAATCAAATCGGATCGACAGTTTCCAAGACATACATAAATCCGGAAATTACCCGTACCCTTCATTAAGTTTCTTATATGATATTGCACTAACTTTAAACATATATAGCGAGCCTTTGTCTTGGGCAAATCACTTCCCTGCTAAGACAATGTTTAGAGATGTGTTTTTCTACAAGTACCAATACTTGGTTTAAAAAATAAAAACTGTTCTATATTTAATCGAAAATACTTGTCATTCAATTGCAGTCCTTTATCTATAAGTCGTGGATCCAGCACCTATGTGTACGTTTTCGCAAGGCTTACTTCTTCTTGTAATTTGTACAATGACAAAATGATGATTAACCTCTCTTCATCAACAAGAGAATTGTCAAGGTTAGAACAGTTTGGTGCCATCCTTCTCCTTTAATACCGCAAACAAAATGACGGAATAAACTTCACTTACAAACGCTTATATGGACCACACCTCACGATCAGAACGCCCACGGAAACGCGAACGCCTGACTCGAACGCGGACGCGTACGCGCCTATGGACTCTTACCTTTAGTGTTAGAAAACCATGAATTTCGCTGGTAAAACATTTCATATTACTGCCAGATCGCCGTAGGGGTTTAAAGGAGGCGATCATAACCGACCTATTTCGTTGTCTCATACGTCCCAGTTCCGGGGTCAAAAAATGGAACATACAACACACGAAATTTTAGAGACAATCTCCACTATAACTAGATTACAGCTAGAACAATACAACCTGGACGTTGGTGGTGATCTCTATTGGTAATCCCATCATAATCATTTACAGAATACGGCACAGAAGCACAGAAAGAACAAGCAAAAAACATTTTTCACTGCACAAGAAAGGGGTGTCACTTGTTGCTATGCAAATAAGTGATCGGTACATGGTAACAGGTACCCGTTTGTTGGGGTCGGGTACCCAGTTCCAGGAACCGGTAAGAGCTTATTAAATCAGAAGATTCTTAGGGGACAGACCCAAGGGTGATGGTATCAATAAGTAATGTAATGGTAAGTATTGATCAACGGAGAAAGTCTCTATCCACACACGCACGCACGCACGCACGCACGCACGCACGCACGCACTCACTCACGCACGCACGCACGCACGCACGCACGCACGCACGCACGCACGCACCAACAAGATTCTAAGGTCTCTGTACACACCACAAACCCACACACGCAAGCACGTGCACAAGCACATGGATTCCAACCATATGGACGCAAGTTCATACACACAGGTGTTGATAAGTATAAAAAGTTAAAACTTGCATTTGCTTATGCCCATCATTGCTGCTCATCTACGATCGTGCACGAGCGTAGCCTCTCAATTGCTCAAGCGAATTGCCAAGTGGGTCGCTATCGTGGATCTGTATTGGGTGGTCACGCAACATGTAATCGACGTACCCGTCAACTGCTCTCAGTGCTGGTCAAGGACCTTCGACAATGTTCTCAGTGTTGTTGTTGTTAGTGGCGTCCATCTTCAGAGCTTGTGTAAACCTTATTAAAATATGTTAAAAGCATTAACCTGTTAATGGCTGTGATAAATATAAATATATATAAATATAAATATATATAAATATAAATATATATAAATATGAATATAAACAAATATAAATATCAATATAAATATATATCAATATAAATATATATATATATATATATATATATATATATATATATATATATATATATATATATATATATATATATATATATATATATATATATATATATATATATATATATATATATATATATATATATATATATATATATATATATATATATATATATATATATATATATATATATATATATATATATATATATATATATATATAACTACCAATGCAGATTGCAGATTTTAGGGTACGATTTGAATATTTATGGGATTAGAGTAACTACTGTACTCGTCCATGTTTCAATTTACTAATTCTGAATTAAAATTCAGAGGTACAATGTAGAGTTGTCACGCTCCCAGCTTTGATCTAGAGGGTCGCGTGATCGTGGCTCCTTGGAACTTTCAGTTAATTTCACGACAACTATTTCAACACGATGCTAGGTGCTTTGATGCAGGTGTGTTTAGCATCTAGAGGTGTCAACATTAATGGCTACACTCTCACCCTATTAATTCAAAATACCTTTATCACATCGCTACGACTAGCGTGCGTAATAACTCAAATGGCAATGGCCATTGTGTAGTGGACAGAAATGTTCATGACAATCCCACGTCATACTGAATGTGTAGTTAACTTAATTTAATTATTTTACTTAATTTCCGCATAAAGTTGACTTGGTCTAAAAAAAAACTCAGCAATCTTGAGACCAATCTAAGAGTTAGCTCTGCATTAAGAACCATCATTCCCAGAAATCATCATTATCGTCATGATTAATCATCATAATCATTATTTCTCGACGTTGTAATTACCGAGGGCCCAAAACGTTAAAATGTTATCAGCTTATATTTAATACCATTACACGCCCATAGTATAATTAATTCACGGTTCAAAGCAGGTATAGCTGTATGTAGTAGTTAAAGGTTATTCAACATAGGGGGAGGGGAGGGGAGATGGAGAGAGAGAGAGAGAGAGAGAGAGAGAGAGAGAGAGAGAGAGAGAGAGAGAGAGAGAGAGAGAGAGAGAGAGAGAGAGGGAGGGAGGGAGGGAGGGAGGGAGGGACGGACGGACGGACGGACAGACAGACAGACAGACAGACAGACAGACAGACAGACAGACAGACAGACAGACAGACAGACAGACAGACAGACAGACAGAGAGAGAGAGAGAGAGAAAGAAAGAGAAAGAGAGAGAGAGGTGTAGCTGCGGACACGCTCTCAGGTACACAGGTCGATAGAACACACAGGATGGTAGGGGACGCATGATGCTCACCTGGTAGAACATCTCTCATAGGTTGCCATAGAGTTAGGAGTTATTATTATTAATCTGCGATCTATCCCAGATTGTTTTTACTCAGGATCTTTCTTCATATTCTTCTTTCTTTTTTCTTCGTCAAAAACTTTGGCCCGCATCTCCACATACAATTTTCATCCGATCAGCTCCAAACCTGGTCATCTTCTGCTACTCAGCCTGGAATCATGTGCTATTACTTTTATTTTGGATCCATGTATGGAGATTTTCAAAATTTGTTTTTGAAGTGCTACTACAGCTAGAGTTTTGAACGGATCACTATCATATTTGCTGAGGATGTTACCACTGCCCATTTGTTTTTTAATTATTTTTTTTCAAAATGGCCGCCGGACCTTTGACCCCACAATGAATGGAAAAATGTCCCATAGGAAATGCATGGGGATTTCAAATGAATGAACCCAGAGTTTTGATCGGATCACTCCCATACTTGGGCAGCATGTTACCACTGATGATTATTTTTTAAATAAATATTTTTTCAAAATGGCCGTCATTAAAAAATCCTGGGCAAAAATGCCAGTTTTCGTTTTTTGCAGAAATGAGCTCGGGATGAATAATTTGGGGGAAAAACTTGGGGAAAAAAAAATGACCGCCAAAATAGGTTTTGTAGCGATTGACTTAAGATTTGGTGAACTTCTAGTTCGCATATTGACTTGATTTGGTATCAAATTTGAAGTTGATCCGACCAACAGTTTTCGGGAAACCCAGCTTTTGGGTGCCTCATATCCCCATAGTAAATCTATGGGAGCAATATTGGAACAATGATATCTCCTATAGTTTTCTTCCAATTCTCTTCAAACCTGGCCAGATTCTAGAACATTAAGATATCTAAAAGAATTACAATGAAAATTTTAATATCTCCCTTGGGGTCGAGGTCATTCACGGGTAAAGCTTTCCAGTTTTTATGTTTGGCATAAGCTACATGCCTTTCATCATGCAACTTCAAAGATCATGTTAGAAGACACGTTATTTTATCCTTATGGTCAAAGTGGCCTTTTAGTGTAAACCTATGGGCATTTCCAGCATGGATCTTTGAGCTGTGAGTACGCATAGTTTGTATTAGATCATCATCAGACGTGTTCAATAGCCTTAGAAGCGGCCTTATACCATTTCTTCATGGCCAGACATCGCAGATTTACAGTTACTTCAATAAATGTTCTCTAGTTATTATTATTATTATTATTATTATTATTACCACGTTATTTCTGTTTCAGTCGGTTGTAACGAGTATGCAAGAGTTTAAACTCTGGGGAATAGATTAGACATGCAGGTGAATTGAATGTTTTTACTATTTATAGAGGGTTGTGACACATATTTTTAAAAACCTTTTGACTGAATGACACCAGCATATTTTCAGCAAAGTTATCACAGCTTCTCAGACCCAGTGCTCTGGCGTAGACATCTCTCTAAAGGCCTATTCGATTATAGCGAAACTGGTTTCAGTTTTACAAAACTGGTTTGTAGTTTCAGTAATCTGATAAACGAATACAGTCTGGAGTAAAACTGAAACTTTTTGGTAGGTTTCAATAAAAAGAACGCTGCAGCTCACAATGTCTCGCCTGTGATGGCGTGAATAGAATCTAAGTTCAGTTACCAAATTTATCAAATCTGTGAATTCTTTTCAAAATCTGATAAGCTTTTGTGGAATAAACTTTCATTTGAAAAACCTTTACTGAAGCAACAATATCCTTAAGCCATAAAATTGTCTATGTTCAAACACTGAAAATGTATAGAAAATTTTGGAAAACCAATTTCCTTTTTATGTGAGCTAGTCTTAGTGATGGTATAGAACAAATCTCCGAAGTTTTATTGAAATCTGATGAATCTTTGTTGATTAAATTGTCATTTGAAAACACCTTAACCAAGATGAAAACCTTAACCTAAAGGCATAAAATAGCAATGAAATTATCCAAGTTCACACGTGGAAAAAATATGGAAAAATTTTCAAAATTGATTTCTTTCTCACATGGACTAGTCCTAATGATCGTATATAACAAATCTGTGAAGTTTTATGCAAATCGGATAACTCTTTGATGGGTAAATTGTCACTTGACAAAAGCTTAACCTCAGCAAAAAGCTTAACCTGAAGTCCTAAAATAGTCCAAACGCGGGGAAAATTCGCCGACTAGCCCTAAGCATCATCTAATGGGCAACTCTTCTTAGCTTATACCAGTACTTTTAAATTTGGGTTCATTGAATAAGTCCACCAAACCTCAACAAGAAAGCCCAATTGAATAAGTCCACCAAACTTCAACAAGAAGCCCAAGGGCTTCTAGCGCTCACCTGGACCATTAGCATGAAACATTTGCATTAAATATATATTTCTTATATACAATTTTTACCTATGCTACAGTGGACCTGGTCTTTTCCGTATGGTAGAACTAATCAGGTCCTTCATTTTAGCTTGTTACTAGATTTCTTTATAATCCTTGGTTCCATGAATCAATCACATGTAGCTAAGAGTCTGGAAACTCCCGACTAATACTGTCTATACATAAATCATTTGCTTTCTGCTAATGTCATAATCATTGATTCCATCTATCAATCACGCATAGCTAAGAATCTGGAAACTCCTGACTAATACTGTCTATATATAAATCATTTGTTTTCTGCTAATGTCATATGCATTGGTTCCATAAATCAATCACATGTATTAGCTAGACATCTGGAAACTCCCGACTAATACTGTCTATACGTAAATCATTTGATTTCTGCCAATATTTTAATCATTGGTTGTATGAATCAATCACACGTAGCTAAGAATCTGAAAACTCCTGACTAATACTGTTTCTATATAAATCATTTGCTTTCTGCTAATGTCATAATCATTGGTTCCATGAATCAATCATGCGTAAGCTACAAATTTGGAAATTCCTGACTGATACTGCCTATACATACATTGTATGTATGCAGTTGCTTTTTGCTGACTAGTGTCTGTACCAGTTTGCATACACAAGATAAGTCATGTGATTTTAGCTACTAATGTTCTCAAGATTTGCATGAACTGATGAATGACGACATTTGATTTACTCTGCAACATGTGTACTACTTGTAGGCATAAGTAAATTGCCATCTATACACTGTGCTGTTTCTAATCATTTTGCTGTGTAATGCTGCTTAATCTGCATCTTAGAATTCTGTCACTGCTGCCCAGATTGGTTTATGTTAACTCCAATAACTTTCTAGTGTGCCATATAACAAACATGACAAATGGCTGCAAGGAATATTTGTGAATATGAGATCAATTGTTGTATTAAGATCTGTTGTTGCTTCTTTCATTAACTGACTATATCCATGTGTAGACATGATATCAGTAAGACTCTTGTATCTTGCTGGGTTTTCTGCTTGAGCACTATGTTAAAGTCTCCCATTATGATAAATGGTGAAGTACTGGAAATACTCTGATGTAAATGGTGAATGGCAGAGTGGATATGTTGGACGACAATACATTGAAACAAGCTGTAATAACCCAGATGACAGATGTGTTTTGCATAGTGATACCTCCACTGTCATATGGTTCAATGGGAAAAGCTCAGAAACAATGTTCTGTCTTATATACATGGCACTGCCATATGGAGATCTTACGCCACTGTAGTCATTTCCATACTGATAGACGTTTTGCAAGGCACCATTCTCATCACTATCTATGCCGCAGAGTTTGGTTTCACAACACATAATTATGTCTGCTGCCTTAAAACTGAAATCATGTCTGATGTCGTTAATATGTAGACGTAGTGACTGGACATTATGAAATACTATCTTGAGCATAGTATTTCACAAGCTGATTGGACAATGCTGAAACATAAAGATCTCTAAAAATCTTAACCATAAAATTTTTCAAACTTTTAGGGAGTGGAAAATAATGATGGAACCACCAGATACAGTCTCATCTTGTAAGCAAGCTACTTGCCAGAACAAGATACCCATGGTATTAGCCAATGGGGAAGCCATAAGGATATAGCCTCAATACTGAACCGCAAAGTCTACTTGCTTACTGTACCTGAAGTGCAAGATTGCATGACAATCAATTACATTTTCTATGTCGAAAACCATGGAAATTCATCAAAAGGTGTTCAAAGTTTTTTTTAAATATTGATGGAGTATGCTTCCCTATATTACAAAAAACATGTCTCTAAAGTTTCAGCAAGATCTGACCATGCTGAGAAAATGCTGAGACATAATGATCTCTAAAAACCTTAACCATAAAAAGCCTGTACATTTTCTATGTCGAAAAACTTGGAAAATTCAGCAAAATAATTTCAAAATTTAAAACAAATATTGATGGAGTACGCTTCCCTATATTATAGAGAACATGTCTCTAAAGTTTCAGCAATATCTGATGGATCAATGCTGAGAAATAATGATCTCAAAACCTTAACCATAAAAACCTGTACATTTTCTATGTCGAAAACCATGGAAAATTCAGCAAAATGTTTTCAAAATTTAAACAGAATATTGATGGAGAATGCTTCCCTATATTATAGACAACATGTCTGTAAAGTTTCAGCAAGATCTGATGCGTCAATGCTGAGAAATAATGATCTCTAAAAACCTTACCCATGAAAACCTGTACATTTTCTATGTCGAAAACCATGGACAATTCAGCAAAATATTTTCAAGATTTTGTTAAAATAATGATGGAATGAGCTTCCCTACATTATAGATAAGATGTCTGCAACGTTTCAGCAAGATCTGATGGGCCAATGATTAGGAATACTGATTTTTAAATACCTTAACCATAAGTACAGATATGGTGACGACGACGACGGAAATAGTGATCCCAAGGTCTCGCTTCTGCTTCGCCGGCGAGACAATAAAATGAACAGTTTCATGAAACAGAAACTGGTTCTATAAATGAAACAGGTTTTTCGGTTTCAGAATGCCTCTCTGAAAAGTGATGAATATTATGGAATTTGAAGGCGAGACCATCGGAAACTTTGTGAAAATGCTGATTGCATTAGTCTTAACACGGCAATTATGACAATGGCACTTCTGTGTGCAATATACTCATCATACTGATTATCTGCTGATTATCGAATGGATAGTTGCACGAAACCAAAAGAACCCGAAACTGCAAAACCTACCTCCGAGATAGTTTCAGTTTCCGTGAAACCAGTTTCAGTTTCCCATAAACGAATTGAATGTTTCTGAAACTAGTTTTGGTTTTTTGATAATCGAATAGGGCCTAAGGCTCAATTTCCACTAGAGGCGATTTAATAGCCATAGCGTCAGTGTCATTAACCACTATCGCGTTGAACTTGTTATAGAATCGCCGCGTAAACATGTAGCATTATTATATGTATATGAAGTCAAAGGTCAAAAAGTGGATTTCCTGCAAAAAAGCTCTTCCGGTTTTAGGCCAGGTTACGTTTCATACGAGATACTGCGAGTTTTGGAATATTATCATGTGGCATTTTAAATTGCGCGCGAAAAAAGCACCTAAAAGCAGCTTTTAATCGCTGCAACATGTACGCTCAAAAATTGCTACATGAAAACGCCTGCTAGTGGGAAATTAGCCAATTGAAAACCATATACCCTTTGCAAGCGACTCCGCTGGAGCGAATTAGTGGCGCTTTCGCGTTCTAGTGGAAATTGATCCTAAATGTTATTAAGCTAAGATTATTTAGGCCCAGTCAGGTGTAATGTATATTCAGGTTTTTAGGGGAGCTTGTCTCAGACCGGGTCGTCAGAGGGTTATTGGTCATTAAAGTTAGGCAATTTCACCACCAGGTGGGTGTAACATGTACGCAAGAGTTTTAAACTCTGGGAATAGCTTAGATATTCGAGTGAATTAAAGTGCCATCGCTTAGAGGCTTGTGACGCATACTTTTTTAAAACTTTAATAGAGCCGACCTACCCCAGGGCAATGACACAGATGTCCTTCCAAGGGCGACGATATAGACCTCGATCTGATTGGCCTGGAGGTGTTACGTGATCGTGGCCACGCCGCCTAACACCTTCGAACCTCATTACAGCTGCCAATCATCGGCACTTGCCCGCGCATATACATCAACAAAATCAGTGAAGATATAGACGTCGATGCGATTGGTTGAGAGTGATGACGCCATCAATATTTGAATTATGCCGCACCCCCTTTTTCCTGCCAAAGAATACTCAAATCTGATAGGTCGAGAGCGAACAAAGGATTTTCTCTCGACCAATCGGATTTGAGTATTTTGGCCGGATAGGGGTGGGGAACAGGGTGGTCTAATTCAAATATTTATGAAAGCTGTATATATATATATATATATATATATACAGCGTACACATTTAGGTCGCGGCCCGCCATATGGATAAGAATTGTATCATCAAGGACATGATATTGCATAGTGCGATGTGATAAAGATGTAGCATGTGTGGTATTGGAAGGTGTGGCATGGAAGACGGGCAAGAGCATGGCATGATAATATTAAGCATATATGGTCGCATTGTATGTGTGACAGGATGGGCAAAATGTTGGCAATAATGTGGATTATGGCACAAAGACGGCGATGGGCCGAGCACTGTGCAGTTGAAAGAAAGGCATGGTATTGTAAGCTTGTGCAGCCTACAAGGTAGAATATGGCACTGGCCAGCCCACGCATGCGCGAACCTGGCATATGCGTATGTCACCGAATATCAGATGAAAAATATGGAATGGCGGAAACCACCGTTAAATCATCATGCTTTTTGTGGCGTATAGGCTTTTCAATAACAAAATGGTAAAACTATGTTTGTCGAGCAACCAGAAGGTCAACCATTGCTTCAAAGAATGAATGAGATGCCTTCAGAAACGTGTAAATTTCAAAGGTATTGCGGGCAAAGACCCTGTATACACTGTTTCCTAAATCTTATAGGTTGTCAGTTGAGAGATCCAACTCTGGCAAGGCATGCATTTAGGGTAGATAATATGTCGCTGTATAGGCATGGCTCTGATGCTAGAGTAGCAATGTGTATGGCAGTGAAGGGAGGATATATTAGAGTTAAGGTATATGATATGGTATGATTGGGTTTGGAATAAGAATAACATATGCATGCTATGTCGGATTATGGTTGCTTGGGCTAGAAAAGGTAGCATGTGATTGGGGCAGGTATGTTAGTGGAGGTATGATAGGATACTAGGGCTGTGCATCCGGAATGGGGGCGTTAACAGTTTAAACGTTCATTCATTATCCGTTTAAACGTATGTTTGCCTTTCAAGTAGGTAATGGAATTCACTGGAGACATCATAGTAACCGTCCCAATAAGTATTGCGTCATTAACCCTTTAACACTTACAACAGCCAAAAACGGCCTCTGCGGTGATCCTGGGAAATGTCCATTTGCAGACCAAGAGAAGACTATTTTTGAAATTTTACCACTGGAATGACTGGCTCGATAACCGAGCCAGTCATTCCAGTAGTAAATTTTCAAAAATAGTCTTCTCTTGGTCTGCAAATGGACATTTTCTATGAGAAAATTGAGATTTTTTAAAGAAATGTAAGTGTTAAAGGGCTAAGGGGGTAAATAGACAATCAAGGCCGGCATCTGCACTGGTTACTTTTACTTTTAAATTGTTAAAAAGTAGCTTACAGCCGAATCCGGCAGAAGCATTAATTTCAAAGTTATCAACAATTTCTTAATACAGATCCTTGTTCATGGTTAGAAATATTAACATGTTAACGTTCTCGGGTGACAAAGAGCTACGTTTCTTGTTCACAATATGCCCGGCGATTGAGAAGACGCGTTCAGCTGTGTTTAAAAGACGTGAAATTTCTCGCAGAACAAATGTTTGACTTGATTGTAATAAAAGCAGTTAATTATAGTGTACCATATCCTGTATACTTTAGGTAGGGGGATTATCAGCTGTTTACCCGTGACAATAATTATTGAATCAACAATACGCCATGTTGTACACATATAACCACAGGCAAGTTGTATAATACTTTGAAACCTATTTCCTGCTGACTGTTTTGAAAATAATTTGAGAGGAGGCAGTTGCTGCTTTAGTGGCGCAAACAAAATCAGCATCCACTCAAAATTGTTTTCATTTGTTCAGCAGAATACTGGTTACGGCGCTGATCAATTATTATGGAATTTCAGAATTATATATATATTAGGAAAATGCGATTTTTGATTTTTGATTTTCGTTGAAACGGTTAGCATTTTGATAACCGTTTAAACGACTTGTGAACATTTAAACGTTTACGGCATGGCATGAGAGTGGCATGTATCAGGTTATGCAAGACATTGAAGTAATCAGAGAAGTAGCACAGCAGGGCAAGGTAATGAGAGACTGAAAGAAAGCTAGCACATGGTAGGATGGAAAGAGAATAATTATGTTAGATTTAATATGACCCGGTTGTGCTGGATAGCGAGGGTGATCAGGACAGGATGTGGGCAGGAGAGAATAGGTCATGTCGATATGGTTCGGTTGGACATATAGAACAACATAGAGTAAGTACACTGTTGCTGTGGTATATGTAGGGCTCTAAATACCAGCATTACATCGAGCAGGCGTTTGCAGTACAGGCCATTGCACGTAATGCCAGGACAGACAAAGGCAGGGCACACAAGTTGGTTATGGTATTTTGTCATAGTAAGTTAATGCATGACAGGGTAGAACATGATGGACGTTATGACAGCGGACGTTATAAAAGCAGCATTTGTTTATATATCCCAATGCACATGTCTGTAAGGAATAGTAAATAGCTGAATACATGATTGGCAATTTCTTTGCTATTGAACTGCATAAGCAAGTTCGAAAGTTTTGTTAGGTTAGCATAAGTTTTTATTATATTGGCACCACGGTGTGGGTGCGTATTGAAGACGTTTTATCGTCATTTACAGCGGTGGTGATACTTCAGTAGAAATAGCATGATGTTACAATGGCAACGCAATGCGTTATAGGTCTAGATGATCATTCAATGTGGGGATCGAATAGGAAATCCTACCGGTAAAATGGCGACGGCTTAGAATTCTTGTTGCATTGAGTTTGTAGAATCCTTCTATCAGACTGGTTGCCCGGGGAAAGCACCGGACCAGTGAAAAGGAGCAAGGAAATTTTGACTTAGGACTGATATTTCCGTTGTGGTGGGAAAACTTGACGCTTGTTCAATCAATAACAGCATGTGCGGGCAAGGTCAAACCATACAGAGTATCTAACCCAATTAAATCACACCATTATGTCATGTGGGTTGATCGAGGGGGTTGAAACACTTATGTCCATTTTATAAACATTGTGGACTGTAATTGTAAGCGAATACTCTGGTGTGACAATTCTCTATGAAACCGTGATGAATTCTGCTGTCAAATTAATTTTTACGTTAATATTTTTTTAATTTCTACATTTCAAAGTTGAAAATCAACTGGTATCATTGATCATCTAGAAGCAGGTTGCACACGTAATGGAGGAATCCAGTTTCTCAGTCAAACATGACGTCGTAATCAACTACGTCACATGTAGGCTGATGCCATAATTAATAACGTCATGATGGGCACGATTTAGTCCAGCATAAGTGCTTAATAGTCTGGCAAGCTGTACGAATTGTATTGCCATAGGCAGCAACAGCACCCAGTCAAATTAGATTCAAAATATTCAACAGCTTACCTGTATAGTTTTCGGGAAATTGAGATTCAGAGTGTAGGGGTTGTTTGATACCAATACGGGCAACATGTGTGTGGAGCTTAGATATATGGGCGAATCATAGCTAAAACTGGAACCTTCAAGTACATGAGTAAAATGTATATATATATATATATATATTGTCTCACTGCTGCAATTTTCAAAAGCTCTTCACTTGTTGAATATTTTGAAAACAATTCGACTGAAAGTTGTTGGCGGCTTAGCTACCAACAATTTCAGTCCAATTGTTTTCAATATATTTATCAGGTTCAGAGATAAAACCTTTGGAATATGTAGTCTGCAAAAACTCAGTTAGAGGGTTATTAGAGGTTTAAAAACAATTGAAGTAAATGGTCTCTAAAGGCAGGTAGGTGGTCTTTATAGCAGGTTATCCCCCCACCACCACGCAAACCATTTAACACATGCGCATCTGGCTGAATCACCAAGTTAGCAGCAGAGGTAGGGTGAGCTGGAGTTGATTTTAAAAATAATTTGACTGAAATCATTGCTGCCTTAGGCAGCAACAACTTTCACTGCTGCCTAAGGCAGCAACAACTTTCAATCAAATACATTTCAAAATATTTTTAAGAGCATAGATGTCAGAGCACATAATACATATCTTAAATATTTTGGCAGTATTGGAAAGGTTAATCCGTTAATTGGAATTTAATATCTAGTTTGGCAATAAAATCTGACATAGTGATAAATCAATGGACAGTGGAAACAAACCGATATTTGCCCGATGAAAGTGAGACTGCAAATATTTAAGAAGTGGTAACTCTGGCATTTGACGTCCTATCAGTTTCATTTTCACAACATAGATATTAGATGCCGACATTAACATTGTGACCAAATTTGGTGTCAATCCGTCAAGAAATAACAAAATAAGCCGCCATTGTTGGTGAGACAGACAGACAGATGGATGGACGGACATACAGAAGATGGATGGGGTCATCGCTATACGACAGCTGACTGACAAGTAAGCGGAGTTAAGAAAACCAATTTGGGCTTCAAAATCCATCAAATAAAAAAAATTGAATATGGCAGCCAAAAACGCTAAAATCTGATTGGTCCACGGCGGCCATGATTTTTACCAATCAACTTCCCATGAACAAACTTTAATGGCCCTTAGTCCATAATCATATCCCCAAAATTTCAGCCCGATCCGTTCAGTGGTTCTGCAGAATAAGTCGTTTTCACGAAAACTATGTCATCCAAGATGGCTGCCGAACCATTTGGCCAATCAAGTTCTTTAGAACAAACTTGGTTCAGTTCTTGCCCTATATGATATTTCGTGAGTTTTGAATCAATCCACCAAGCGGTTTCGGAGAAGATTTTTAGTCATTTCCTAAAATCGGCCAAAATCCAAGATGGCCACCGGCCAAATTGGCTGATCGGCTTTGTTTGAACAAACTTGGATCCCTATGCCCTAAGGATACTTCCTGCCAAATATAATTGAAATCGGCCCAGTGGTTCTTGAGAAGTCGTTTAAAGAAAAAAGTTGATGGACGGACGGATTCCGGACAGACGACGGACGGTCGCCATGGCATAAGCTCACTTGGCCATTCTGGCCAGGTGAGCTAATAAGACAACGCAAAGATGGCCATGACCCAAATTGACCAATCACCTTCACCTCTCATATCTCTACACCATATGCCTGCTTCCTGCCAAATTTATTTGAAATCAGGCTAGCCCTTGGTCCTTGAGAATTAGTTGAAGAGATGATGGACAGTCAACAAGGCATAAGCTGACTAGGTCATTCAGGCTAGGTGAGTGAACAAGGATGCAAGGCACAGACGGTGTAGATATACTCTGATTCATTACACTAGAACAAACAGAATATTTGCACATAGATAGAATCATTATAAAACAACTTCATTAAATACAATACATAGAAGTATTTTATTTATAATATAATACAAGAGCATTATATAAGCATTGATACTAAGACTGGTCTACACTGACCACTTGATTTAGGAAAAAGGATGCTGGTTCAATTCGACAAGTGGTACAAATCTTTGGACTACATGTCTTAAAGAACCACAATCTTGTGTCCCGCCAAAAGCCATTTCTTACAGCAATTGACTTTTGGTGTTTCCAAATGCTGATTCTCTAATGATCAGTTCTGAAAAAATTAATTCTGTAGCGCTCTTGAGAAGTCTATTTCTCTTGGTCTGTAAAGCAACATTCACAATGAAAATACTTATCTTTTCTTCTCTAATCTTCAAGCCATTCAAAAATGCTTTCTGTGAGGATCATGAGAAATGTCCATTTGCAGCTCAGGTGAAGAATCTTGATATTTTACCACTGGAATAACCAGCTCCATATCCATGCCATTCCAGTGGTAGATTTTCAAACAGCATCCTCTTTTGGTCTTCAAATTGACACGAATTCCCCCACAAAATTAGATTTTCTGACCAATTCTAGACCATTGAAATCTTAGTTGTACTCATGGGCGTTATATACAGTACTTTATACATCAATGTTTTATTGTACTTCTTCAAGAATCAAAGGAGAGTTTGAGACAGATCACATCCTTATCCATTCTAGTTATTTGATAAAACTATAAGCGAATATGATGATATTGGTTATATAATGCATATAACCATCTTTCCTTTACAGCAAGAATTATGCAAAACTAAATGTCTCATTAGTTTTCATTGTTGATAAAGATCAAACCTCAGATCAAATTCATTAGAGGAGCAGTGGCTGAGTGGTTAGGGATTCGACCTCAATGTCAAGCTTATTCCGGTCTACATAACTATAGAATGATCCAACTTGAGTTCCAATTTTATTAATCAATCCTTGAAATGCTGGTGAAAGCGGTGGTGGCAGGAAAATGGTACCTATGTCTCACGTTTCTGCTTCGCCAGATGAGACAATAAAAGGACTATAATGCAGGATCAACTCCTAGTACTGATCAGTATGAGCTACCGCACAAATAGATATATACATCACATAGCACTAACTCTTCTTGATGATGTTAACCGGACTAAATGAAAATATTTATTAATTATCAACAAAAAGTGCAAAAACAGCATATGACTAAAAAATAGCAATCATTTATAAGAAACACCCTGTACACAGCACGCTGGTGTAGGATACCTAGTTTGATTAACCCTTACCACTCTGATGTCAATATTCTATTTTCTACCATGTCAATAGCAAAGATACTGGTGTACATTTTCCACCAATTGTGGTTGAAGATATTGCTGTCCACCATCTCCCTTTTTTGTTGAAAAATTAACAACAGTTCATCTTTTAATTTTAATTTCAAAATTTAGTCTTGGTATTAGAGTGCTACGGGTTAATGCTAATATTAGACAGGTTGGGAATAAATGTACAGTATGAAAAACCCATTATACAAATGTTAGATTAATGTTTATTTTGGTATACAAATCCTCCTAATTTAAGTTTTCCATATTTAGAAAACAGTAATGCTGCAACTTTAGGTCATTATTTCCAGCATTCTCTCAATCTTATAATTTTGGCAGGCAAAATTAATCCTTATTACTCAAAACTTCAGTTTTCCACAACTCGGTTCCGCTTAGCTGTCCTATAACACTTTAATGATGCAGTCCATCTAACCAGTCTATGTAGTGGTATTGGGGGGGGGGTGTGTCCATTTGCAGGGTAAGAGATGACAATTTGTGAAAATTTACCACTGGAATGACTGGCTCGATTATCGAGCCAGTCATTCCAGTGGTGAATTTTCCAAAAATTTGTCATCTCTTGGCCTGCAAATGGACATTCACAAAAAAAGCTTCCATTTTCTTGACAAATCTTGACCATTAAAGAGTTAATACTGTAATAGTCTAATAATCCTGAGCTTGAATTTGAGGAATTATTTTACTTTTTCCAGATCTCTGATCTTGTGACTTGTGTAGAAAGTTTCGGAAAACAGAAGCGTAAACTGGGCTGGCCTTAACAGAGCTAACATTTGTGTATCGGATATAAAATCACCTATTAGTTATTTTCCACAAAATACAGAAATTTTTGGGATTAGAGTGACTATTATTACTTATTAAGTAGTGGAGGTACTATCCACCCTAGCATAGAATTCAAAACAATATGATTTGAAGCAGAGAAAATAAATTTTATATATATATTACATATAGAATAAATTTAAAATAAATACAAAATACAAGAAATAGGCTTATCATAACACACAATTTTTTGTATGTTCGGGGAAAGAAATTTGGATTACCATCAAGATGCAAAACACTTCCTTTACCAACCTCCACCTAAAAATCTATCACCGCCACCCACTGCAAAGCAAAACATCTGGATTCATTCTTGTTATTACTATGCGAGTCATGCATGAAACTGATTTCAACATGAATTAACAAAAATATGATACCTCAGACACGGATAACAGTTTTATATTATGGTTTCAGAATGGTACACAGACCTCTCAACTTGAAAAAAGTGGCATTTTATGACTTTCCTAAGACAAACCAGACAGAGGGTTCGGAATGTCTTCCAGAATATTGTGACATCTAAATGCTCTCAGGAGTGCTCTGACATGTCTGATAACCAATATGTTAAGAAAAGCAATCATTTTAAGCCGTGAATTTGTGACATGATGACTGTTTTCAGTAATCATGAAAATACATAACATTGAATTTGAAACATATCCTTTAAAAGTTTGAATTCTTTAATATTTTGGCATATTTTAAAGCAGATTTAAAATTTTTCACTACTTCGCGTCTGCTCTGACCCTAAACTCACTGGCTCTGTGACAGATATTTGGATAGACTGATGTGGGAGGTTTACAGATAGCTGCGTTAGAACTCGAGATGGAAGGCAAATGCACGAGTCGCACGCTATATGCCTGCAAGTTGAGAGGTTTATGTACAATTAGCCTGGTCCCATGAATCGCCACCATCCATACACATAAAGCAGACAAGACATAAACAATATTTCTCCACTTACTGGGACTGTTAACTAATATGACTGTACAAGATTGTTTATTTCACACACACACTTTTCATCCAAAACCTTTTGAGTTTCGTAAAACAGATAAATTACATAAAATATTCACAAAGATATAAACAATCACAACGCAAAGAAAAAAGCTGCCTCATAGTGGCTCAGTCAATAACAACAAAAACAAATACAGCAGCCACTCCCAGTATACATACATATCGCTGTGTCAGGCCATCCTTAAAGGGTTATTTGGTTGTCCTCTCCTGAATCCGGTGGTTGGAGTAGGGTCAGTAGGTCTAGGAATTATTTTTCTTACCTGCTCAGGCCTTTCCAAATTGAAAATTTGCTTAACCCAAAAATGTAACCCTTTAATGATCCAATTTGTCAAGATCAAATATTCCCTTATTGAATATAAATTTGCAGGCCAAGAGAAGACTATTTTGAAAATTTACCACTAGAATGACTGGCTTGGTTATAATCCATTTAACGGGTAATGTCTCTGGGAAATGATGATCGAATTTCGTTCGTGGCCTCCATTTTGGTCATTATAATATTCAACGATAATGAATAGTCATTGTTTTATACAAAGTTGAGGCAAGCCGTTCACTGATTGGTTGTTTTAAGACACACCCTCCTATTTTTCTTAACCTGCTACGTGACAAAAACATATGCGTGTCTGCCATCTTTCATGACTCATAAACACATATTATTGCTGAATTAACCTTATTGTGCCATGATTTAAATCTAGAATGATCAAATTCATTGTTTCACGCTTCGATATGGAAGGGTTATCTGATTTTGTTGTGAAAATCGAGATCTCTGTACGTTTGACTCGCTCAGAAATTTTCAACACATTTGATGACGTCGTAACTTCTACGTTCGGTTCTTACTGAGCCACCGTTCGCGCAGTTTGGACAGACATGCAGCGCTGAATTATAACCTTATACATTAAAGAACAAAACTTGAATGTTTTTATTTGAACCTGAAACAGAAACTATAAAGCACAGTTTCTGAACGTTATACAAGTCCATTTTGATGAAAGGGCTCCTAACCGACATACATCAGAAAATAAAAATCTTCACAGGAAACTACGAAAAATATTTTGAGTCAGCATGTTTTTCTAGGGTCGGTTGGGAGAGGACAACCAAACTGTTATTTAAGGATGGCCCAAGGAATTTAAAGGAATTTGTGAATGGAAGACTGATATCTACTAAGGAAATTGGAAGACTGATATCCACTAAGGAAATCATCCCATTTTCAAAATGAACACCAGATGCTGATGAAAAATCTGGAAACAGGCATGATATGATATAGTACAGGTCATAAATATGTTAGAACATTTCCAAAAAACCCAGAACATGTTTTTCATGCTAGTTAGTAAAAATGTAACTGGATTGTGCCTTAGGCAGCAAGCTACATTGTTCATACTATGTTGTAAGAAGGATAGAGATATTGCGACGTCATACAGTCTGTTGCGTCTTTTGAACTATGCATCCCGCTGCACATTACTCAAGGTAGATAAAGTAGGCATAATAGTTGCAAGTTAACTACTGCCTATAATATTAGATGGTATTGTTAATGATGCTGGTATTAAAGCAACTGTTTAGCATGTCACATCACTTTAACATCGCAATGGTCAAGCCACTCAAAAATCCATCTGCAGTGGTCTTGAGACAAGACGAGACTATTTTAGAAAATTTATCACAGGAATGCCTGGTGCGATACCCTACCCAATCATTCCAGTGGTAAATTAAAACAAATTGTCTTCTTTTGACCTACAAATGAACATTTAACATGCAAATAATTTAATTTTCTTGACCAAAGTTAGCCATTAAAGAACAAAGAGATTTAACATGGCAGATTTAAATACATATTTATAACTGACAGAACTCAATTTTAGACTGTACATTACCAAATTAAAGTTGATAACATTATATGGTTTTACGGGTATTTGACACTTTAATGGTCTAGCCACCCAAAATTATCATCTGCAGTTGCCTTGAGGAATGTCCATTTGCAGGTCAAGAAGACTAATTTTGAATTTTTACCATTGGAATAAAATTTTCAAAAATTCTTCTCTTGGCCTGTAAATGGGCATTCACTAAGTTAAAGTTTTGATCCTACATCGACATCATAATTATTTATACCCAATGTGTGCATCAAATTTATTAATAATATTAAATAAATTAAATCAATTTATCAAAAAAATAATGCACCCTTTTCTAGAATGTCGAGATCAATGAGAATATTTCTGACAAAGGCTGATTGAGTTGTCTTGATATTGAATACTATATTTTATATGTTACATAACATTCTAAATTCTGGATACAATATTTTGCATAATGGTCAAGAATGTCAAAATAAAATTTAGAAATCAACGGACAAGGCGCAGAAGTGATACAAATATAGCTATTTTACGAACACCCTGGTGTAGGACAAGTTTATCCTATACAATGACTTTTGTAATTTATTTAGAAATTTCTTCACAATCAGTGGCTTGACTATTACTGAAACTATGCAGCCCTTTCACCAACAAATTCTATGTATCTCATTTTCATGGCAACAATACAGGAAATCTGTTTAATATTTTTTAATTCATTTGATTGGGAAGCAACAACAGCTTCCCGTCTAATTAGTTTCAAAATATTCAACAGAATAAGTTTTATATCGTAAAGAATTTACATTTCTAGGGATTTGTCAGTGAAAGCGTTTAGACATCATAAAATAGAATTAGATTTTGAAAAAAACACCCATTTTTATATTTTTTATTTTTAAAATATGACAAATATTCATTATTCACAACCACTATAAAAATTACATTTTCGTGTATTTTGACACCACAAAAAATCCACAGTATGACGTCATCGCGTGAATTATCAATCGTGTAGCTTCAGATTATACAACAGATGTTTTCAGATTAGCAGAAACTACCCTCTAATAAGGTTACAAACAGTTACAGTAATTACAAACCAATTCAATCTCAAGATGAACCGCCACGAATGTCTCTTGTATCTTATCAACTGTCTGACTGCTGCAAATCATCAGACAATAATTTCAATGGGCAATAACTCTGGATTTGCAGAATATGTTGAAAACAATTTGACTGGAAGTTGTTAGTGGCTTAGCCACCAACAACTTTCAGTCAAATTATTTTCAAAATATTCAGCATATTCACAGAGTTAAACCCCATGGAAAACGTAGTCTGCAGAAACTCAGCAGGCATACAGTTAATATGAGGGTGTCAGAATGAGCTTCTTAGGCGATCAATGATCAACAAGAAAATATCATTCACGCAATGACATCACTCCGAGATTATTATAGAAACTGAAGAAAATGGCTGTCTGTGGTAAAATTTACTACTTAGAAATTCGAAAATCTGCAGATATTTTATTTTAAGTAAACTACGAAAAGTATCATTTGGCATGGTTTGAGTGTTCTCTGAGAGCGTTCCTAGCTATCTCCTCCATCAGATCCCAAAATCTCTATTTCAAAACAGCAATCCAGATACGCGGTTAAATATTGTGAAAATAATTTGACTGGAGTCTACTGCTGTCTCATGCAGCAACAGCTTCAAGGTAAATTAGTTTCAAAATATTCAATAGAATATGTCTTACATTATATTTGATTAGGCATATTTTTTTTTTTTTTTAACATATTTATATAACATGCCAACAAAATAACATACTACTGAAGGAAAATAACATTATTTTCTCGCTGTTAATGAATAAAAGCATGGCATTCCATTTTTTATTATTCTAAATTAACTGTCTGCCTGCTGAATTTCTGCGGACTACATTTTCCCATAGAGTTTAACTCTGGATATGCTGAATATTTTGAAAACAATTTGACTGAAAGTTGTTGGTGGCTTTGCCACCACTTTCAATCAAATTGTCTTCAAAATATTGAGCAGGTTCAGCGTTATTTGCCAGTGAAATTAATGTCTGTCAGTTTTCAGCACTCGGACAGCTAACAACAGTTATACTAATAACAGTCTAACAAAAACTTGACAAATCAGCAGGGAAGAGGTTAATCGCTCTATGACAAAACAATTATATTAACAAGGATTTACATATATTTAGAATTTTTCAAATATGTAACAATGGTTTTATGCCATGAAGACTTCATCTTTGACTTCTAAAGTGGTGCACACAACTTGAGGATATGCGACTTCCCATGTATTTTTTATTCAAAATATTGACAGAAAACTTAATTTATATATTTAAAAAATTGAAAAATGTTCACAATTAGTAATTTACTGAGCCAGTCATTCCAGTGGTAAATTTTCAAAAATTACGCTTCTCTTGGCATGTAAAATGGACATTCACTAAGTGAAAATGTAAAATGGACATTCACTAAGTGAAAATGTACATTTTCTTGACAAGCCCTGAGCATTAAATAGTTACTAGGTACTGGCTTTTAATCCTGACAATAGAAACATTCTGATCATTGCTCATATATAAATAGACAGCTATGTAAAAAATTAATCACTAGATACGACCGTTTTTATGTAAGCGATTACATCACCCCGTTTCAAAATTTCCATGTGTTCTGCTTTAAAAAATTCGTAATGATACACTGGTTGTTTTTGTTCACCAACCCATCTTAAACATCCCTGAAGACTGCGGATATTTACAGTTCCATCGCCGTCGTCCGAAGTAGATATTGGCTGTTTATCGTACCAACTCTTGGTGTTATAAATGAATTTCTTCGGTGTCGGTACGCCATGTCCATGCAGACAGTGTACTTCAACTCCAGGCGCCACAAGATCAGTAATGAGATTTTCTGTGTCTTCGCGCATCATGTAGCCGGTTGGGTATTCGATGTCATCAAAAAACTTTTTATAATCATTGACTGTGTAGTTTGCATGTGGTGCAGAAACGAGTACCTCACTGGCATTCCAGAACTTGTCTGATGGCATGAGCCAGGCGGTACTTGGCATACTACGTTGTTCCGGTCTCACGGCTAACGGGTTAACAAAAAGTACCCCGAGACTGTCACCTGCAAAAACAGAGAAACCATGCTACAGTACAGTTTTTAAATAAGTAACCCCCTTAACACTCAAATTTATTCAAGAAAATTTCAAATTTCCCCTAGAAAATAGTCATTTGCAGTCCAGAAGACTATTTTTGAAAATTTATCATTGGTATGACTGTGGTTAATTTTCAAAATAGTCTTCTCTTGGTCTGCAAATGGACATTTCTCAAGATGACTGCAGAAGGCATTTTTGGCTGATATGAGTGTTAAAGGGTTAACATGGCTCCCACAGAAGACAGAAATCTGTTAGCTTGTAAGAAATGTTCTGTTCAATATTTTGAACAAAATTGGATATGGTTCCAATCCAATTATACTCAAATTATTGGACAGTAGCCTGTATTTTACTTTGGGAACAATATCAGTTATTTCTGAGCTGCACTCTAAGCTCCGCCCACTTTTCACACATGCTGGAATCGATTTATATACTCTGAATTCTGAGATCACAGAATCACAATTTCAAGGTAAGTATATACGTAAGCTGTTCAATATTTTTTAATTCATTCGCCCGAGTGCCTATGGCAGCAACAGTTCCCCGTCAAATTAGTTTCAAAATATTCAACAGAATGTTTATTAAATTGTAAGTTCATCAAAAACATACAATTCAGACATTTGACAGACATTTCGAGCTTCTATAAAATGTTATCATTATTGTGACATCAGCACACATGTGACATAGTTGATAACGACGTCATATATTTGTGTGACAGATCGGATTCCTCGGTCTCCATTAACCCTCTCACTGATTAATTCCCTATATCTCATTTTCACGGTAGCCATACAGGAAAACCGCTGACTATTTTGAAATTACTTTGACTGGAAGACATTGCTGCATAAGCCAGCAACAACTTCTAGTCAAATTAATTTCAAAATATTCAACACTAAGTTTTATATCATAAAGAATTTACTTTTCGATGGAATCATCGGTGAAAGGTTTAAGATACCACCTGCCTCTCGAGACTATCACGGTTTTACTGTATATGTAACAAGTTGATTGGTCCATCAGATTAGTATTATTTCAAGACATATGGACACAAATATGGGTGTGTGGGTGGGTGGGTACGACATCAGAAGAGTGACATATCTAGAATATACCAAGTGAAACATTCATGTCTCTCGCACTGTCTGCTCATGACAGTGTGGGATGTAATGGGTTCCAATTAACATTTTTCTGAATATAAAATAACTTTTGTACAGAGATGCAGACTAACCAACTGCTTTGTCTGCCATGCCAGAGAGTATTAAGTTAAACATACACATTTGAATGTCATATTTAACTCATATCAGCCAAAACAGGCATCTGCAGTTGTCTTGAGAAATGTCCATTTGCAGACCAAGAGAAGTCTATTTTTGAAAATTCACTGCTGGAATGATTGGCTGGATAACTGCACCAGTCATTCCAGTGGTAAATTTTCAACAAATAGTCATCTCTTGCTCTGCAAATGGGCATTTTCTATGAGAAAATTTTAATTTGCTTGAACACATTCGACGGTTAGTGTTAATGGGCAGTACCGTATTTCGCTTAATCGAAGCCTATGCTCTAATAGAAGCCCACCCCCTAACCTTGACATATGAGCTCCAATGATTTCTTAGCAGTTTCAAAATGGCAAAACTCTGTATTAGAAGCCCACTCCCTAACTCAGCAGATTGTATAGGAAATTTTTTTTTAAGAGCAAATTTGTAAGAATAGCGTGTATAATAATAACAATCGTGTCACAGGGTGTGTCTATTTCACACCGATCTCTGCCATGATACATTTCCGGCCCCTCTAGAAGTCATTACAGGCCTCGGATTTGTAAATCTCAACCACCTATTAGATTAATACTAATAGTAGGCCATGTATGTTCAAGATATAATAAAGTTTCTTCCACACTTTTGTAGTCAAAATGCGCGTAAAACAGTCTTGGCGTGATTAAATACCTTCCTTATAAATATATTTTAAGACCAAATTTATGTACCAAACAAACAGTATTGCGCATCAATTTTGCAACGGTGATCAACATTAACTGATCCAAAATGAATTATTACGAACGACAATATAGCCGGCTTCTTAAGTTGGCGAGCCAGCGGCTCTTGTGATGGGAAGCAGCGTGTTCTCATGAGATATTATACGCTAACGGGAGTTTATCAAACGGGTCCCCGATTCCAGAATATTTATATCCGAGTACTCGCTCTAAAATAAACTCTTCAATTGGAGGCGAATCACGTGATTTGTATTTTTTCGCGGCGCCATTTTATATCAAATTGTGGATTAATTTTGATGTAATAAATGACATTTATTAAAGGATACGCAATATTTAGGCGCTCAAATCAAATAATTTCACTTCCCTGGTGATGTTTTGAGGTATACGTTAAACATAGGTGTAGGCGGTGGGAATTTTTACGGGAGAAAATGCAAAATACGGTATTTGCTGTTAGGCCTGTGTAGAATTCTACAGACATCACCCCTGTATGTATTACATTACAGTACTGCTCATAAATAAGTTAACACATTTCCAAAACAAATGATGTAAGAAATGTTCTGGTGAATATTCTGAACATAATTTGATTGGAAGAGATTGCTGCATTAGGCTGCAGTCTTCCAATCCAAATATGTTCATAATATTCAGCAGTATGTTTTATTCTTTTTTGGAAATATTAAGTTATTTCTGAGCTGTATACTGCTTGACAAATATACAATGGGGACCAAAACCCTTGTTGTACTCACTTTCACAAATCAACTCACCTGAAGCCATTAAGCGTAAAGGTTTAATCGCCCCGCCCCAGACACCAGCCAATGTAATCATCGATCGAATATACTTGTCCTTCCATGCCACCGTCTGACGGTTCAAAAAGTACAGGCTCATGGGATTACCCATACTATGCGCGAGCAGTATTACACGAGAGTTATTGTTCATGACATACGTCTCCTCTACAAGGTTTTTAACACGGACAAAGAGCGGACCCATCTCATCTGAAGATAAAGTGCCAGACAAATGTTAAATATGTATTTTTTTCTCCTGCTTTCAACAGCCATATAAGGACATTTTTTAGAAAATTATTTTGACAATAACTTGTCAAAAAGACAAATTAATTTTAACATTCAACAGATTAATTCTTAACGTTATAACAAACAACCTGTTTTCATAAATATTTAATTATTTTTTGACATTTATCTTTTGCATGACTTGCTCAGTTATCGGGCCAGTCATTCTGATGGTAAATTTTCAAATATAGTCTTCTCTTGGTCTGCAACTGGATAATTCCTACGTGCAAAAGCTGATTTTGGCCGTCTTGAAGGTCAATGGGGTAAAAATTGCAAGGAATTTTGTGGAAATCTGTACATTTTCTTGAAATAGTACACACGTTACATTCAATCAGCAACAAATGCACCTTTCAAGGAAGATAGTAACATGTAGCCATGTTCAGTATATTTTAATATATCCCTTAAGAGTTACATCCCTTGATTTATCCAGCATGCATCACAATTTCATCTAGACTAATGTTTGTAAATGCAGTCATTCCAGTGGTAAATTTTCAAAAATAGTCTTCTCTTGGTCTGAAAATGGGCATTTCTTAAAACCACAGCAGAAGCCATTTTGGCTGATATGAGTGTTAAAGAGTTAGATTATACGTGTAGGAAGTCAGGCTAATGTCACCACATTCACCACCAGAAATCTTAGTCATTCAACTAAATGCAGCCCAAATATTTAACCCTTTCATCGACAGATCCTTGAAAAAGTAAATTCTATATGATAAGGTTTATTCTGTTGAATATTTTAAAATTAATTGGACTGGAAGCCGTTGCTGCCTAAGCGAATCCCTCCAATCAAATTATTTCAAGATATTCAACAGTTTTCCTGTATCTTAGCATCGAACATGAGATATGAGGAATTCAGCAGTGAAAAGACCATGACCCAAAACCACATCTGCTATGCAATGTGATCTTATAACACATGCAGGTAATACTATTAATACCCTTACTTGGTGCCTTCCTGAAGTCATAGGGAACACCACGAATAGACTCTCCTCGCACATACCCCCAGCTGACAAGGGCATCTGCTATCGGTGCAAAATATGATGCTGAAAAATTCAAATTATGAATTATTTATAAGAACAGAAAAAAAACCCTCGGATTTTGGAATCACCAGTCTGCATGATTGATCCCTATAGGATCCAGCGTATGGAGTTGGTGTATCCAGTATTTCTCTTGTTCCTCTCTAATATAAGTTTTATCTTATCTGAGTCCTCAGGGTCGTGAGGGAGAACTTGTATAATTTTGAAGGACACATTCTGTCCATCGTGATTGGGCAAATTAAAATGTTGTGCAACAGGGGTATCTTTGTGTTTTTTAATATCCCATAGGTTTTCCTTCACTCGTATGTGGAACACACGTTTTGTTTCACCCACATACTGTTTGTGGCATGAAGCGCATGTGAGTAAGTATATGACATTGCGGGTGTCACAATATGTCTTTACTTTACATCTGTATTTTAAGCCCGTGTGAGTACTAGTGAACTCACGCTTACTGTCCATTTTGTGACAGAAAAAAACATTTTTTCCTGGTGCATGGGTAGATAGGGTTCAAGGTTTTTCCTTGGAATCCCGTTTTGGCGGGAAAATCCAACTTGGCTGAAACAAGGGTGTCTTTGAAAGTGGGATTCTTTCTATAGCCAAACATGGGTGGTGTGGTGAATGTGCTTCTGCATATGGGGCTGCTTTCTAGCAGTTCCCAGTTCTTTTGAATGATTTTCTTTGCTTTATGGCTTTGAATGTGGCAGTCCATAATGCATGAGATACGTGTGTTTTTCTCCCAAGTTTTTAGTTTCGGTTACTAGATGATCATGTCTTGAGCGTGTACAAGCTTTCTGATAACTAGTCAGAAGAAGCTCGGGAGGATAGTCTCTTTTCTGATAATATCCAATGAGTTCAAGGGCATGTGTGTGAAAGTCAATATCCTTGCTGCAGATTCTGCGTAGACGAAGGAATTGTCCATATGGACTGGAATTTTTGGTAGAGTAGGGATGTGCGGATTGATAGTGTAGGTATCCATGTGTCTGTAGGTTTACAGTACAGGTCGAAACTGATTGTACGGTCTGTATCAACGCATACATAAGTGTCCAGAAAGCTCACTTTGGCCGTGGATTGTTCGGCAGTGAATTTGATAGTGATGTGATGTATAGTTGATGAATTCATCTAGTTTTTGTTGACCAGATGTCCAAATCATAAAAATGTCATCGATGTAGCGGAGATAGAGGACCGGTTTGTGTGGTGCTTTAGAGTATTTTTTTCTCCAGTTGGGCCATGAAGATGATGGCATATGTTGGTGCTACTTTGGTGCCCATTGCCGTCCCTCCGGTTTGGAGATATTGTTGGCCATTAAATTCAAAATTATTACATCTCAGTACTATAGATAGTAGATCAAATAGTGACCTAGGTGTAAGATCGCCAGGTATACAGAATTCTCGGATATGTTGAGCGGCTGCTCTGAGTCCTTCAGAGTGAGGGGTGTTGGTGTAAAGTGAGGTGACGTCCATGGTGACTAGGATTGTGTGGTCGGGTAATTTGCCGAATTTTTCTAGTTTATTGTGAAATCTATGGTGTCCCTGACCCTGAAGGGATGTCATGAAGATGAATTTTCAGGTGTTCATCTATGAAGCTACTGATATGTTCAGTAGTGCAGCCATTGCCGCTTATCATTGGTCTGCCTGGTGTAGAAGTGGTTTGCTTATGGATTTTTGGTAGTAGATAAAAACTAGCAGTACATGGGTTATCTACCCTTAGTCTGTTAGCAATGTCGCGAGTTATCTCCCCTTTCAGTACTAAACCTGTGATGGCGGTTTCCACTTTTCAGCATGTTTTGTGGTAAGGTTTTCATAGACCAATATATAATAGCGCATGTCAATTATTGTTTGAGTGCTTCCGCGTTATAGTCATACGCATTTTGTATAACTGTGGCGTGTCCCTTATCAGCCTTTTTGATGACAATTGATTTGTCATTGGCTAACTCTTGTATTAGTTTTCTCTCAGATGGGGTAATGTTGCCCCTGAAGTTTCGGCGGTGTTTTAGCTTATTTAGATCATGTTTGATTTTCTTGATGAAGGTGTCAAGAACATGGTCATTCCCAGGTGGTGGTGTCCATTTGCTGGGTGGCTTGAATTTTTTGTTTAAAGTCTCGGTGAATGTGGAGACGTGTGGTGGTGGGGGTTGTGTGTCCACCATTGTAACATTTGTTTCATCATTACCCCATGCAAATGGTGGGTGTTCCAAATGTAGTTTTAGGCGTAGCCTCCTGAAGAATTTATTGAGATCTGGGTGTAATCGTCCCATGTTCGGTTCGATTACAGCAGGACAACCCTAGTCCTAGTGCTAATACATGTACAACATCCTTACTGAGTTCTTTCTCAGAAAGGTTTTTGACAAAGCAGATTGAAGAGAGTTCTCTTTCGATGGATGTTTATTTTTTGTTATTGTTTTTTGTACAATCTTTATTACAATCATTTTTATAGTTTTAAAAAATGCAGTTTTGATTGCTGATAGTCTGAATGTAATTCATGGCTTCAGCGTTGGAAGTTTTTTAGCAGATTAAGCACTTGATTCAAAGTGTCAAAGTTCTTGTTGTTCTTCTGTGCCCTGTCCCGTAGGGTGGGACTCTCGTTTCTCTTAAGACATCTCTCCTGCCCTCCTTGCTGCTGTTGCCTAGGTCTAGGCTGGAATTTGCCTTCTGTTCGTTGGCGCTTCAGTGGACTGGTGCATCTGTTCCTAGTTTTCAGGACAGTGGAGCGGACCGCTCGTTCAGCTTCAAGGACCACGTCGTTGTTTTATGCTGAGGCCCTGAAACCTGCTTTAACTCTCCTTACACGTTCTGAAAGGGTGCTAGCGTGGGTTCGTAGAAGTTCTAAAAGTTGACCAATCAAGTGTAGACTAGTGTCTTTAATGTGTCTTTCCCACTCTTTCTGGAACTCGGAATTGTCTGCGGGTGGGATGTACCGGCAATTTATTTGCAAAAGTGGCAAAACTTTCCCACTGGAGATAGATAGTTCTAATTTGTCCATCTGTAGCTGTATCTTGACCAGTTTGCAAGATGCATTTCTCCAACGCTTGTAGCTGCCCTGAAGCTCTGGTGGAATGGGCAGCCGTTTTTTTGGATTTTCTGCAATCGATTCTTCGTTTATGTTATCTTCGTTTAGCCTGGTTCTCTTTCTCTGTGGTTGACTAGCTTCTTCTAGACCCGGCTCCTTCATGAGCTCAACCAGAGTTTCACTTGATCTGCATGGTATGGTGGATCCGCTCGCTGCCATCAGCCAGTGTAGAGCATCAGAATACAGGATACAGAACGCCTGGTTGCAGATTCTCATCTTTAAAATCAATTGATCAACTGGTCAGGAACTCTTCTTTTGAAGCTCACGACCCTGAGGACTCAGATAAAACTTTTATTAGAAAAGAACACGAGAAATACTGGATACACCAACTCCATACTGGATCCTATAGGGACCAATCATGCAGACTGGGGATTCCAAAATCCGAGTTTTTTATGCTAATTAGAATCACCAAACTCCATGTCATGGTAACCTTTCTATGCCGTCCTAATAAAACGTCACGTACTACGTCACACTGACCACTACATTTGCTCCTTTTTAACGTTAAAACCTGTTAGTCAATTCTTGAATACTTACCTGTATGGGTGCATTCAAATGTAATCTGTGCAATGCACAATTTGCCCAGCATACCGGACTAAGAAGACACGTACGTGTTATTCACGAAAAGGTCGGCTTCTGGACCTGTGACTATTGCAAGATCAGTTTCACTTGCCTTGAAGAAACGAGAGGACACTTTTACACTCAGCATCTAATCGAGTCAACACAATTCTACCAACTAGTTCGCCAATCAAACGACTCCAGAATCATCCATATCCCACACTACAGAAGTAGGGTACCAGTCCCATCACCCAGAGTGACTGAAGAAAGACCAAGAACACCACCCACCACAGAGACAACAGAAGTTGAGAATTCCCAAACCGAATTGCCGCAAAACTCAGACCAAATTCCAACAACAACTGACCACACCTATGAGCCAGAACCATGGGTGAGCAGCAACACTCTTTGAACTAACTCGTGAGCATTTCAACAATATCAAAACTCAAATTGTGATCCGCACCCCTGAAGGTTGTATTCAATCAATGAGTGACACAACTGATGACAAGCTACTTAACTACGTGTTCGTAAACACCGAAAAATTTCCAGACACGATCTCCTACTTAGCACCTGGTCACAAAAGACCACCTCGGCTCGTCACTGATCAGGGAAACGACCCGTAATAAGGTAAGAAGGACACCCTCCTCTCACCACCGTGAAAATCTTCTGTGTGGACAACATAATCCATTTTTTCTTTCTCTGATGAGTATAACTAAACAAAGTACGAAACGCCATAAATCTGAATCATTTTTCCACCTAAGGTTATTCTACCACATTAGAAACCTATATCCACCAACGCGACCCATACAAAAACTAGAAAATCCCACAACATCGGGAAAATCTAGGCCGCAGAAATGTTGTCTCACCCTCTCTCTCAAACTGAGAAATTTCCGGTTACAAAAACCGATTTTTATGCCTACACTAACGCACAAAAAGAACAATCAAAAGTTTAACGGTTACACCAAAACCAATTTTCCAAGTTACCGAGCCAGTCATTTCATGGGTAAAAATAGTCCTCCTTGCCTGTAAATGGACATTACTCAAAACCACTACAGAGGCCGGTTTTGGCCGGTTTCGTCACGAGAGGGTTAAATGTTTTTCTTTTGGCCTATAAATGTACATTTCTTGAAACCACTACTATGACCGTAACTTAGGCAGGTTTTGCCCGGTTTAAACATTAACCCCTTAATGTCAAACCAGTCAAAAATGCCTTCTGTATCTGTCTTGATTCTTGTTTATCGAGCCAGTGATTTCACTAGTAAATTTTCAAAAAATAGTCTTATCTTGGTCTGCAAATGGACATTTCTCAAGACCACCGCAGAAGCTGTTCTTGGCTGATATAAGTGTTAAAGGTTAAAGTGCTAATGGGATCGTCAGAACAGATTCTATTTAAATCATTTTTGGAAAAATCCAATATGGCCATCAAACCCATAATTTTGATTGGTCCATGACAACCATGTTTTATCAAGGATCAAGTTCTCTTTAACAAACTTTAATCACCCTTAGTTATCGATGAAATTAAATCTAATCAGTTTCAGCCTAATCCATTCAGCAGTTTCCGAGATGTTAAAACCGTCCAAAACTAATGTGAAGATGTCTGTTAAATATATGCTTAGTGCAATAATGACATATTGAAATCAAACACTACGCATTACAGGGACATATTAACTCTTACCTCTCTGATGTCAATATTCTATCTTTTATTGTGTCAATATCAAAGAAACTGGTGTACATTTTTCAACAATTTTGGTGGAAGATGTTGCTGTCTACGACAGCACCATCTCCAACCAAATTTGTTGAAAAATGAACACCAGTTCATCTTTTAATTTAATTTGAAAAGTTTTGACATCAGAGTCGTAAGGGATAAAAAAAATGTAACCCTTTAATGGTCAAGCCGGAGAAACCTGGCCTCTACGGTAGTCTTAGGGCAATATCCATTTGCAAGACAAGATTGGACCATTTTTAGAAATTTACCACTGGAATGCTTGGCTCAATAATAGAGGCAGTCACTGGTTGTAAATTTTCAAAAAAGATAGTCTTCTCTTGGATTGCAAATGTATTCAACAATGTAAAACGTAACTTTTGTAATGCAATTGTAATGATGGAATTAGTCAGGAATCAGCCAATCAAGAACAAGAGGCCCAAGGGGCCTGTATCACTCACCTGGACCACCATAGGTATCTCAACTAGAATGGTTATTAACAATAAGCAGAACTCTTAATGAGTTGAGCAGACTTGCAACAAGAAAACTAAGGCCATGTTTCTTTATATATCAACTTCTCTTGAACAAACTTTAATGGCCCATAGTCATCAATATCATCTCCTAAATTTCAGTCCGATCACTTCAGCAGTTCTGGAGTTGTTTTCTAAAAAAACTACGTCATCCAAGATGGGCACCGACTGTTTGGCCAATCAAGTTCACAAGTGAACAAATTTGGTTTAGCGGTTGCCCTAGATGATATTTCATGAGTTCTGAATCGATCCCCCAAATGGTTTCGGAGAGGAATTTTAAAGAAATTTCTAAAAATCAGCCAAAATCCAAGATGGCCACTGTTAGCTAACAAAGTTGAATCTCTATTCCTAAGGATGCTTCCTGCAAAATATAATTGAAATTGTCCCAGTAGTTATCGAGAAGATATTTTTAATTTCCCATTGCTTTAGTATGAAAGCTTTTGGCAGGAAAATGATCCAAGATGGCTCCCAAACCGTTTATCTGACCATTTCGAAAATTCCAAATTTGAGATCAGAATACTCAAAAATACATATAAAACTAATTTCGCCCTCAAAATCCATCAAATAAAAAAATCCAATATGGCCGCCAAGCACGCTATATCTTGATTGGCCGACGGCGGCCATGTTTTTTTACGGTTCAACTTCCCTTGAACAAACTTTAATGGCCCTTAGTCCCTAATCATATATGCCAAATTTCGACCCGTTTAGCGCTTCTGGAGAAGTCGTTTTCGCTAAAACTAGGTCAACCCAGATGGCAGCCGAACCATTTGACCAATCAAGTTCCCATGAACAAACTTGGTTCAGCTCTTGCCATAGATCATATTTCATGAGTTTTGCATCAATTCCCATGGTGGTTTCGGAGATTTTTAAAGATGTTTCCAAAAATCAGCCAAAAATCCAAGCTGACCGATCAGCTTCGTTTGAACAAACTTGGATCCCTATGCCCTAAAGATGCTTCCTGCCAAAGATAATTGAAATCGGCCAGGTGATTCTTGAGAAGAAGTCGTTTAAAGGAAAAGTTGATGGACGGATGGATGACGGATGGACAGACGACGGACACACGATGGACAGTCGCCATGGCATAAGTTCACTTGGCCCTTCAGGCCAGGTGAGCTAAAAATAAATTAATTTTAATCATTAGCCAATCATTTAACCAATTCTCCATTTCATTAACCAGATTTCAGCTCTACTAGCATTTAGCCAATTTGCTAGTGGGTAGATCCTAACACAAAATCATCCCTAGGAAACCTTCTGAAGCCCACATTGTGGCCCTTAATGAAGTATTTTTACACACAAAATTGACAACAATGGAACCTTGAGATATATGCCATAAAAGCCAAGTAAGAGGCCAGTGAGCACACTTGGGGAGACGATTGGCCGTGGTCTTAGCGTGATCGACTGGTAATCAGCAGGGCGGGTTCAAATCCCGCTTGACTGACAGGCGATCAGGTGGCTGACGAGCAATCGGTGGAAACATAGGCCATCTTCTTCACTCCTCGTTACCTCTATCCACCTAGTACACATGATACAAGTGTAAAACTGGGAGAAGTTAACAATAATAGACAGAAATATAAACCAATGGGACCTAGAATCAGGGACTTGATTGACACAAATCAAACCAATAACTTCAGTGATCAAACACTTACTCGCACTAATTCGTGAAGGATCCAGCCATTCTACTGTGCTTGTATTTCCAAACCCAGGGATATCCAACATGACACCATGCGCATCGTGTGTTGTTCTCGTGACATTGTCATACTGCAAGCTGAAATTGATAACAAGTATTCTATTACAAGAATACTTAAATATAAGCTTTCATTTCCTCTTAAAATAACATTGTGAAATTCAATCAGTTTTCCATAACCAAAATACGATACAGATGCGAAATACTGTAAGACTAACTCTCAAATTTATTTAAGAAAATTTTAATTTTTTCATAGAAAATGTTGATTTGCAGACAAAGAGAAGACTATTTTTGAAAATGTACCACTAGAATGACTGAGCCAATCATTTCAGTGATAAAAATTTTTACATAGTCTTCTCTTGGTATGCAAATCAACATTTCCCAAGACCAATGCAGATGCCATGTATCTTTAATTTAGCACATTGATTAGAGAAAATGCACTATCTGACAAATTAGCATTATTATCCAGAATTTAGAACTACATGTACTTGCATCTGGAATTCAAATTTTTTAAATCTCACAAGTCCCAACAATTTTCAATTAGCTGACCTGAATAAACCTGGCAAAAAAAATAAATTAACATTTAGGCCTACATACCGCATATTATCGACAAAGCAGTCGAGTACAAGGGGAGCTAACTCATAAAGATTCAACCATAGACTGAACCAGTCCGAAACCTTCTCACAGAAGTAATGCGGTGCCTCAGATTTGTTGAGCTTGGCGAAAAACTGGCTTCCTCCATCGCCTGGCACTGAAACACATAATTAATTAAATAATCATACATGGACATATTCATAAGCTGCAATCAGTCATCTCTTACCCTCGCCCTGACGAGAAGAGGGTATCATATGCGATCGGGTCTGTGCGTGTCCGTCCACTGATCCACTAATATCTCAACAAGAATTCCACGGAATTAAGGGCCTGTGTCACTCACCTGGAGCACCATCAATTTTTGTCAAAATTGTTTGTGGGTGGTTTAGCAGTCTTTTAAATGAGTTTGTGGACATTTTTGCAAGTGCAATATGGCTGCCAAACAAACACTACATTTTGATTGCCCCACAGCACCCATGTTTTTTTGATGGATCAACTTCCCCTGAACAAATTTTAATGCCCCAAATTTCGGCCTGCTCCCTTCTGCGGTTCTGGAGGAGTCATTTTCGTGAAAACCAGGCCATCCAAGATGGTTGCCATACCATTTGGTCAATCAAGTCCTCTTGAACACACTTGGCTTACCTCTTGGCCTAGATGAAGATTCCCCAAGTGGTTTCGGAGATTTTTAAAGACATTTCCTGAAATTGGCCGAAATCCAAAATGGCCGTTGGGCAAATTGGCCGATCGGGTTCATTTAAACAATCTTGGATCCTTATGCCCTAAAGATGCTTCCTGCCAAATATAATTGAAATCGGCCTGGCAGTTCTCGAGAAGACATTTTAAATTTCCCATTGCTTTAGCATGGGAGCTTATGACGAGAAAATTATCCAAGATGGCCGCCAAACCGTTCATCCGACAGTTTCGAAAATTGTAAATTTGAGATCAGAATACCCAAAAACATATATAGAACCAATTTTGGCCTCAAAATCCATCAAATAAAAAAATACAATATGTCCGTCAAACACGCTACATTTTGATTGGCCCACAGCAGCCATGTTTTTTGATGGAGCAACTTCCCTTGAACAAACTTTAATGGCCCTTAGTCCCTAATTATATCTCCAAAATTTTGGCCTGATCCATTCAGCGGTTCTGGAGATGTTTTCGGGAAAACTAGGTCATCCAAGATGGCTACCAAGTCGTCTTGAACAAACTTGGCTTACCTCTTTGCCTAGATGAGGTTTCATAGGTTTTGAATCGATTCCCCAAGCCGTTTCGGAGAACGAGATTTTTAGACATTTCTAAAAATCGGCCAAAATCCAAGATGGCCAATGGCCAAATTGGCCGATCAGCTTCGTTTGAACATAAGGAAATCTCTATGCCATAAGGATGCTTCCTGCCAAATATAATTCAAATCGGCCCAGCAGTTCTCGAGAAGACATTTTGAATTTCCCATTGCTTTAGTATGGGAGCTTTTGGCGGGAAAATGATCCAAGATGGCTGCCAAACCGTTTATCCGACAGTTTCGAGAATTGCAAATTTGAGATCATAATACCCAAAAACCTATATAACACGAATTTCGACCTCAAAATCCATCAAATAATAAAAATCCAATATGGCTGCCAAAAACTCTATATATTGATTAGTCCATCGTGGCCATGTTTTTTAACACTAATCGGCCTTAGTTGTTAATTATATATCACAAATTTCGGCCTGATCGTTTCAGCGGTTCTGGGAAGAAGCCGTTTTTGTGAAAACTAGGTCATCCAAGATGGCCGCTGAACCATTTGGTCAATCAAGTTTCCTTGAACAAACTTGATTCAGCGCTTACCCTAGATCAAATTTTGTGAGTTTTGAATCGATCCCTCAAATGGTTTGGGAGGAGAAGATTTTTAAAGACATTTCTAAAAATCGGCCAAAATCCAGGATGGTCGCCGGCCAAATTGGCCGAACAGGTTCGTTTGAACAAACTTGAATCTCTATGCCTTAAGGATGCTTCATGCCATATATAACTGAAATCGGCCCAGAAGTTCTCGAGAAGAAGATATTTTTAATTTCCCCTTGCTTTAGTACAGTACCAATTTCGGCCTCAAAATCCATCAAATAAAGAAATCCAATATGGCCGCCAAACATGCTATATTTTGATTGGCCCACGGCGGCCCTGTTTTTTGACGGATCAACTTCTCTTGAACAAACTTTACTGGCCCTTAGTTCCTAATCATATCTGCCAAATTTCGGCCTTTTCAGCGGTTCTGGAGAAGAAGTTATTTTCGCTAAAACTAGGTCAACCAAGATGGCCACCAAACTATTTGACCAATTAAGTTCCCTTGAACAAATTTGGTTGAGCTCTTGCCCTAGATCATATTTCATGAGGTTTCCTTCAATCCCTCAAGCGGTTTCGGAGACGATTTTTAAAGACGTTTCCAAAAATCGGCCAAAATCAAAGATGGCTGCCGGCATAATTGGCCGATCGGCTTAATTTGAACAAACTTGGATCCCTATGCCCTAAGGATGCTTCCTGCCACATATAATTGAAATTGGCCCAGCGGTTCTTGAGAAGTCGTTTAAAGGAAAAGTTGATGGACGGACGGATGGATGGACGGACGATGGACACACGACGGATGGTCGCCACGACATAAGCTCACTTGGCCTTTCAGGCCAGATGAGCTAACAATGTATCCAAGTTTAGTTCCAATAGGATTAACCAATCCTGAAATATAAACTGATAAGAAAAACTTATTGATGTCGTCGGAAAAGTGACACATACATGTATGTCTCGCTTTCTGCTTTGCAGGCGTGACAAAAACTATTTATTCAATTTGGCTCAAATTTTAACACAAGGAAGGGACTTGCCATGCAAGAGCATATGCACACTTTGGCCATGATCCGGATAAAAGAACCCATATCCAGATCGGATCAAATTATGGATCTATGGATATCTCGGAAATGACTGGTCTGATTTTGCTCACATTTTAAAAGACGGAAGGGTGTGAATATACACTCAGATTCTACAACTTTGTGGATGTACTCCGAATAAATTCAGAAGACAACAAATTTGGAAAATCTAAAAAATGTGAACACTTTACAATGTGACAAACCGGGTGGGCGGGGGTCTGCAATCCCAGATTACTCTTGTTAAGCATTTAACCTTGAAATTTGGTAAAAGAATTACTATTTTCTCATGAAAATTTCTCACTGGAATGACTGGGTCAGCTATCGCGCCAGTCATACTACTGACAACTTTTACAAAATTGTCTTCTCTTGGTCTCTTGCAAATGGACATTTCTCAGGACTACAGTAAAAGTTATTTTTGGCCAATTTGAGTATTAAATGGTTAATCTTCACTCACTCAGAGTTCATTCTAGTCAAGGCCATGATTCGGACATTTCCCCGGGTACAAATAGGTCTTTGTCCGATAAACTGGTTTTACGTGTATTTATACTCCATATTTTTCATGGTACATGCAATGCAACTTCAAATTCTCTAATTTATCTATGATTGCTTTTGTTTTCAAATATGTCAAATGTCCCCACATCTTACATAGGCATGAAGGGTTGAGTAGGGTATTTGTATCAACCTTTCTGAGATCCTCAAATGACCAGTCTAAGGCAGTCTTAACCCTTTAGCACTCAACCCGGCCAAAAATGGCTTCTGTAGTGATCGTGAGAAATGTCCATTTGCCTACCAAGAGGATAGTGTTGAAAATCTACAACCACACTGACTGGCTCAATAAAAGAGCCAGTCATTCCAGTGCTAAATTGTCAAAAATAGTCTTCGCTTGGTCTGCAAATGGACATTTTATATGAGAAAATTAAAATTTTTGTGAACAAATATGAAGGTTAAAGGGTTAACCCTTACCACTCTGATGTCAATATGTTGTCTTTTATTGCGTCAATATCAAAGAAACTGATGTACATTTTTCAACAATTTTGGTGCAAGATGTTGCTGTCTACGACAGCACTATCTCCCACCAAATTTGCTGAAAAATTAACACCAGTTCATCTTTTAATTTAAATTGAAGATTTAAAATTTTAACACCAGAGTGATACAAGAGTTAAGAGACGACCACAGTCTATATATACTGACTACTGAGATATCAACAGCCCCCAGCAACACCAGTATTAAAATAGACACAATGACATAAACAAAATCTTTAGGTACATTGTAATGTACCTGTAAGTGCCTGTGAAAGCAATGTCAATAAATCTATACTTGGAACTTGGAACAAGGCTATCAATCGATAACACATCTCTCTTCGTGAGCAAAGTACACTTACCCAGGGTTAAATAACACCTCATTTCAAAGGTCTAAAGCGGTCACTGGTCAGTGATCAATTTTAACCCTTTCATTACCGAGATCGTAACATCTTTATTTTACTGCATATAGCACAGGAAAGCTGTTCAAGAATTTGAAAGTATTTGATTGCACTAACCATTGCTAACTAAGGCAGCAACGACATCCTGTTCAATTATTTTCATATAATTCAACATAACATTATAATAGTTATCATCAAGAATTTATCAGATATATTTCTTTTCTGGAAGGGTTAATGATATTTTCTTCAAACGAGGCCAACCTATCACACTAAGCGAGAGTAAGCGTGACACTTAATTATCATACATTTAGTGTAATCGCACCATAACCGAAAGTTTGAAACTGACTCAGGGCTAATGTCAGGTCAACTGTAGTACAAGATAAATACAAGAAAATAAATACAGTTCTAAACAGGCCTGATAAATGGATGAATCCAATCTGTCACTCAAGTTTTGATGTCATAATCAATTACGTCACATATAGGTAGACTTCACAATCATACATGTAATCGACAGACAATACTCGGTTATGAAGCTGGAATACTCTGTCAGGTGTACATATTGTATGTCTTTGATGAATTTACTATTTAATACACATTCTCTTGAATATTTTGAAACTAATTTGACTGGGCGCTGTTGCTGCCAACACCCAGTCAAATTAGTTTCAAAATATCAAACAGCTTACATGTACCTGCATGGTTATCTTGATATTGGGAGTCTTGAAATTCAGGGTTCGCTCAATCCCAACACGGGCAAAGTGTGGGTGGGGCATAGCTAGAAATTGGTGGGGTATAGCTGGAAATAGGTGGGGCATAGCTCCAAATGGATCCCTCTATTCACAGGGCACAGGTACACACCCGTACAAATGTACGTATAATGGAGGGTTTCATTTCTACAGTAGCTATGCCACACCCTTTCTAGATACACGTAAGCTCCTCCAAAATTTTACATGTTTTGGAATCAATCTAAAACTTTGAAACCTGAATTCCTATAACTGAAATTCGAAAGGTAGAGTAAGTATAGAGCTAAGCTGTTAAATACTTTGAAACTAATTTCACTGGTGGCTGTTGCTGCCTAGATGGCAGCCACAATCTAGACAGCCACAGGTCTCAGTTACCCCTTTACTGGTTATACCTGCCAAATCCGGCCTCTGCTATGGTCTTGTCGAATGTCCATTTACAGACCAAGAGAATAGAATTTTTTTAATTTTAACATTGGAATGACTGGCTCGATAACCGAGCCCGTCATTCCAGTGATAAATTTTCAAAGATTCTATTCTCTTGGCCTGTAAATGGACATTCAATAAGAAATAATTACAATTTTCAAGACTAAATTTGACCATTAAAGGATTAAGTTTGTTCCAAAATATTCAACACAATGTTGATTAAATTGTAAATACATCAAAGACATACAATTCGTACACTACTAGTGATGAACTTATTGATCTTCGTGACAGCGCTATGTAATGCGCAGTTTTTTTGGACAGATAAACAGGACTCTGGTGGTTCCTAGATGTTTAGAGAATTTGGAGAGATTTTATGCACTGGATTCATGATGAGCTTTGTAATCAGTGTGACACACTACAGTTGCAGTCTAGAAATATCAAAAAGTTTTTTACTATATTTGCTAGCACATGGTAAAATACTGATAACATTTGTCCATCTCTACCTAACATTTCTAAGCAGTGTTACATGTAAATAACATATCACATAGATTCAGGAGAAAGATGACACCTCCACACCGGTCTCCTCCATAAGTACCAACTTTGTTGGGAAACTAAGTCATCAAGGATTGCGGGCTGACATCCGCATACAGAGGCAACTCTGACTTGTCTAACCTTCTAACAAGAAACTGCTCGACATCCTCGGACAACGCAATCTTCCCAGGAGCTTACCATAGATACGTGGAATGTACGTGGTCTGACTGCAACATCGAAGAGGCAATACTTAGGTGCAGACTGTGAGGACTATAAAATCGATATCACATGCATTCAAGAGACTAAAGTAGCTACACTCAGAGCAGCAACTTCAGACAGGCCATAAGCTAATACTCATAGAGCAAAAACAGGCCACTTACCGTGGATTAGGCTTTGTAATCGGACCAAGGGTATTGGATGATGACATTAGTTCTGGATACGTCAGTGATCGCGTTGCATTTATCGACCTGGCTATACCAACGCGAATGCGCACCACCACTAAGTGTCGCTTAGTCAATGCATATGGGCAAACTACCGAAAGGGCCAAAGAGAATCCAGCTATATTAGATTCCTTCTATGCAGAACTGAGCTCCGCCATTACTATCCCAGCTAGATGGCAACTGTTCGTGTGTGGCGATTTCAACTCCAAGCTGGGTAAACTCGGCATTGCGGACAAAAGTTCAGGACTTGGCTCATGCATGGGATCGTATGGAGAGGGTACACACAACAGCAATGGAGATGCACTGGTGGCATTCCTTAGTTCCAATGGCATATTTGTCACAAATACGGCTTTCAAACACCCATGCCGCCACTGGACAACATGGACTGGACACATTGCTGATCGCAAAGCCCCAAAAGGTTCTAAAGCTACAAAAGCTGTCTTCAACCAAATAGATTTCATACTATGCAAGACAGCAGCAAAACCCCTACTTCGGGATGCTCATTAATATGAAGGCACAGACCTCAATTCTGACCATAAGCCAGTCATTACATGCCTCCATATGAACCAGCTCTACCTAATGTATAAACGCCATACCAGGCAAGAGGTTAGAGTCACCTACAACCTACCCAAGCTCATCAGCGACATTGACACTCAAATGTCATACAAAAAGGCCCTCAGGGAGCAAATAGCTAACATCGACATCAGCTCCAATTCAAACGAAGCCCTAACCAAAATACTGATATCTATGGAATCATCAGCTACTAGCACCATAGGTGTTCTAAAAAACAACCAAACTAGGTATACTGACGACCCTCTTATAGTAAAACTGTCAGCAGAACAGAAAGCGTTACGTCTGCGCATCTATCAGTGGCCAAAGTGAAGATCGCACCAAACTACGCCAGGAACGCAATAACATTCTGCGCCACATTAGCGAACGCTTAATAGATCTTCCTATCCAACAAGCAGACACCCTAGCAGATGAAATCACTGCCACGGATGACTGCCACAAAATGTTTCGGGCAGCCCGAGCCCTGAGAGTTGCTGACTACACACCACCACTAATTGTATGCAATTCTGAAGGACACTTTATCGGGACTGACCAGGGCAAAGTCGAGGCAATTTGAGAATGGTTCAAGGAACAGTTCACTGACCACGATGATGAGCCCTTGCACCATTCTCAAGAGACCCCAGGCCATTACTAACACCAATTAATACAGCAGAGGTTGCGAAGGCACTTAAAGCCCTGAAAAATGGACATGCATCTGGACCTGATGGCATGAGCAATGAACTATTCAAATATGCAAGTGACATTATCTCAAAACCGATCACGCACATAATCAATTCAACTTTTATGCACCACCTTCCCATCGACGCTGTAGGCCAAGGCATCCTTATCGCGCTACCCAAGCCCAAGAAGCCACGTGGCCCCCGCCAGCCAATCTGCGGCCCATTGTGCTCCTTAACAGCATACAGAAAATCCTATCCAATGTTACTCTATGTCGCATCCGAGACAAGATCGACGACTTCACAAGATCATGTCAAGGTGGCTCCAAACATGGACGCAGCTGCGCAGACACTGTATTGGCTCAACACATGCTTGTGTCGGTAGTCATGTCCAAACACTGGGATTTCCACAAAATGGGCATTGACAAGTCACGAGCCTTCGACACAATTAAGTGCTCAAAGATCCTAGATGTACTACGTCAGGCCAGGTGCAATGAAGATGAGCTACGACTAGTGAGACTACTGCTTGCAGACACCAAGCTGAGAGTATGAATCAAGTCAGTGAAGTCTGTAGCGCTTGAGACCTCAATCGGCTCCCCACAGGGAGATGGTCTATCCCCTGTGCTCTTCACCTGTTACCTGGCTGCTGCATTGAAATCCGTGTGGGACAACACCACAAGACCAAACCCACCCACCCCTCCCCCCACACACCCCGGTTGCAATACTGGGCATGCCGCTAGAGATGGAATATGCCAACGATGTGGACTTTATAGATGAGGAAAAGAAACCCCTTGACGAACTTCTCCCAATAGCTGCAAGCAAACTAAAAATTGAGAATCTCTTTATGAATGAATCCAAAACAAAGTTCACCCACATATACCTATCTACAAAGCATGAAACTAAAGAAAATGATGATCCACTCTGTGGCGGTGAACCATGGAGGAAAAGTAAAATCCTGGGCTCACTGCTTTGCAGTACTGCTGACATTGCTGCACGCTGCATCATGGGGAACATAGCTTTCCAGTCCTTCTGGATGACATTTTCATGATCTGGCAACATACTAGAGAAGCATTTAACGAATTTTTAGCCATTCTGAACAATCATGATCCGAATATCAAACTAAAAGTTGAAATTGATGAGATGTCCGTAGATTTCCTGGATGTTACCTTATACAAAGGTATAAGGTATGAAACAACTGGTTACTTAGACTACAAAGTTTATTTTAAGCCAACCGACTCCCATCAACTACTGCACAAGAAATCGTTCCATCCACCGCATACTTTCAAGGGACTTGTAAAATCACAAATAATCCGCTTTCAATGAAATTCGAGTGATAGGAAAAACTTTGAATCATCATGTTCGACCTTATTCAAAGCTCTCAGACCGAGAGGGTACTCTTCTCGGTTCCTACGTAAAATAAAGTCTGAAACTTTGCGTAATTTGGAACTCATTCCGCATAATGCCAGAAATTCTCGGCCTACCACAATTTGTCATAATCATCCGATTGTAGGTGAAGGAGGATCTCGGAAATGCGAAAAGAAAAGGTGTAAATTGGATAGTTTTCTTCCTTCCCAGAGTACATTCACAAGCTTTCAAAACAAAAGCAAATTTCAAATTCAGTCAAATTTAGATTGTGATTCTAAAAATGTCATTTATTTAATTTCATGCAAATTGTGTCAAAAGCAGTGTCGGCGAAACGAAAAATCCACTAAGATGGCGTGCAACTAGGCACCTCTCAGATATTAGACTAGAGGAAGACACACATGTGGCTGAACATTTTAATCTTCCTGATCATTCAGTTCCTCGTGACTTTGAAATTATGCCTATCGAACAGCTACCTCTTTCAGACACAACAGAGGAAACTGATAAACAAAGAAAACTAAGAGAATCGTTCCGGATTAAACAATTAGAAACACAATGGTCTAGGGGCATAAATTCTGACCCAGGCCTCTTAGATCAAAGGGAGATTATCCCATTTATTCTCACATACAATCGGAAAAATGTTGAAATTGCCAAAATCCTAAAAGATGAATATCACAAATTACAGGACAATCTCAGACAACCTTTCAACAAGCGTCCAGTAATTGCATTTAAGATTCGAATCCATGTGACCTCTTAGTAAAAGCCAAACTGAAATAGGTTTTCAAAACACCACTCAGTGATTTATCATTGTGTGACAATTAGGTCATATGGCGTCTCTAAAACAAAATGACAATCTCAAGGAATAAAATAAACAAGAATTTTTTCAATTTTGAAAATTCTGAGCCGGTGCATTTGACAATATCATATACATACATACATACATACATACATACATACATACATACATACATACATACATACATGTGAAAACTGGTCGGCCAATCCTTGACTTTTAGTCTTGGTGCGGTGGTCCAGTGGAAAGATGCCTGGTTGCTGATGCTATGCGGAGTTGCAGGATGGCGGTTCGATCCCCTGACCAGGAGATGGTGATCAACAAATTAAACTAACGGGTGCAGCACTGTCGGCTAAGTTAGCACATGGAAATTGAAGCCGCACGTTGCCAGTGCGTCAATAAAAAATAAAAATACATATACTGCCAGAGCCGTGCTGGAGTCAGAGTACAATAGGCGTAAAAGCCTAGGATTGATTGTGACAGATGCATCCACAGATAGTCCCATATGAATCGTCAGTGTGTCAGTATATCAGACATGTGAAAACTGGTCGGCCAATCCTTGACTTTTAGTCTTGGTGCGGTGGTCCAGTGGAAAGATGCCTGGTTGCTGATGCTATGCGGAGTTGCAGGATGGCGGTTCGATCCCCTGACCAGGAGATGGTGATCAACAAATTAAACTAACGGGTGCAGCACTGTCGGCTAAGTTAGCACATGGAAATTGAAGCCGCACGTTGCCAGTGCGTCAATAAAAAATAAAAATACATATACTGCCAGAGCCGTGCTGGAGTCAGAGTACAATAGGCGTAAAAGCCTAGGATTGATTGTGACAGATGCATCCACAGATAGTCCCATATGAATCGTCAGTGTGTCAGTATATCAGACATGTGAAAACTGGTCGGCCAATCCTTGACTTTTAGTCTTGGTGCGGTGGTCCAGTGGAAAGATGCCTGGTTGCTGATGCTATGCGGAGTTGCAGGATGGCGGTTCGATCCCCTGACCAGGAGATGGTGATCAACAAATTAAACTAACGGGTGCAGCACTGTCGGCTAAGTTAGCACATGGAAATTGAAGCCGCACGTTGCCAGTGCGTCAATAAAAAATAAAAATACATATACTGCCAGAGCCGTGCTGGAGTCAGAGTACAATAGGCGTAAAAGCCTAGGATTGATTGTGACAGATGCATCCACAGATAGTCCCATATGAATCGTCAGTGTGTCAGTATATCAGACATGTGAAAACTGGTCGGCCAATCCTTGACTTTTAGTCTTGGTGCGGTGGTCCAGTGGAAAGATGCCTGGTTGCTGATGCTATGCGGAGTTGCAGGATGGCGGTTCGATCCCCTGACCAGGAGATGGTGATCAACAAATTAAACTAACGGGTGCAGCACTGTCGGCTAAGTTAGCACATGGAAATTGAAGCCGCACGTTGCCAGTGCGTCAATAAAAAATAAAAATACATATACTGCCAGAGCCGTGCTGGAGTCAGAGTACAATAGGCGTAAAAGCCTAGGATTGATTGTGACAGATGCATCCACAGATAGTCCCATATGAATCGTCAGTGTGTCAGTATATCAGACATGTGAAAACTGGTCGGCCAATCCTTGACTTTTAGTCTTGGTGCGGTGGTCCAGTGGAAAGATGCCTGGTTGCTGATGCTATGCGGAGTTGCAGGATGGCGGTTCGATCCCCTGACCAGGAGATGGTGATCAACAAATTAAACTAACGGGTGCAGCACTGTCGGCTAAGTTAGCACATGGAAATTGAAGCCGCACGTTGCCAGTGCGTCAATAAAAAATAAAAATACATATACTGCCAGAGCCGTGCTGGAGTCAGAGTACAATAGGCGTAAAAGCCTAGGATTGATTGTGACAGATGCATCCACAGATAGTCCCATATGAATCGTCAGTGTGTCAGTATATCAGACATGTGAAAACTGGTCGGCCAATCCTTGACTTTTAGTCTTGGTGCGGTGGTCCAGTGGAAAGATGCCTGGTTGCTGATGCTATGCGGAGTTGCAGGATGGCGGTTCGATCCCCTGACCAGGAGATGGTGATCAACAAATTAAACTAACGGGTGCAGCACTGTCGGCTAAGTTAGCACATGGAAATTGAAGCCGCACGTTGCCAGTGCGTCAATAAAAAATAAAAATACATACATAGATTCAGTGGAGTGCTGGCATAACATTTCTAAGCAGTGTTACATGTAATTAATAATAATAATAATAATAATAATAATAATAATAATAATAATAATAATAATAATATAATAATAATAATAATATCACATAGATTCAGTGGACTGCTGGCATAACATTTCTAAGCGGAGTTACATGTAAATAACATATCACATAGATTCAGTGGAGTGCTGTTTGGTACCGTGACTTATTTTGGCAAAAACGTGACTACTAATACCACAAGGAGCAAGTTTATTAAATCTGAGGTTCAACCCTTACCACTCTGGTGTCAAAAACCTAAAATTTACAAATTAAATTAAAAGATGAACTGGTGTTCATTTGTCAACAAATTTGGTGGGAGATGGTGCTGTCGTAGACAGCAACATCTTTCACCAAAATTGTTGAAAAATGTACACCAGTTTCTGTGAAATTGACACCGTAAGCTATAGAATATTGACATCAGAGTGGTAAGGGTTAGAAGGACTATTAAACCCACCCTGCATCCAACCATCACATCATCAAATGGCAGAAATCACAATTTGAAACAAGGTGGTGAATTAGAGAATTAGATTTATTCTTCGCTTCCTCAAAGTTTATGGGCAGTACTTACATGTACAATAATGTAGGGATATTATAATTAATATTTAGAACATGACAGCCATCATTTTAATAGTCTTGGTCCTTTGTTTACTGTCTTCTTCTTGTCATGCTTGTTATCTTGCTAAAGGCTTATCTTGCGGGAAGGACGCTATTTTTCGTCAAACTTTTCTTTCCAGTATTTTTTTAATATTCACCACTGGAATGGCTGCCTCAGTAACCGAGCCAGTCATTCCACAGGTAAATTTTCAAAAATACTCGTCTCTTGGCCTGCAAATGGACACTAGCTGAAGCAAAAACTAGAATTTTGGTTATCGAACCCGTCATTCCAGTGGTAAATTTTCAAAAATTATATGCTCTTGGCCTGTAGATGGACATTCCACAAGACCATAGCAGAGACCGGTATGACCATTAAAGGGTTAAGATCTTATAAGATAAGTTTGAATGTACATTTGTAATTTTCCATAAAAATTAATTTTTACCAACCTAGTATCACTGGATGTTTTACAATTCCATCGTGTGCATACACAACAGTAGTCAGTATCACAAGAGACAGTGATAACAACACCAGCAAGATACGCATCATTAGAATATCAATGAGTGCAAATACTAGATATAATTATGTCCTTCGTTATTAATTATGTACACGATAACTGTGAACAAAATGTTTGTCTCTAGTTTTTATATGCGATGACAGAGAGTGATTCAAATATTACACATATAAACATACAGGCTGCGGGAAATTTTTGATATGAAAAGAAACCGGCCTTTATCATTGCATGATCACCTGTTGGAAGTAGATTAAGTCCAACCCTTTAACCCGCACAGACCAGAAATCACAAATTGTTTTATAATACAGCAATATGTTGTTGAATATTTTGAAACTACTTTGACTGTGGCAGTAGCAACAGGTTCCAGGCAAAGTAGTTTCAAAATATCCAAAAGCTTTCCTGATATAGTTTTCTTGAATGCGAGACACTGGCATTTCAAGGGTTAACCCTTTAACGGTCAAATCTTGTCAAAAAGATTTTAATATTTTCTTCATGATGGTTCATTTACAGGCCAAGAGAATGCAATTTCTGAAAATTTATCACTGGAATGACTGGCTGTCAGACGGTTATCGAGCCAGTCATTGCAGTGGTAAATTTTCAAAAATTGTATTCTATTGGCCTGTAAATAGACATTCCATAAGACAATAGCAGAGGCCGGTTTTGGCCGGTATGATCATTAAAGGGTTAAAGTGCTATTGATTACATGTTTACTAATTAGCACAGCATTGATGACTGACTTGGTTAGACTTCATACTTCAACAATTAATAAATTTGAAACTAGAACACAAACTCTGACAGTCCACACATGCACGCACGCACACAGATTTGTATTTCCTTATTTTCTATAATCTACATACATATACATGACAACATGAGTTACGGTTGTGCTAATACTAGAGACACTTCAAACCAGGAAGCACAAATTATACAATTAACTTCTCTTAATGTCATGAATTAGGTGTTACACGGAACTGTCTGACTATTGCAAGCCACCAGACATGCTTGACAAAAACTTCAATGGGTGATAACTATAAACTTGTTGAATATTTTGAAAACAAATTGACTTAAAAGTTGTTTCAGTCAATTGTTTTTAAAATATCCAGCACATCCAGAGTTATTGCCCATTAAAATTGTTATCTGCAGAAATTCAGCGGGCAGACAGTTAACCACCCTATTTGAGTAAATTGCTCGGAGACATAATAAATTTTGGAAATCCCCCCCACCCCCCCAGTACATGTATGTGTTGTTATATAACCGTCTTGATGTATCAATTTTATATAAATAAGGAGGAATTTTTATTAATCATTCATACACACATAGGATACTGGCGGGTTTAAGAGGTAAAAACTTTTCAGAAGCTCTGCTAATACCCAGAAAGAACATGAATTGCTAACCTACATGCACAGTGGTGCACCCAGGTGTATCACATCTACAGATAACATACATGCACCATACAATACCTTAGTACGTGTATAGATTTTCATGAACTTTATTCACGCCTTGCATGTGAGCACAAATTCTGTGTCAATTAATAGACGCAAGGGGAATTGCGAACATGGAATGCTGCATCTTCTTGTTTTTAAGACATTTTTTAATAATTCTGGTTCTACCAGAGGGATCTTCTCCAAATTTGGAGGGACGCATACCTGTGTAAGTTCTAAACATGTATTCAAATTTTGGGATCAAAAGCTAAAACGCAACAGCTTTCAGCAACAGTTTTCAAAATACAAATTTTTTTACGCATTCTTCAATAACTCTGGCTCTACTGGGGAAATGGTCTCCAAACTTTGGTGGAATCTTGCCCATGTTGTCCTGAACATTTAAATAATAATAAAGAATACACTTTTGAATGCATTTTTAATAACCCTAAGACCAAAATAAAAAATAGTTTATTTCCTGCCGGGAATTAAAAAACAAATGTGCCCATCCTAAGTGTTAAAACATCCGTACACTTGTCAAACTATACAAATTACAATGATTTTAATGCCATTTGTATGGAATGTGAATCCCCTTTGCTAATTGTGTTATGAAAAATATGACAAATTTGGCAAACTGAACTGAGGTCATCCATTCATAATAAGTAATGCAAATTTCCAGGATTTTAATTTCTTCCATGGATGACCTCACCTAAAATTGAAGTCATCCATAGCAATTTGAGGTCTTAAAAACGAGTGGAAGAGTAAACATATTGACCCCTGCATGTATTTAATCGACATCTAGTCAAATATCTGAGAAAAAAAATTTAATTTCCTCCCACACTTTTTTTCCCACCCGGTTTGCCATGTTTGCTGGAAACAAAATCTTTTTTATGGATGGGCTAATGTAGCTATTTTTTCTGCACTTGGCATGCTTGGGTTGGCTTTGTGTAGTCCCGAACATGATGCCAATTTTGCGGTCAAAAACTAAAATGCACCAGCGAAAGCTTTCAGTAACATTGTTTCCAAAATAGATCCCCATTTGTTTCTGAAAAATAATTTTTTTCAAAATGGCCGCCAGACCTTGGCCCCCAGAATGCATGGAATAAAGTCCCATAAAAAATGTATGGGGATTTCAAATGAATGTTTGAAGTGCTACTACACCTAGATTTATGATCGGATCACTCTCATACTTGGGTAGGATGTTACCACTGATGGTTATTTTTGAAAATTTTTTTTTTTTCGAAATGGCCAGCATGAAAAAATTTTGGCCAAAATTAACAGTTTTCATTTTTTGGGAAAACTGACGACCAGACGCACCTTTTGGGGTCAAAATGACCTCGCGGTGACAAAATGGGCTTTTTCAAAATGGCCACCAAAATGAGTTTTGCTCCGATCGACTTGAAATTCTAGCTCTCATATTGACTTGATTTGGTATCAAATTTAAAGTTGATATGACCAACAGTTTTCGTGAAAATCAGCTTTTGGGTGACACATATCCCAAGAGTACACCTATGGGAGCAATATTGGAAGAGCGTTAGCTACTAGTTTTCTTCCAATTCTCTTCAAACATGGCCATATTCTAGAACATCGAGGGAGCTAAAAAAAATTCCAAAGAAAATTTTAATATCTCCCTTGGGGTCAAGGTCATTCACTGGTAAAGCTTTCCAGCTTTCATGTTTGGCATGGATCTTTGAGCTGTGACTACACAGAGTTTGTATTAGATCATCATTAGACGTGTTCAATGGCTTTAGAAGAGGCCTTATACTATTTCTTCATGGCAAGACATCGCAGATTTACAGTTACTTTAGTAAATGTTCTCTAGTTTAGTAGCTGTAATTGATATTCTGTGTTTTCCAATGTCTGTCCGGGTGTGTAGTTCATGTCTGTTTCTAGAGACAAGATCATAACAACATATTATTCATGCAATAACGTCATACCGCAACAATCATTCACATCATGATGTTACTCCTCGAGTCTTATGAGAAAGTAAAGAAAATTACGTTACGTAGCGAAGCTTACAAATAATGAATTGTAAAATATGGAAATAATTATAATATTGTAGCGAAATGGGGGGGGGGGATCCATCTTCTGTGTGGGTTTGTAACGTGATGTACATGTAGTCGAAGAAATCTCTCATCATTGGTCATGACTTGTCAGTTGTCACAATGTGGGTATGCGTGTGTGTGATCTTTAGGGACAGATGACACTATAGGACACCTTCAAAGAGTCTAATGTGCAAGTGTGATGGTTAGTGCTGAGACCGTGCAATATACAGCGGTTGGGATGGCACCATGATGGTGTATCTAAGACTGTGCCGAGTCTATTAAGTTCCAAAGAAGAATCAAGTTCTTAGGGGATGTGTAATGTAAATCTAAAGTTCTATCAGGAAAAGACTGAGCTTGTTAAGAAATATATCTTAAATTAAGATATTCATCGTTGAATAGTTGTTGGCTAGGATTGAAACTTAATTTGCAACGGCACTGATCAACTGCTCAAATATCAACAAAACGGAAAAACCTATGGCCTAGTAGCTAGCTTAAATGGCTCAAAGATCAAATTAAGTGTCCCAGAAAGGTGCACAGTTACACCAAAAATCACTTTTTAAAAGTCATGAATTGAAAACTGACTAAGTGATTTGCATCAAAGTTGAATGTTATAAATAATTGTCATTTAGGCTGCTATAAACAATAGTCGTGATAGTTAGCCTAGAAATTAAACCTAATAACAATCTAGCAAGCACCACTATGCAGATTAGATAGATACTGTAATTTGATAGCAATTAGGCACACTATCTGGCAATACTGCCTACGGTAATTTTGGAAACGTTGTGCTGCAAATAACAACCAGGACACAAGGTTCCAAAAATAACTAATTCAGCTCTGATCTAACTACAAGTAATATCTGGATAACAGTGATGACACTCTATTGTATCTGGCAACAAGGTACCATGAGTCCATGAGTGCAATCTGGCCACGTTTACCAAATTTATAGAAATGGGCTCAACGATGCTTTCTGGTGTACAAGTACCAAATATGAACGCAATCCATCCAATAAACATGATGAAAGGAATAATGGGCCTATGAAGTGACTAGAGCAGCCAATTAAGCAAAGTAACCTTGAGCAGCTAATAAACCAAGAGGTGAATCAGAAAAACAAGATTACTTTGCTCGCAAAGCTATTGAAATGTAATAATGAAGCCTGCACAAATTGCGTAACCCATTTTTTTCATTCGCACAACGGTAACGCAAATATTTTAGCACAACCCTTTTTTGGGTTACGCAGTTTTCATTACTCTGTATATAATAAATATATGTAAAACGGTTGCGCACGCCCAAATGGATTAGCTAAAATAAATTTGCATAACCCAAATATGGGTTGCACAAAAAATGCTTTTTAAATTATTGTAATCGGCCCAGCCAAAGCCGAGATAAACATATATATAGCAACCATCTTGACAACTAAAAGTTTTTAGCTATCGTGCTAGAGTTGTGACGTCACACCGGGATGACACCAATTCCTGTTAGTCTAGATTATTATCTCGGGGAGCATAGCTATAGGCTCTCTACTGCTGCGCGTATTAGGCACCTATGCACCTATTCTTTGAAAATTCATTGTTCACACAGGGACACCACATTGTTCGAGATGCACAAAGGTTCAATATTATCGAAGTTGATGATATTTTTGTTGATTAAACTTAAAGGACATACCTCATGGTCACGGTGCCTGACATCATAATTCTAACATATAGGCCTGTTAGAGGTGACAGTAACATCAAATTTCGTGTACGTGAATTAGGCTATCAATCAAACTCACCCACACACTTCTTGGAATACAATTCTACAAATGCATATATATCTTATCTTTCTGGATTGACTGCAGAGATTTTGCATAGATGATAGGCATGCATGTGAACAGATGTACAACTTTTTAAATGATAGTTAAGTAGGCCTACATCGCTCAGAGCACGTACGATCGCAATTTACCAGTGTAGGCTTATGAATAAATTTATGATTGCAATACAGCGGTTACTCCAGTTATGTGTTTAAAATTAACTAAAATGTCGGGTAAATATAAATCTAATCTAAACTAATCTATTTGCGTATAGTCTACATTGACATATTATTGACAGTAGGCCTACACGGTTTGTTTACAATTTAACCAGCGGTCGAGGTGCGTAGCGAGGCTTTCACTGCCGTCCGCACGCTTACAGTACAAATTAAATAACATATACTGTTGAATATTTTGAACATAATTGGTTTGGATTTCAACCCAAATTGTGTCCAAAATATTCAACATAACATTTCTTGTATCGTGTTCATATGGTTCTAACTAACATATTTGTGTTTTTGCTTTGGAAGCATTTAAACTTATTTATGAGCTGCACTGTAAATAAAGATGAAACGCTAGCAACCTCTGAACATCTGTCAGTTCACCTAACTATTTAAAATGTGTGCATCCGCTACAGTTTTGCTTTTTCATAACAGTGAAATATGAGTGTATGCTACTTCCATACATTGAAGAAGTTGGTTTGAAAACGATAGAGTTCATATGGTTGTCACAGGCGTCACGTTTCCCCCCCCCCCCACACACACACACACCAACGTACGTGTTGACTCTACATTATTATTATACAAACACATTGCCAAAAGCTTATAGGTAAAAGCTTATAGGTAAACAATTACATTCTAATCAGTAATCACGGGAAATTTCGCATAGGACATACTGACACACTTATTGTATATTCGTAATCTTCAGAAAAAGTTGTAACTGCACTCTGTAGCCTATACCTTTAGATATGAATAATAGTACAATTATAGCCATCGTCAACCTCTCCCACCCACCTCGATCATCACACTCACATCCATCCATCTAAGATATTACATAGTACACCCAGTACTTTCAAGATGGTAATGGATCCGCAATTAGGCCTACTAGACTACAGAGTATTTGTCACATGCATTGAAATATTGCCGATTTTCAGCATTGCCCATGGGTTACTGTAGTTACTGTAGTTATAAGCCTATTATTATGCGAATATAGCTATCCATGTAGCCATTAAAAATTAGTAAATATCATAATAAAATTGTTAAAAATCATGATTTCTTTAATATCTTGAAGACTTAGCTTCAACCTGACATAATTTATGTTATGGTAGGTGAAATCTATCCTGTTAAACGCATGTTTAAAATATGTTACCTTTGTACTGCAGGCAGATAAATATTTACAAAGCTCACAGCGCCATTCCCGGTGTGACATCACAGGGAGTGGAGATGTGATTCAGATTGCGGCGTCATTTAATCTTGTTATTTGGGCTGCCTAACATATTTTTCTCACTCCAAAGTGACGCTATTGTGTTTAAATAGTGTAGTAGACCATACAATTAATTGAAACTTGTTATCGCCCGCAAGTCCTCACAAGACCTTTAAATACTAGAGAAGCTGGTTAAGAAAACTAATAGATAATTAAATCCCCATAAAAATTGGTAAGGAGGGATTGAAAAACTATTGTCTATCAGAATATTGATTTAAAATAGAGATCTAAGCTTAGGTTACCAAACTGCTGGTAGTCTGGTACATGTACATGTATCCACAAGTACTGTTTACTTAGTTAGCCTTACGTGTAGATTTCTACGTAAATCAATGTTCTGAGCTAGGCTGTGTCCCACACTCAGCTTATATATACAGGTATGATATTGTCTCACAATAACCCTTTCGCGGATGACTGATTTTAAACACGTGACTCGTGCGAACTTTCGAAGCGCATTGCATTGTGGGAGCATTTGGGGGCAGTGTGTATTAAAATGAGGTCGGCCAGTAACGTCGCTTATAGTAATAATTTTGATAGTTGGAAAGTTGTAGATTTAAGAGCTTTTCTTATAGCGAGAAGTACCTGTATGCGATCAAAACAGGCAAGTGTTCATTCAGAACTGTCAAGGGTCGTTAAATCTCAGTCATAGACCGAAAAAACCTATTGAAATCTAGTCTATATCGTCTTTCTCTCCCCCTATGAATGAATAGGGGAGAGATCCACGACATGTATTTTAAAGTGAATACAATTATATTGAGATACTTAACTAAAATATACACTTACCATACTCATATATTAGATACAAATAAAATGAAATAAACTGAAAATGAACGCTAAATAAGCATTCCGGGGGAGAGACTGACGAACTGAAGGAAATTTCAATTTCCCTTTCTCCGAGATCTAACAATACTCACCATTCTATTACTTCTGATACAGCTAGCCCTGATAGCTGGGCCCTAGGACTATAGACTTAGAAAGCTTTACCGACTCCTGGAACCGGGTACTCGGCTCCCAACTGCCGAGTACCCGTTTGCCATGAAGCTCATATTGTTTGCATAGCCACCAAACAAGAGAAACCCATGGCTTGCCTCCGTGGGGCTGGGAGGCTGGGTCCGTAATAGAATGGTGAGTATTGTTAGATCTCGGAGAAAGGGAAATTGAAATTTCCTTCATTCTCCTTCGATCAATACTCACCATTCTATTACTTCTGATATACACCAGATTTGGTCAGTAACCTGGTGGGAAGGGGCAAGCCATCAATTGCTACTTTTTCCCCTTGGAGAAAGAGCTAGACTTAAACTTGATTAATGGAGACCTAAAAGGACCATCAAGTTAACGGAACCGAATCACATTCGCATCACGCCGCCCACCTCCCCCCCCCCCATTTTTTTCTCCTAAGAAAAGGGAGAGAACTCACGAACATGCATCTCGCCTGAAACACAAATATGCCAAGAGGGTTAACTGCTCTTTGCATATATATACATATATATATATATATATATATATATATATATATATATATATATATATATATATATATATATATATCTATGCCTGGGAATGAGCATGAAGATATAAGATGAATGAACACGATATATAGACATAATACAAAAAACTCTCAATCTTGAATTACCTCATGATATTTGGGATTCCAGACGTGGCGCCTCCAACCATTCACTTGTCCGGCCATCAGTGACACAATCTGGTTGACATCCTCCCGCTCGACCATGTCTGCTTCTTAATTCTTTCTTACAAATGCCCAAAAAAAGGGAAAAGCAGTGTGGTCGTATAACTATCGTTTCAAAACAGCTAAAGCGAGTGGATTGGCGGAGTCTGACACATCCCTCATATAGTAATCCGTGAAAGAGGACTCACAGTGCCATTGTGCAACAGCCATGATGTCCTCTAACGGAACACCACTGTAAATGGCGGTCGAGGCGGCTATTCCTCTAACATCATGTGCCCTTGCGCATTGCACCTGGTGCCCAGTCGCAATCTCATGGGTAGTCTGAATGCATTCGACTACCCAACGAGAGATAGAATCCATGGATGCGGCGCCATATGGCTTCTTATGGCAGATCCACAGATGTCTATCATTCGACCGTAACGAGTCTGTCCGTTTCTTGTACTTAGTCAAAGCACGGACTGGGCACCAGACACTGGCATCACGATCAAACCTAGTTAGTTTCGGGATAATGATCGGTTTGCCGGGATATCTCAAAGATTGATTCTTTGACATAAACTCTGCTCTTGGCAGTAGACGCAGACCCTCTCCGGAGACAATAAATTGGTCCCTCTCTGCTGAAAGTGCATGGATCTCACTGCGACTTCTAGCTGAGGAAGCTGCCAATAGAAAGACCGCCTTTAGAGTCAAATGCTTTAAGACTAGCCGAACGCGACGGTTCGAAAGGGTGCTTGGCCAGTAGAGCTGGGCGGTCTGACGGTAGTACCGTGAGGACCGCGGTATACCGTGAACCGATACCGTGACCGTTGACATTTCCAAATACCATGAATACCGTCCATAATGTTTGAGCAATATTTGAGAATATATATTCATAAAAGCTGACTTGACCAAGGGTCAATAAGTGCTAATGGTGCCAAAAATACAGGCATCCCTAACTATTAGCCGAGTTGAGGTGAAAGGGTCATTGTAAAAACAAACATCAAGACGTCAATTACAAAATAATGACAGGTGGAATTGCATGTCAAACGTACGTCTTGAAAGTCTCACGGTAAAATTGCTTTATTTAAAACATTTAAACTCATTCTCTGGCCGTCCGCCGGTAGTAATTACACTATAATATATTCCCTATTCCCGTTTCTATTGTTTGTAATTTATTACTCCAAGCATTTTGTCATCGAACAAACACGCTAGAATAACAAAATAACATACAAACTGCACGCTATTCAAACATAACAGCAATCTCGCTAAGACGTATCTGATTGGTTGTTCATGAACTAGACCGTGGGAAAATACATTACTATGCTGAATTTATCAATGAAAATTTACTAAAACGTAGTATTTTCTCGCGCCGTTTTGATCACGTGCTAATTTATTAACAAGGAACAGCATTGAAGTCGTTAGGGGCCCTATTTGTTATTTTTCTGGCTTGTTTTAAGAAATTCCTTTAAGGATTAAATCCAGTTTAAGTAACGACACCTAAAAATTATAGCGTTTTAGTTTTTGTAATTAATTTTTCAACTGGCTACACGTCGGAAGTTCGCGCAAATATCTTTTTACACGCATTGTTCACGTGAAGCATGGCGAGTAACGAGTCTGCACATCGGGTACTCAGTAATTATCAGAAGCTTTGGAATCGGCTATATTCAATGTCGTGTTATATGTATGTGTATAGGCCTGTTTTCGCGAGTAACAGAATATACGACTCCAACAGAAATAAGAGTACAACACTCGGCCCGTTTAAATACTCGCAGATTTTGTCTGGACTCTGTTTATCAAAGGGCTCGACTGCCAAAATAAAATTTATCATTTGCTAGTTGCATGCATTAATAGCAAGAACAATCCAGATTGAAAATAGTGCGCCCCAATGTCTCAAACAGCGGGTTATAGTTAGGGAGTCGACCACACGCTTTGACCGATATTCCCGTGAATGATATTACGTCAATAAAAATAGTGACCTAATAAAATCGTGAAACTAAACAGTCTTCTCTAAATCAGGAAGCTGATTTATTTATTTTACCTATATTTACCGTTGATTGGAGATGGAAGTGAAAAGGAAATGGAAAAAATTGTTCTAATTTGGTGGCATGCCTTAAGCTCAGATGACGGTATACCGTGGTACCGCGGTATTTTTTCATGGTACCGATACCGTCATGTAAATATCAATACCACCCAGCTCTATTGGCCAGTACATTAAGCACTAAAGATAGACTCCAGGCTAGAATGACTATCGATTGTCTCGGTCGGAGATTGCTCATTCCCTTCACCATCACATTCAACTGGGCCTCCTCTGGACTATCCCTGTTGGCTAGACAAGGGATAACTGATGCCAAAGCTGACTTGTATCCAGCAATTGTGACAGGAGCTAGTCCTTAAAAGAACAGCTCACAGAGAAAGTCTGCTATTTGCTGAATAGTGGATTGAAAGGTATCAATACCCTTTCCTTCACACCAGTCTACAGATCTGTTAACCTTGTTGTTATATGACTTGAAGGTTGACCTCCTTCTTGCAGCTGCTATGAAATCTGCAGCTTGTCGAGAAAAGACTTCCGACGTGGAACGTTGTATGATAACATCCACGCAGTCAATTTGAACGTTTCGGGACGCTCATGTAGGAAGCGTCCATTGGCCTGGGAGATTATGTTCGGAATCTCGGGTAACTGCACTGGGTTTTCCACCAGCAGATCTAGAAGATCCGTGAACCACGCCCTGCTGGGCCAAAACGGCGCTATTAGCAGGACCAGGCACGGTTCCTCCCTGATCTTCACCAATATCTTCGGTAGAAGAATGGTGGGTGGGTACGCGAATGCGTGCATCCCTCTCCAGCTTATCGCCAGAGCGTCTGTATCGACGGCATTTGGATCTGGAACCGGCGAGACATAAATCATGATTTGAGCATTTTCCCGTGTGGCAAACAAGTCCACGTTAGGTTTGCCACAATGCTCGAAGATCCTGTGTAGAACTGGAGGGTTGAGAGACCATTCTGTTGGCAGAACTCTCTGTCTGCGAGACAAAGCATCCGCCAGAATGTTCAATCGCCCAGGAATGTGAGCTGCTTTCAAAACAACCGAGTAATTCCTGCACCATTGAATCAAGTGCCACACTTTGATACAGTGTGGGTGACTTGGTCCCGCCTTGTAGATTTATGTACGATACTACTGTCGAGTTGTCCGACCGTATCAATATCGCCTTGCCCATGACTTTTGGAAGAAACTTTTCCACTGCCAGTTCCACTGCCATCATTTCCAACAGATTGATATGCAGCTGGCTCTCCTGAAGAGTTCATGTGCCTGAGACCTGGTGTTCTCCCAGGCAGGCCCAACCCCCCCATCCCTCCAGCGATGCATCCGTGTACACGGACAGCTGGGGGTGGGGTAGGTGCAGCGAAACTCCTACTAGGAGATTCTGACACTTTTTCCACCATACACGATGCGACATTATTGGCTCCAAAACTGGCACCAGCTTTAACAGGGGTTCTGTTCTCTGTTTCCACAGAGACATCAGATACAACTGGATAGGTCTTCGCATCAGAGCAGCGTACGGGATTACCTGCTCCATGGAGACCATCATGCCCAGCATCTGAAGAAACTGCCTCGCCTGAATGTGGTTTCCCAATCGAAAACTCTTGAGGATGGCTAACAGAGACACCACTCTGGGCTCTGACGGGTAAACCCTGCCCTCCCCGAGATCGAATCGCATCCCTAAATAAACGAAATGTTGAGTGGGTGTCAACTCGGATTTCTCCTTGTTGACCATCCAGCCTAGATCTGAAAGCAACTTCAGAGTCAGAGCAGTATCCACCTCTAACCTGGCTGATGTGTCTGCTTTGATCAGCCAATCGTCTATGTAGGTGTGAAGCGCCACGTCCTCTTTTCTGAGAAACGCTGTCACCGCAAGGACCACTCTGGTGAAAACCCGTTGAGCTGTCGACAGGCCGAATGGGAGGACTATAAACTCCCATACTTGATTCTGAAACGCAAATCTCAGAAACCTGTGACAACATCTGTTCATTGGAATGTGGAAATATGCATCTTTCAGATCGATCGATACAAACCACATTCCCTTCCTCAATCCTGCCATTTCCGACCTCGGAGTTTCCATCTGAAACCGAGGCGCATGGATAAACCAATTTAATGGCCTGAGATTGAGTACGGGTCTCCATCCCCCTGTGCTCTTGGGGACAAGGAAAATGTTTTAATAGAAGCCTGGAGTGTTCCGGTTTGCTGGTTTTATTGCTCCCTTCAGAAGCAAACCTGACACTTCGTTTTGAATGGCTTCTAACTTGTCTGGTTCCCTTGGTACGGGTGTCAAGAAAGGTGCCAAAGACAGATTCTGTGGTGGAAAGTTCCACGACTCTGGCATGTATCCCTGGGATAACCACCCCAGGACCAGACTGTCTGACGTCACACCTCGCCGAGCCTCGACGAAACGCATGAGTCTTCCACCCACTATAGACGCCTTGACGCCTAATGGGGGTGTCCGGCTCGCGATCCGCTCCCCCCCTCTCTTGAAGAGAGAGTGAGAGAACCATTTTGGTCTTGGCCGGTCTAACTGGCACCGCTGTTCCTGTCGCACAGGTGCGGTCCAGGCAGATGCGAAGGGAGCTCTCATACCCTCAGGTATGATCCACTCCCTTCTTTCTGCCATTTGAGGACTTACCCTTCCCCTTCCCGCCTCTCGGGCGATCAGGAGCAACATTGGGGAGGGTAGGAGCCTCCACAACCTTCTTGGCTTTCTTCGCCGGAGGCGGCTGAGAAAACCCAGAAGAAGCAGAAGCAGCACCAGGCTTAGCTTTTTCTGCTTCTTAGAAGGTTGCATGGTCAGCGGCTTAGCTACAGCCCCTAGTGCACTAGCTCTAGCTGCAGGTTAACCGCCAACCGATTCTGCGCAATGCTGGCTGTGGCCACTAAGATGGCCTGGCCCGCGCCTGGCCACCAAAGATGCTAGGGCCTGTCAGGGGGTGGGGCCACCCGCTCCAGCACTCTGGACACCCAGTACCCATCGGTCATCCTCGGTGACCGATGGGACAACACCATACCTGTCGTATTCCCCCCGTGGAATACGACACCTCGCCCGCACCTCCCTGGAGGCCGCAGGAAGCTGGCCCTTGGTCATGAGTTGCTTGCTATAAATAGCTTCAAGTAACTCAATAAACCTTGGATCCAGTCCAATAGACTGGATCCGGGCTACGGTCAAGATCCCCGTCCTAATCGATGCCACCGATGGACGGGGTGCATCCTCCTCGGCCGTGGTCGGAACCACAGACAGGTCTACCCTGGCTAGCCAAGCCAGAGCCTCAGACCAATCCGTCTCCGAGGAGGACACTCCCGTGAACACGTCACCCGTTGACATGTTCACGGCCCTACCAGCAACGGCCTCCCGGCTATGAGCCATTACTGATACGCCAGGAACTCCGGTACCGTACGGTACCGCCGCAACCCCATGGAACACACCAGTCCATGGAGTAGGCCCGCACGGAAAACCGTGCAGACTTGTAGCGGTCGCGGAACCATGGCCAAACACGGGCGCAAGAGTTGCCCTTATGCATCCTTTTGCGCGTATATACGCATAAAAATGGCAGAGGGACGCATAAAAATTAACCCTCTGCATCTCCAAGGACGCACGAGGGACGCAGTGAAAAAGTGTAACAGAAACTGGTAACTTTGCGTGTGCTTAATTATCGATTATATTATCGTGTGTGTATAATTATTTGTGCATGTTTTTACTTTTAAGAAATATACCTAATGCATTGTGTGTTCAATAAAAAACGAACTTACTGTGTTGTTTAAGACTATGATTTGTTGTATGTTTTCTTGCACAACTACAAGTTGTTAATGCCCATAAATCAGATTCACCCACCACATTTAATTGTAAACACAATCCCCAAATCATCCTTAGTATTCTATTTGATCTAATTTTGATAAATAATGAGTTTACAAGCCCGATGTTAGTCGCCTTGTTTGGCCTACAAATTGCAAAAAATACCCGCCATGTTTCTGTCTGTTGTGCTAAACGTCAGTGTGACGCGTCAGTATTTGATTGGATAACAGCGGAATCTCCCTCTAGAGGAACTCATGCTTGAGAAATCCAATACAACTTATCAAGCGTATACAAATGTGTCTGGGCGTCTTAATCGTTTCACATCTCAGAACATTGGACAGATCACAAAGTTGTTATAACTAATATGCTGAATATTTTGAAATTAATTTGCACATGCCTACTTGCCTAAAGCAGCAATGACTACAGCCAAAATATGTTTTTCCATTTACTTATCAAAGTATCTAAATGGATGAAGGAACATATGGAAGATATTGTGATATCTTTTACATTTGAATGGTCATTTGACGGATTAGCGGCGGTGTCTGTGTATTGCTGTTTGAATAACGGTATCAATAAGCACTATAAGCCGTCTTTTATTTAGCAATAGCGGCTGATTGATTGACTGATGGATTAGTGTTTATAATGTTTAACAATACTCGATCGTTAGGTGTTCCCAATTTCTCAACTCAAAAGCTCATATCCCAGCAATGATGTTCAACGATATCGTCATTTTTTCAAACAGCGTATAGCTCAAAGCTCCCTGATACAAGCGTCCTTATTGGATACACGCTAATGCGTTATCTATGCTTCAACCAATTAGCAATCGCGTTACATAGTTACTCCCTATGAATTAGACATATCAGGTTGTTGGCTGATATATTTTCACTAATTACGCATTTTAATCTGATTTATACAGATTATTTTTGATAAATTATTGTTTTGTCTGATCTTAGCCTATGTATTCAACTATATTTAGTCATTCCAGTTACATTATAAAAAAATATGCGCGCATTATATCGAAGAAGTAGGTTAAGTCGTCCTTGAGCAAACTCGCCACAGGTACTCGTAATTTTTCAATTCGTCCAAAGTCAAGTTAGGGTTTTATAGAAAAACTAATGCAGTGGTCTTAGCTAATTACTAATATAGTGGTCTTTGGAAATGTTAATCATACAAGGTTGTCAATGTAGGTTGGTTGGTTTATCAGACAACAAACAAGTACAGTTATTGTTTATTGATATGCAGTTCAAATGTCATTAGTTAAATATACAATGGCCATTTCAATGTATCAATTTTAGCCACGATTGTAGATCACAGAATACATTTTTTTTTTAATTTACCACTGGAATGACTGGCACTGTTTAGAGCCAGTCATTCCAGTGTTAAACTTTCAAAAATAAGTATTTTGGTGATCTACAATAGTGGCAAAAGTGTTAAGTGCTAACGGTTACTAAACTATGCATAGTTAATATTCTCTATATACACATTAACATTATTTACACAATGTCATACCTAGTGCTTTCAACATGTTTAATAAAGTGCTTTATAATTAGATCAATGTGTTGTGTTTATTTTAAGAAAAAACCATGGGACCCCCCCCATATTTCAGATGAGGACCCCATGGGACCCCCAGATTTTACAGTGGGACCCCCAAATCTGAGTGTGGGGTCCTTGGGACCCCCAAAAATCAGATGTTGTGACGAACACTGACGGGCGCCACGGCACCCCATGTCTGACCGCCGGACAAGGCGAGATAGGCAAGTACCACGCCTGGCCCGGCACACCCGTCACTGTGTCGGTTGGCGGCAAACCAACCATCATGGGACCGGTACCAGATTGGCCTGAACCACGGGCGGAGCCGCTGCCCTGGCTTGCGCCAAGCCAGACAGATGGAGGGCGGTTCCGTCCAGGACGGAATCAACCTCCATGCTCTCCACCCACGGCATCACAGGCCGCAGCAACCTCTCCTCCTCGGCCTCCTCATCTTCAGACCCCGAAGTCGTCACTAGACGAGGAAACCGTGGAGCCGTCCTGCTTGACGGCTCCCATGCCTGACGGACTGGCCACCACTACTGGACCACCCGGAGGTGGCAGCAGAGCGACAAAACCTGTCAGGCCGGAGCCTGACGGGACTGCCAGGGGGCCGTACGAGACGGCTCCCTCGGTGGCCAGTCCAGAACCCTGTCCAAGGACAGGGTCCGAATCAAACATGGGGAGAGACTGCCCTACAACTTTTGGCAGCAGGGACGACACCAGCGTGGGAAGAACGCTACGCAAGAAGCCTTGCATAGCTGGACCAAACCACGGCGGCGGTGCCATCTCCGCCACCTCCGGTTGTAGACGTGGAGCGCCCCCAAGGGCCGAAACGGACGCTCCACGATTCACTTTCGAGCCGCCTGACCCCGCGTCAGACCCTGCCATGTCCTTCTGGGCAAGGAACTTCAGTATCATGGTCCTTGTATAGTACCCTCACGAATTTATGGCACTCGTCACATGATGGTGGGGCTGGCTTGGCCTATAAATAAGCACAAACCTACAATACACAAGCAGAATGAAACAGGAATAGAAGGCGGACAATTAATATTCAAATATTTTGATCATAAATTAACTGTTAACCCTCCCGCACCCCACCCCACAATGTTATAGCAAAGATTGCATTGATTATGACGACAAGAACGAAGCCGGCAATAATACACCCATACACTGATCCTCAAGGATGTATAACGGAACCAGGAATCATATCGCATAGCATTCGGGGTATATTTACTAATAAATATAAATTATACTCCTAACGAAGGCCAAAACAATATGTGAAGAAACAACAAAATGTAAACAAACTGCTGTAGCACACGGTAAAACCGCAGACCACACATCTAAATCAAGAATTTTGAAACCACTGATCATTGCAAACAGATCGTGATAGTTTTTCTGGTACCAATTAAAGTACGCAGCACCTAGAATCAGATGCACGAATTAATGAAACATTTTCTTCACATAAACATCCGAGTAACACAGTGTGACGTCACATGCTCGGATCTTACGGAGAACGACGTCAGCCAATTTTCGTGTTAAAAACACCGTCAAGCCAACACCTAATTTCATATCTGCCGATCGCGTGTTGGGGTTTAAAGGAAGGCGATCATCTGGCATATTTCCTTGTTAACACACGTCCCAGATCTTTGGGGTTAGAAATTGTAACATGTGACACAGACGAAATTTTGAAGACCTAAGTCTTTTAACTATGGAATAACATGGAAATATACAACCTGGTTATCATCGGCAGCATCCATGGTAATCCAATATATCCTTAGAGAGCGCACAAAGCTATCACAATTACACAGAAAAGACTTAATATAATCTCAAGACTTCCAACTGCAAAAAAGCATGTGTCTCTTGTTGCTATGCAAACAAGAATGAGCTTCATGGCAAACGGGTACTCGCCAGTTGGGAGCCGAGTACCCGGTTCCAGGAGTCGGTAAAGCTTACTACGTCTATAGTCCTAGGGCCCAGCTATCCAGGCTAGCTGTATCAGAAGTAATAGAATGGTGAGTATTGATCGAAGGAGAAACTATACTTGTACACTTAAAGCTTTGTTGCCGAGTTGAAACTGATTTGATATTGTTAATATCAGTTATCAGGTCACAGATGTTGTGTAAAGATATTGGGTTGACAATGGAAATGTGTAATTTTATGGAAGCTAAGCTTTGTATATATTGAGCATATGTACAAGATTTTTCATAAATGAATTTTATACTTTGGATTTTTCTTGGAGTTTTTGCTACATGTTTTGTTTTATGTTGTCTTGTATCATATGACATGATGTTTTTCTGTTTTATTGTTATCTGTTTATCTGTTCACCTGTTTTTGTTACGTGTTTGTCTATTCTGCATGTGTATCTATTCCCGTGTTGTTTGCATGTTTCCTTGTCTATTGTTATTATTTGTAACTTTAATGTTTATCTGTTTACTTGTGCCATGTTTATGCTGATTACATGGAAGAGTTAATATGGCAATGGATAAATGATGCTGTTGTCAATGAAATATTTTTTTCATGAGGGCCTCAGGAAGATCAGATTTTACTGACATTGTTTACCCTCATTAAATAAAGATTATTATTATTATTATTATTATTATTATGCACACATACGCATGGATTTCTTTCAGGTCATGCTAATACATATGACTGATTAATTTTATGATTGTAATTATGACTATTTATATTTTGGTAATTTATAGTATTACTTATGCATAAATGAAATAACTTGCTATATCTAGGGAAATACTAAGGAATTGGCTGTACATTCACTTTCATTCAAGGGAGATAACTCCTTTCGTCACCTTATTTCTGGTTACCTCCCTTACCCCACATATGCTATGTGGAAGGTACATAAAATTCCTTGTATTTTAGCCTGATGTTACTTGTTATTTTTATTAATGATGATGACTATTTTGTTGATTTATATACTGACTACATTACTTGACGGTATATTTATTATATTTTAAAGTTATTTCGAAAAGGCAAAATAGCCAGAGGTTTTTTTTACTGATTTTTTAAATTTTGATCTGATGATGCATGAAGTCTGGATTTTGATTTTCATTATTTTCGTTTTACTTGATGTTTGCTAAGCGGGACCTTATCATCTTAAGCCTGATATACGTTGATAGTGTGATGTTTCCACCAATTATTGGTACATGAAGTTTGAATATCAACTTATTGATGATGGCATAAGACAAGTGGAAGCTTGACAAACATACTTATAAATTTTCTACCTATTATGGTATTCATTTTCTGTATTGTCAAGAAATTACTCTGGTTTACCTTGAAGATGATGCATCATTTTTCTGATTTTAGTATAATGCATCATTTTTCTGATGTTTTATCAATGCTAGTTTGTGATTTATTTTATTGACGATATTATTGCTAATATTATTGTTTTTCAAACTAGTTTATTACTAGTGACATGATTTCAATTTTACTTATAATTACAGCATTGTATTATTATTATTATTAAAATATTACTTAATTTTTCTATGCTAATATATTGCATAGGCTTACGCAATTATGTGATTAAATCGAAAATCGTGATTATTTTTTAAATCGTGAATTTATATGATTAAAAATTAAATAATCGTGAATAATTCCACAGCATAAAATATTTCAATACCTACCTTTTAATTATTCTTTATTGCGATCAGTCACAGAAATTTACATTCTGCTCAGCGAATGCATGCCCATTTGCACGCTAAGAGAAGACTATTTTTGAAAATGTATTACTGGAATGACTGGCTCGGGAATCGAGCCAGGCATTCCAGTGACACATTTTCAAAAATAGTCTCTCTCTTAGTTTTCCGCCCCTTTTTCTCGCAGTCTTTCAAGCTATTCAACTGAGAATTGGTACATTACTTTATTATCAGAAATTACAGACCAAGTTCGAGTTTCAGGCGTTTGCGTCATCTTTTGATGGAGTTTTGTCCACTTTCGACTTATGAAATACAAACATATCAGCTTTCAACGCTTTTTTCTTCTATTTCACCATATATAACTGAAACTTGGTTTATTGCTATGCTATGAGAAGTTACACATCAAGTTCGAGTTTCAGCTGCTTCTGCCAATTTTTACTAGATTTTTTGACTGTCAATCTCTAAAGATTTTTATCACCAGGTAGGGGACAAGAGAGCCTTGTTTTGACCAAAAAGCATTAAATTATTAAGATCAGTTAAAATCAAATCTAAATACATATTCATCTCAGTTATGTTGTTGCCAGTCGATGTCAAATAAATGGACTGAACAGTTCCATGTGAAAATATACCATCATCTTCACTTTTCCAACCATCGCCGATCTTCTACAATGGACCTGAATACATGAGGATGTAAGAAGTCTTGTGTGTGAAAGGCCTTCCCCTGCCCTCCATACAACATATCCACGAGTTAGCGCGAATCCCGGAAATACCATCCGAGTCAACACGCAAATTTGTTATCAATAAATTTACTAAAGTACACCTGATGGCTTGGACCGCCAGCATCCTCCGGCGACTTGGCTGCGTCAGACATACTAATATTACTCAAAATCAAGTTGCAAAACAACTTAAAGCTTCAAAAGGATTGAAAGCAAAAGCAAGGCTAGAAAGTAGAGCTGGGCGGTATTGACATTTACAAGACGGTATCGGTACCATGAAAAAATACCACGGTATACCGTCATCTGAGGTCGAGGCATGCCGCGAAATTAGAACAAATTTTTTTCATTTCCTTTTCATTTCCATCTCCAATCAACGGTAAATATAGGTAAAATAAATAAATTGGCTTTCTGATTTAGAGAAGAAAAACATTATGGCTATTGCGACTGTTTAGTTTCACGACTTTATTAGGACACTATTTTTATTGACATAATATCATTCACGGGAATATCGGTCAAAGTGTGTGGTCGACTCGCTAACTATAACCTGCTGTTTGAGACATTGGAGCGTGCTATTTTCAATCTGGATTGTTCTTGCTATTAATGCGTGCTACCAGCAAACGGTAAGTTTTATTTTGGCAGTCGAGCGCGTTGATAAACAGAGTCCAGACAAAATACGCGAGTATTTAAACGAGGCCAGTGTTGTACTCTTTTATTTCTGTTGGAGTCGTATATTCGGTTACTCGCGAAAACAGGCCTATACACATGCATATAACACGACATTGAACATAGACGATTCCAAAGCTTCTGATAATTACCGAGTACTCGATGTGCAGACTCGTTACTCGCCATGCTTCACGTGAACAATGCGTGTAAATAGCTATTTCCGCGAACTTCCGACGTGTAGCCAGGTGAAAAATTAATTACAAAAACTAAAACACTATAATTTTTAGGTGTCGTTACTTAAACTGGAATTAATCCTTAAAGAAATTACTTAAAACAAGCCAGAAAAAGTTTAAAAAATAACGGCTTCAAAGCTGCTCGTTGGTAATAAAATAGCATGTGATCAAAAAGGCGCGAACAAATACTACGTTTTAGTAAATTTTCATTGATAAATTCAGCAATGTATTTTCCCATGGTCTAGTTCATAAACAACCAATCAGACACGTCTTTGCGAGATTGCTGTTGCGTTTGAATAGCACGTAGTTTGTACGCTATTTTGTTATTCTAGCCTGTTTGTTCGGTGACAAAATGTTTGGAGCAATAAATTACAAATAATAGAAACGGGAATAGGGAATATATTATAGTGTAATTACTACCGACGGATGGCCAGAGAATGAGTTTAGATGTTTTAAATAAAGCAATTTTACCATGAGACTTTCAAGACGTACGGTGGCATACAATTCGTTTTTACAACGACCCTTTCACCTCGACTAATAGTTATGGACGCCTGTATTTTTGGCACTATTAGCACCTATTTACCCTTGGTAAAGTAAGATTTTATGGATCTATTTCTCAAATATTGCTCCAACATTATGGACGGTATTCACGGTATTTGGAAATGTCAACGGTCACGGTATCTGTTCACGGTATACCGCGGTCCTCACGGTACTACCGTCAGACCGCCCAGCTCTACTAGAAAGCATGTTGCAATGGCAGGTCAATATTTTAGGAAGAGTACGGGGCAGCCCCGCGCATGCGTGAGTTTGGGCTGCACATCTGCTGATCTGTCAGTTGAGTAACCTGCACAGTGGGGGCAGTTTCTTTTTAATTCTGAGTATTATTGAAGTTAGGTCGATATTTACGAAATATCATAGAGTATCAGGGTGGTAAGGATACTCTGTGAAATAATAATAACGCCTGTATAGGCGTAAATACAGGACGGTATAACATATATTTTCTTAACCATTTTGTTATGATTGTCCTAGTGTTCTACATATAAACGATCTGTTTATACGATCCACAAACTGTCTCTGTTTGTGTCCTCCTTTTTAAGGACAATTTATGTCAATAGGTTAACAAAAAAATGGTGTGACAGATTTCATCCAATAAAAATTTGGCATTTGGAGGGTTTGACACTAACGACCAATCAAAGGAGACCATATCTCAAATTACCAAGCTCCCACCCCCTACGGCCTACACCTACCCACCCACCCGACATTTCCTGTTTTTTGGTAATATTAAATAATATGGTCAATAAATATCCATTAACACGACACTGACATTATCTAACTCATCCATAGTATCTAATCACTATCCCAGATGCTGAAAAAGCTATCACAGCAAAGGAAAACCGTTAAGAAAACTGCGTCACCGGTTTTCGTAGTCACACTTATTTCACATTTTACTTACCTAAAACAATCGGGTACCTAACTATTGCCTGTGTTGACAAAAAGAAAACAAATGTCGACAAAAATAATTGTGTTAGCATATCGTTAACATGATGACACGAAGTAGACTAAACGAAATACGTAGTATATTTTCTCAAATCGGTTCCCGGTTAAAACAACAAAAAATGAAGTTATCGTGAAGCAGTATTAGTGGTGAATTTGGCTCAGTTGGCAAATCCGTTGTGCTGCACATACTTGGAATTCCGGTGGCTGTGGAAGGAGGAAGCGGAAAATTTCTAGCTCCATTGAATCTGTGTTAAATCTATGTTAATCGCCTTGTTTGTTGAAACTTCACAGTCTTTGACGTGTTAAAATGTCAATTTAATAACTACGGAAGACTTATGTTTTATCTATTTATTGTTGCTGTCAATAATTTCCGGTATTTTAATCATCTACATACATGCCTTACCCATCAAATGGACTTCACGTGCGACGCCATTGTGAAGATTGAAAATCAACATTCGAACTTATTAAAAGTCTAATATCATACGAGTGAGTACGACTACAGAAGTGATGGCGAGTCCACACATCTGAACGCTTCCTTCTGATTCTAAACGACAACATTGCCACCATTGGCTAGGAGAGAATCGATCATAGGCTAGAATCCAGTACGACCGAGCTATTGCTAACCAGCCTTTTAAATTTAACCGAATTTTGACAGTTTTTAGCAGTTTGTTGAACAGTTTTAATTAACCTGCATCCACATCAAAGATGTTTTAATGAATTTAGAAGATTACGCATAAATCCTGATTTTAATGTCTAATTCTGCATGATTTTAATGAATTTATGCCTAATCCTGACCTCAATGAAATTGAACAAACTTTCCGATCCTGTTTTTAAATGAAGTCTGAAATAATAAATTGAACAAACATTTTTATCCTGATTTTAATGACATTAAATTAACCATAAGCCAACCTGATACTCATGAAGGCATCTGTGATATATTGAATCTGTGATATCAAATCTGAAATTAAAACCAAACAATCATTCTTATCCTGATTTTAATGAAATTAATTAACATCTAGCCAGCCTGTCATTCGCGCATCTGTGATACACTGAATCTGTGATATTAAAACTGAACATCGCCTTTGATACCTCTAAGATTGTCATATCAAACCAGAATATTGTCTGTGATACTATTTACAACCTCCACACCTTGATAGTCTGAGATAAGCTACAGTTTAACCAACGCGACAGCTGTTGGCATCAGAATCGATCCGTTTCCAATTCTCCTGACATAGTCCTGATCTTATCAGAACCCTGGATTGGAATGTTGCAAGCACACAAGAAAACTCAATCCCAAGAAAAGCCCCTTCCAGCAGCAGGTAACCTCGATGGATGAAGCTCTACTGGAACGGGAAGTGTCCAACATCAACTACAAGACTCAAGGTAGGATCTGATCTAATATAGCTCAAATCTGTTACTATTACCATGGAAATCTCCTGGGAAACTGCTACAGATCCTGGAGGTACAATACAAAATGTCCGACTAGAAAGGGTACGCCACCCTCCGCAGCAATACACCCCAGCAAAAGCTAATGGGGATGGGAGACCCAACTTAATAGTGGACTATACGCTTGGCAAATCCAGGCCAGTGAAAAAGAAACTGGATGCAGCTAAAAGAGAATGTCCCATTGAAATTGAGCATAAACCTAAGAACCTGGTTATCCATCTATCAGCAGCAGCGTACGAAGAATATGGAGCTGTTACAAGTGACTATTTCAATGGTAACAATAAATACTCCTGTTTATCAATTTTCAAGAAAGACCGAAGCGGCCTGACTGTAGAGGAATCTATCTCAGTGAAGCCTATATAGGGAGGTCGTCAGCTGTTCAGGATTAATCTGTACCACACATCGAGTAGAGTCACTGTAAACGGGTCCAACCTGGACCAATTCATCTTTCTAGATCTTCCTCATATAGTAGCAATGGTCACCAGTGCTCCACATCTCGATCGAGTAAATGAGACAATTTCACAGTTCTGCCAAGAATTCCTAAAGAATAATGCAGGTCAAAGTGGAAAAACACAAAAATCAAAAGAGCAGCTCAAAAGATGTCCACCTACCAGAAATGACCAGAGGCGCGCTTTGAGCTCCCCATCTCAGTCAGAAATGCTAGCAAATATATCTCGGCCTAATGCAGCAATAGCTCCTGAAATGACCGTATCTCGACCCAATGCAGCAATAGCTCCTGAAATGACCTTATCTCGGTCCAGTGCAATAGTAGCTCCTGGAATGACTTCATCTCGGTCAAGTGCAACAACAACTCCTGCAATGATTTCATCTCGATTCGATGTAGCTACATCTCCTTCAGTGACTCCATCTTGGTCTGATGCAGCAACAGCTCCTGTAATGATTTCATCTTGTCCCGGCGTAGCAACAGATCTTGCGATGACCTCATCTCGGTCCGATGCAGCAACAGCTCCTACAGTGACCTCATCTCGGCCTGGCACAGCTCAGGCATTGATCACAATGAGTTCATCTCGGTCCGATGCAGCATCAGCTCCTGTAATTACTCGGTCTCAGTCAGACGCAACAACAGCTCCTACGATGACTTTATCTCGTTCCGATGCAACAAAAGCTTCTACTGTGTCTCAAACTCGGTCCGGCACAGCTCCTGCAATGACCACTCCTTTGCTCGGTACAATGCCTACAATGACTTCATTACAGTCCGATGTTGAACTCCAATGGATTCATCTCGACACAGTTTAATGTCTGCTCATGGCTATTTGAATCAAAGCACTCACGAAACTGTCAGCGATGATCCTGCAATCTGCCTGCACTGTAACCAACATGTTCAAGCTGATGCAGTGCTCTGTGAAACCTGTGAGAAATGGATACATTATACATGTGAAGGGCTTAATACAAAAGCCATAGAGCGTCTGGAACAAGATGATTGGGCTTATACATGTGTATCTTGCTCTATGCTACTTGAAGAGACAAGGTCGGATGAAGTACATAGCTCCTCTTCACTTCAAACATATTACCAGCCAGACCAAAATAGAACAAGTGTCCACATAGCGTCTATCCCTGGACCTGTAGACAACAGTACATCGTTAAGTACATCACCCAATGCTAATATTCATGACCATATGAACTGTGATAACACCTCAGATACAGTAAAGAAGGCATTGTCTCTTGAAGCAAAGGAGAAACAGCTCAGAGCAAAGGAGAGAACTCTGAAATCTAAGCAAAGCATGCTTACCAGACAGCAAAACGAGTTGGGTGTTCAAACTCACAGAATTGAAGAACTAACATCATTAGTTAGTAGCCTCGAGTCAAAAGTAAATATGCTGTCTGAAGAAAACAGACTGCTGAAGCTTTAAATGCTCTCTCATGACAATACTAACTCCACGACTAATGCCTCATCTTCATTGCCACAGCCTCAGTCTGCACAAAGCCAGATGCATCCACCGTGGACATACCCACCACAGGCACCATGGCCATTCTCACCACCACCATCGGTACCACCATTCTGGAACCCATATATGAATGCGTGTCACCCTCCTATGGGTTTCCACAGACAACCACCATCGCATCAGTATCATCCGCAACCAGACACAAGGCATCTCGACACTTTACTTACTTCAATGACTGCATTGACAACAGCCTTGCTAGTAAATGTTACTAATAATACCAACAACAATGTAAATAGGCCCAACAATAGCGGTTACAAACGTAGCTATTACCAGCAAAAATCTGGGAAATATGACCCACAAAATCAGCGCTCTGTACCACTGAGTACGGTTTCCAATGGTAACCAACAACCTGTTTTCAGCAGTAACCAGCAGCCTGGTCTCAGTGATAACCATCAGCCTGCTTTCAGCAGTAACCAGCAGCCTGTTCCTAGCGGTAGCCAGCAGCCTGTTTTCAGTAGTAATCAGCAGCCTGTTTTCAGCGGTAGCCAGCAGCCTGTTTTCAGTGGCAACCAGCAGCCTATTTCAAGTAGTAACCAGCAGCCTGTTTTCAGCGGTAGCCAGCATCCTATTTTCAGTGGTAGCCAGCAGCCTGTTTTCAGTAGTAACCAGCGGCCTGTTTTTAGTGGTAGCCAGCAGCCTGTTTTCAGCGGTAGCCAGCAACCTGTTCTCAGTAGTAACCAGCGGCCTGTTTTCAGCGGTGGCCCGCAATCTGTTTTCAGCGGTAACCGTCAGTCAGTTTCGTGCGATAAGCCACACCCAGTTATGAGCGGCAACCAGCAGCCTGTTTTTAGCGGTGGCCGGCAGCCTGTTTCCAGCAGTAGCCAGCAGCTTGTTTTCAGTGACAACCAGTAGCCTGTTCCCAGCACTAACAAGCAGCCTGTCTCCAGTGGTAACCATCAGCTGGCTTCCAGCGGTAACCAGCAGTTTGTTCCAAGCGAGACCAAGCAGCCCGTCACCAGCACGTCAGGGCATGTGTCTGTACCTGAAACAGAATCTAGTGACTCTTTTTTAGAGCTTCCTCTGAGGGCCAAGGACCCTCATCCCAGCCAGCATGAAAGTAGGCCAATGAGCCCCTCTCTGAGCGAAGTTTTTCTCAAAATCGCTTCATGTAATATTGAAAACTTGGTCAGTAATTTTATCTACGTGCATGAACTACTCCAAGACAAACACACAATCTTATGTCTGCAAGAGCACTGGCTTTATAATTATCAGGCAGATTATATCGGTACTACCTTCCCGGCACATGCTGCTGCTATGAAATGTTCTGATGATGACAATCCCTTACCTCCACTGTTTAGACCTAGAGGCAGTGCAGGAGTGGCAATAATCTGGCATAAAGATATGTCAGAACATATAGAAGTACTTCCGGATGGCAGTAATCGTGTCCTAGCAGTGCAGATTTCTACAAATGAAGTCCCACTCATCCTGATAAATACATACATGCCATCACTAGGCACCTTAGACAAAACTGCAGACTATCAGAGCGTCTTAGATGAAGTGTTTGAAATCACTGAGAAGTACAAGGAGAATAATTACATCCTATGGGCAGGTGATATTAACGCCTCATTGACCAAAAAGAAGCCTTCTAAGAACGATGTCATCTTTAGTAAATTCTGTGACTCAGCAGGCTTCAGAGTGGCGGAAAAAACACCAGACATCCCTACATATTATCACTTTGTTGGGGATATTACTTCTCAGATTGACTATTTCATGGAGGTGAAAGATCATTCCCCTATCACTACTGCCATTTCGGTTGACACAAGGAATATCCTTAATCACAGCTCCCATGATGCAATAGTTGCAGCACTGAGTCTGACAGCTGGTCCTGGAAAGGCGGAACAGAAAATAAAGAACTCTTTCCGAAAATAAAGTCGTCAAAAGTGGATATGGAGAGATATAAACATCTAACTGGAATTGAGCTAAGGAAAATATTGGAAAATGTCACTTCGGAGACAAGGCTAAGATAGGCATCCATCCCGAAGCCATTAGTGGCAAAAGTCAACGCAGCTAATTGGGCATGGAAAAAAGCTGGACGTCCAATGGAAAAGTCCCACAAACTGTTCGTTGCTAGAAAGGCAGCTAGATTGAACCTTCGACGTGCACAGCGCCAGTTAACTGCGGATTCTCGGAACCAATTACATAGTGAAATTATGCACGCGTCAAAACATAATCAGCAGTCTATGTTCAAACTAATACGCAAACAGCGGGCAGGAAGCCAGTCTACAAAAGCCACTACAGTTATCTTCAAGCCACCATCAGACCAATCAGAAATTGATGGCTGGGCAGATTATTTTGAAGATCTTGCCACGTTCAGGCATCACCCTAGTTTCAGTCAGGAAGCGTTAAACTCTGCTACAGTTATCCATGCACTACTCAGCACCTTACCAGTGAAAGCTGGTGCTTTCCCCCCTATTACTGAACAAGAAACCGAGAGGCTTATTAATTCAATGAGGAAGGGGAAAGCAGCAGACCCGGAAGGATTGAACGCGGAGCATGTAATATATGCTTCAGAGGAAATCATTGCTATAGTCACGCTACTAATCAATAATATATTCCAACAGGGCAAAATTCCTGATAGTATGAAGAAATGTCTAGTGATGACCCATTTTAAAGAAAGGAAAACCGGCTAGTAACCCAGACAGCTATAGACGAATTACAGTTACCTCCCTATTGGGAAAAGTCCTAGAAAAAGAACTGCTAAAGAGAACAAGAGCTATCACTGATCCATTCCAAAGTAAACATCAGTTCGGATTCACCAGCGGATGCTCCTCCGTGTATGCAGTATTTTTACTCACAGAATGCATTGCAGAAGCCAGGGACTTGAAGTCCCCATTATACATAACCTTCCTAGATGCATCAAAAGCCTTCGACATTGTATGCCACAAGAGCATGTTAAATTCTGCTTTCTTCCAAGGTGTGGATGGGCAGCTATGGGAACTATTCAACAGTATGTACTCAGGGATTACTTCTGAAATTAAATGGCTCGGCGGAGTGTCTAGACCAATTATTGAGGAACTGGGCATAAGACAGGGTGCCTATACTTCACCAGATCTGTTTAAGCTGCGCAGCAACCCATTACTTAACAAGCTGGTTGCCCATCCGGGAGCGTTCCACATAGGATCCATTCCTGCAGGCGCAGTGATGCGTGCCGATGACCTGGCAGTTATAACCAGCAATTCAAGTGCTATGCAACAGCTACTCACCATCACTGAGATTGATGCCGCAAATGAAAGGTATCTGTTCAGCTCAACGAAGACTAAGGTAGTGATTCCGAAAACAGCCCCCGGTTACCCATACCATGAGCTCTTCTTCACGCTGAATGGGAATCCACTGGAACAATCAGATGATGAAATCCATCTTGGAGTCCATAGAACTACAGATACCAGAAGCCTGCTTACAGTCAGTTCACGCATACAAACAGCACGATGTACGGCATACTCATTAATGGGAGCAGGTATGCATGGCCTTAACGGAATTAACACCAAGACATCTAGGAAAATATGGGACATATATGTCATACCAGTTCTCCTGCATGGTTTGGAAGCTCTGATACTCTCCAAGACAGAGACCCAGCTTCTAGAACACTACTATAGAGGATCCATGAAACAGATACAGATACAGCATCTTCCAGCTTCAACTGCTAATGCTGCCACATATCTTCTTCTCGGTATCATCCCATAGAAGGCCAACTGCACAAGAGAATCTTGACTCTATTTATAAACATGGTCCACAGACGAGATTCCATCGAGGCTCAGGTTATCCAATGTCAACTTGCCGTTAAGGACTCCGGTTCACACAGTTGGGTGATAATGGCTAGACAACTACTCTCTCAGTATCAGCTCCCGTCGGCGTTTCAACTTGTGAAAACCCAGCCGTCAAAGTACATGTGGAAAAATCTATTGGAGCAGAGTGTCAATGCTTATTGGAGAGACCATCTAATTAGTGAAGCTACCTCTAAAGTAACACTATCATTCATCAACCTGAACTCCTGCACCATGAATAGATGTCATCCTATTTGGGAACTGACTAATACAGACACACTAACAGTCCTAAAAGCAGCAGTGAAAGTTAAATTAATCACACAGCGATATAACCTGTTTGGCGGATCTACGCGAGACCGATCTCAAAGCACTATCTGCCCAATGTGCAAGTCGGCAGCTGAAACAATCACCCACTTTTTCCTGCTGTGCCCGAGCTTAGAAGGTGTTCGTGTCACATATCTTCGTAGAATAGATGACATTCTTCAGCCTGCTGATGTACCAAGGCTGTGCGAGCTGACGGAGGAGGATGCCACTAGACTGATACGTGACGCTTCACATTTCATTCCACTTAATAATAATAATAATAATAATAATAATAATAATAATAATAATAATATAATAATACACTGAGAATTCTCTTGGAACAAATATCACTAGACCTCTGTTTCAAGTTACACCACACTCGATCATTACAACTTAGCGGAATATCTCGATACACCGTACAAAGACGAGGAAAAACCCAAAAAACAACCAACAACAGAAGGCATACATGTGGTGATTAGGATAACGAAAATTCTGACTAGTAAATTTACAGTCGTCACATCAGTCCAGTTCAGGGCTGATGGTTCGCCTAGAATTGGAGAGGCGGTATCTACAAGACAAGTAACAAGTAACAAGTAAGGTCGAAGAAGCAGGGTTAGATCCCGTCTATGCATGTGATCAAGGTGTAACAGCCTGTGCCTATCATCAAAAAATCATTCACTTAAAAATAATAAGTCAAGTTCCGAGACTAAATCCAATTTAAGTTCTTATCAAATTGTTAATAATAGTACAAGTTGCCCACCCAGTAAGGTAAACATGATGGTACAACTAGGCTGCCATACTTTTTGTCCCCGCGTTAGCTGACATAATTCCAAGTACGAAATGCACATGCATGCATGACTTCACGCCGCTTGATGTCCGTGCGTGGCGGGAAACAGCACACGTGTTCAGTTATGTAAAAGTCCAGTTTGAGATGTAGAACATTACATACAGATTTAGGCGACAAGATTAGGAATTTTGTGTTCATGACCGTGGTTTATTTGTACAGAGAGAATTAGCTCTTGATTGTGAACCGCTATGGCAAGACGAAGGTTAAGTGATCGTGTGAAATGGCAAATCATAGGCATGCATACCACTGGTATGTCATGCAGAGAGATTGGCAGACAGCTGAACATTAACCATACTGTAATCAGTCGTTTGATTGCAAAACATGGGCAAACTAACGAGGTGAAGGACAGGCCTAGATCTGGAAGACCGAAGAAGACTACTGCCCGTGATGATCGAGCCCTAGTACGCCTTATTAGGAGATCTCCATTCACCAACAGCAGAGCGCTCAGCCAGCAATGGGAAACGCGCAATAGAGTGTCAATGTTTACCGTCAAAAGGAGACTGTATGCTGCTGGCATGAAAGCTAGGAGACCTGTCAGACGTCCTCTCCTCACTGCACACCACAAAGAGGAGCGTCTGAGGTGGTGCAACGAAAGAAGACACTGGAACATGAGATCCTGGAGACGGGTACACTGGTCCGATGAAAGTCGGTTCCTGCTTCATGCCACAGATGGTCGAACTCGTGTATGGAGGTCCAGACGCACGGCGTACGACCAATGTAACATCATGGAAGAAGTTCCATTTGGTGGAGGTTCCGTTATGATATGGGGGTGCATCTCATTTGATTGTAAGCTGGATCTGTTGACTGTACCTGGAGCACTAAATGGACAAAGATATCAAGATTCCATACTGGATAGAGTTGTGGTCCCTCATTTTGTAAATCATGCACCTGGAACCCACCCTATATTCATGGATGACAACGCCCGACCACATCGTGCTAGAGCTGTGCATGAATACCTCCGCCAGAATGCCATCGAAACCCTACCATGGCCAGCAAGGAGCCCTGACATGAACCCTATTGAGCATATCTGGGACATTCTGGGAAACATGGTGAGAAGGAGGGATCCTCCTGTGCAGAACCTACAGGAATTAACAGACGCACTCCATCTTGAATGGCAACGAATACCACAATGGCGTATCAGTCGGTTGGTGACCAGCATGAGACGTCGTGTCCAGGCCGTCATCCAGGCACAAGGTGGATATACCCGGTATTAATAATGACAGTCTCAAACTCGTGCACAGATGTTAAACTTCGTTTTCAGACACCATTAATGACAATCTAGCCACGTGTGTCAACTGTAGGGCAATAGTTGTCAGTTGTGTCAACGTAACCATATTCAGGCCTCGTTTTCAAGTTCAAACAAAAACATACAGTGTTTCCCCACCATCATAATCAGCATTCCTCTAGTTGCATTATTACCTCTTGCACTAAGATGGATGGGTACATAAATGTTTATGCTATTGCTTTCTTCATAGCACATGAATATACCCTCGCATGTGCGTAAAAATAGGGTGGTGCTTAACTGTTGCACAGGTGTATATAAGTATATATGTGGGTATGTATGTACGTACGCATCTGGGTATAATGTGTGTATGGGTACGGATGTCTCCACATACTGTACATAGTAGCTAAATGAAGTCTTAATTAAATGACTGGTTGCGGAATCCGTGCCAGTTGAATTTGTACAAATTTGTGAATTACATAGACAGGAACATATAATTACTCATGATACCACTCCTCTCTTTAAGCATTTGCATTAACTTATAATGTAATACTGCCGGGACAGTAAAAAGCCAACGGCTTATGTCCTGAGACAATGATGATGATGATGATGATGACAGAAACATTACCAAATATAGTTTAGGTGGATATGAGTTGTTGCCTTTTAATGTTACAAGAGATAGCCAGGGTAGAGGAATTATTGTTTATATTCATTCTTCCGTGATATACATTCCTGTAGATACAAATAACCCAGCAGGCACATGACGTTGTTTCAACATTAGTAGTAGGGCCGGAGTCAAAATGATACCACCTCCCTCAACTGGCAGACATTCGGCGATCCATGCCCCCCCCACCGCCCTCTCAATCCCTGAGCCATAGGAATTTGAGACATCGGCCACACAAATACATACAATGCCCCATGTCTCTAAATGGAACGGCTCACAGAAAAAGGTGGTATCTAAACCCAGTCTAAACGCTGGGCCCTGCCCCATGCAATACGTAGCTCCCACCACCCTCTCTCTGGTGTAAACAAAGTTTAAGCACAGTTTAAAATGCATTACGCCCTGCCCCACCCCATGGCGGGGCCCCACCCATACGGGACGGGCATTGCACCCTATGTAGGCTCAGACAAACTTGTAGTCTCTGCCAGAGTCACATCGGCATGAAGGGACCACCCATAGTGTCTTCCATCTACCTTGACCATGCTCACCTGCTAGGATGCTAAAGTGCTTAGCATTTGCACCACGGCAGACTCTGGCATTTTCACATGTTACGCAGAGAATCTGGTGCTGAGCAGGTGTCTCCAGCAGACAACCACGTCCTACCCTCTCCACACCATGGAAGTGGCAGGCAGACTCGATCTCTTCACATGGGTGAAAGTGGTCGTGAATGTTTCTCCGCAAGGGGTCGACCCAAGGATTGTACTGGGGGTCATCCCGGAAGTGGGCCCACTTGGCATCCAATATCATGGCAGTCTCAGCGCCCTGTGCCACTGCTGTAGACGCCAGCACGAGCAGTATGATGAGAATCATGCCTATATATGAAGAGTTAAACTGAACAGAGTGAACCCCTCAAGAAATATCTGTGCCAGATCAAGCCCTATTCCATCCGGATCGATAGTGATCTTCATCCCCTCAGGGGCAGGAGCTAGCTGCTTCACTCTGCCACCAGCTAAGAAACGGAGCTCTAGGACTATATGAGTCGTTTGCGGGCTAGTGAGTCCGACTCGCTGAAGCAGTTTAACAGCACCTTTGGCTTTGGAGACATGTGACACACCATCTATCTGTAGGATTCCCTCCTGGAGGTTAACCATTCCTTCTGGTCCATCGAATGGATGATGCAGCAGGAGCTTACCACCTGTAGCCCCGATATGGTGACCCACACTCGCCAGGGAGACACGTTCACCTATGTAGGTGAGGAAGGATGAGCCCCGATTGTAGAGCATTCGAACTTTCCCATCCCTTTTCACAACAGTGGAGAGTGGAGTAACCTCTATGTCAATGACTGTGGGAGGCCTATATAGTGGCAACCATGTTTGCCAGTCACCACCAGGTCCAGCGTGGTACCACACTTCATTCTTCTCAAACATGAACAGCAGGTTTTTTGCCAGGGTCAATAGCAGACCATCATGTGTCATCAGTGGGGCATTTCTTGAATTGGGTTTGACCAGACAAAAGCAGAGGTCGTCATTTAGAGTGTTGATGTCTGCAACCTCTGTATCCGAGACCTCAATCAACGGCTTGAGGATGTACTTCCTCTTTGGGAAATCATACCGAAACATGATCTTGTGTCCATCTATGTTGCGACCCACGTGCTCCTTCGACACATCCTTGAGGTCTGTGAGCAGCTCCACTCCATCACCACCAATGGGGTGGAGGGAGAATGCCTTTGAGTTTGATTCGTACTGTAGTGCGATTGACTTGCCATCGCTCTTTTCTACCTTGGCAGCATCTACTGCATACACATCTGCCAGGTCAGCATGACCAGTCGAGTGAGCAAATATGGGTTCCATAGCACGCTATAGGAGGTGTTTAAACATGAGATATAACCATGACGATTGTCCGACTGCTGCTCTCCGGTGGTGAGAACGTAGTCTCACCCTCTCTAGAGGGGAGACGGGTGGTACAGTACCATGTAGAATGGGTCCTCTTCGAGGTGCCCCCAGTGGGGCACAACATACATACATGCTGATGTGCTACATCAACCTCCGGGCAGTGCACACAGCAGCTCACTGGTAGAAGTCAGCCGGGACGTGATAGAGTATCTCCCAGGTGCCAACAGCAACCTATGGAAAGCTATCAGTCCTAGCCTGTTCACACCTGTAAATCACCTGTTTGACATCCCCTCCATTAACATATATGCCAGCACGGATGGGATATCGGATGCCCATTTAGAATTTACACTCTTATTAGTCATTGACCTGACGACAACATGATATCATACTAGGAATTTCTGACCTTTGCCGAGATGAAGAACCCGATAGAGGGATGCCCCTTCAAGACCCCTGCACAGATAAAGGCCTTAGATGAACAGATGCTCGCACAGCAACAGATCAGTCAATAGGAAGGAGAGCGATGACAGCAGGAGAGCTGGTATCAACAGGCTGCCAGCAAGTCAAGGAGGCGAAGGAACAGAGGAGGTTCCCAATACTGGCAGGCCCTCCTGGAGGAGAGTAAGCAGGACACAGGAGTCTTGACAGACGACGATGAGCCAGATGTCTTCACATACGATGATGAGCCAGGTGTCTTCGCAGACGTGGATGAGCCAGATGTCATACAGTGGGAAGAGGAGATGGTGCAGAAGTGTAAGACCAAGAAAGCCATCCAGCGGCGGACCTACTATCTTGGTCATAAGGTGAAGTTCCAGATGTCACGTCGCCAGGCTCTCCAAAATGAACCCTTCTATGACTCATGAGCAGATTCTGCAGGTGATGCAGGTTTAATCTCCAGGTATACTATGGCAGAATTAGAGTGGCGGAAGCAACCAGAACTATACCCCTCATTGACTGCTTATGAGGGCGGTACCATCCATGGCTGGCGACTCCAGCAGACAGATGCCATCAGGCGGAATCTCGTCCATGAGGCAGAAAAGTACAGCAGAACGCACATGCGATATAAGACAGCCTACAACGTCCTCGCACGTACAACCACTGCTGCGAGTGTGATTGGAGCCAGTGCTTGTGTGACAGCTGTTGCCACTCTCGCTACAGGGGTTGGTGCCATCGTCGCCATCCCGCTGGGTGGCATGATACTAGCTACCACTGTCTTGGCCACTGGCTTGGTGGTGGGAGAGTATGCTACAGACTATCAACGAGTCTATTAGCAAAGCTCTCGAGGATGGACATGTCACCAATGAAGAGTACCACCATATATTGAAGCTCCAAGCCCCGTACTGCATGGAGAAACCTAAAGTGAGACAGCAATACCTCAAAGGTTCCAGTGGGCGGGTTGATATGGAGGAGCTAAAAAAACTAGATGTTACGGAGAGGTCGTCTCGCTGGTCTCTGAAGTCGAGACGACTACAAATAGTGTGCTGCCTGTACGGTAGCTTTAAGAACACAAGTATAGATGGCCTTCCAACTGAACCTCACGACAGTCATCCGGAGCCAAGCGGCTCTCCTGGGTACACCATTGACTGGCCTGAGAGGTCTGTTGTCTGATATACCTGAGCTAACACCGTTCTCCATCACAGTGAATGGACGGTCCCGAACCGGCTTCTCCATCAAACCACAACCGCTGACCAACCACCCCATCACCATCAAGGATGCGAAGCAAGCTCATACTTGGATGGCTGCCCCAAGCCTCTCATACTGGAATCAGCAGCTAAACTTTGCCGTGTTGTGTGCCATGGCAGGATGTGGAGTAAGTTCCAACCTGCTTCACTCCTATTCTGGTACTCCTGAAGCTGTGCTCATCGCCAGCTGTCTCAGATTCCACTTGTACTTCACGGTGCAACGATTACTCGATGAGCTGGGTGCAAGCCTCCCTGATAGACACGACTTCGACCCACAGCTCAACAGTCATAGCGGCTCAGCGGCCAGCAGACTACAGAGAGTGTTCAGCGCTCACCCAGACTATCGGTGGCATGGTGGTGACAACAGCGGTCTAGGGGTTATGTACGGTGACCCGTGATGTGACTACTCAGGATTCCCATATCGAACACCCCGATGAGCTTGCCGTCAGAAGACAGCGACATTTTGTTCGATCCAGACTCCGACCTTGAAGTGATGGTGCAAAATATTCAAACCACTGGCTTGCCGCAGGACTATCCAGATGTGTGGAAGTACTTTGTCCCACACAACACGTCAGGCCTCACACCAGCAGGGATCGTATGGATCAACCAGTCCCTGGAAGCACAATGCTACTGCCTCCTTACAGCACAGACCAATCTGCGTCACTCCATAGATGGTGTCAGAAGAGCAGAGGTCCAGGCCATGCACATCACTCTCGTTGAGGATATGATCATCGTGGCAGACCCCAGTAGTCTTATTGCTAAGTTCCAGCAGGGATTGCAGAAGGCCCATCGCAAACTTGACTTTGCTATTTCACCCCACCTACGGTTCATTCCGAGCAACATGATCGTGAACATCGAGGACCTCCAAGTCAGAGGCTATAACAACATGATAGTCGAGGGGAGTTCCCCCGGTGTCTACTTCGGCTTCAACACTGATATCAACGTACCTATGTGTAGTATGGGTGTAGCTCGCAGAGTAGTGTCGAGCCGTTCCGGTGTCTGGTGTCGACTCGCCGTACCGCATGTTCATGCGCTACGGGTAACAAAGACCAGCTCCTAAAGCCGGTGGAACTCAATCATTCCGTGGGGCCATGCGACCATCGTCACGAACATTAAACACTACAGTCTCATCCCAAGAGTTTGTGTCACCTGTATGCCTGTCCCTAGCAATTTCGTGTCCTATGGACTTACAAGATTTGATTGGTGACCTAATTAAAATAAGTCTATACAATGATTTTACCTAAAACAGACCGTCAAGTATACTAGATAAAAATGAGCATACGAAAATACAAGACATAGAGACCGCCTGATGAACTTTTAAATGTGGGGCTCCCGGAGGTACCACACAGACTCGTAGGTCCGCAGAGGTATCCCCGCAAGGGAGGCTCCCGTACATGAGATAACTAATTAACTTAATATAAGCTATTATACCTCCAAGCGGAAAGGAAAGAAAATGACCTTTTATAGTGTCAAAAAGTCAAGTACCTCACGCGGGCACTACTCCTAGTGCTAGTTTGGGTGAGGAGTATTATCCTCGTGTGGGCCGTTGCCACTGAATCCTTGGGAGAGGCAAGTGCCTCACGCGGGCCTCCGTCGCAGAAAAATGTCGCCATCGCTTAAAGCAGGAGAAGAGTACTGGCCAAAAACGGGGCCTACTCTAATATTCAACCAAAATGCTGAAATTATGACTATAAGGTTGCGTGCTTGTTTTATGTGAAGACGAGACGAGCGACTCCCAAATGATTCCCACGTCACCGTCTTATGTAATTCTCAATATGCTGAATTAGTAGTTGCCACTTTTATTTATGTGGGCCTTCTTCTATGCCTAACCTAACATTTAGTTTTTAGAGACAAGAACTATTTTAGGCCGCAATTGGCTGGCGTCTACCTAGCTTTTAGATACAGCTGTCATTGAGAATGGCTGCGCTAAGACATCAATACTGAAGACAGTGTGCATACATGTTACCACGCAAGATCTCTGAATGGGTAAGAATCCGGACATCTTGCTCCGTAACCACACAAACCGTCACAGGACATTGGTTACTTTTCACAAAAGCAAGTTTAGTCAACTGATCTATCGTTACGGTGTGGGTAAGAGAGACGAATACCCACCATGAATGTTCTTGCCGTGAGGGCTTGGCAGATCTTAATATCATGCCCAGACATTCTTACGGAATTCGGTGGGGATGCACATCGTGCCCTTCACCAGGTCCTACGGAGCTATCTTTTTAACCTGACGTTAGGCTTAAACGCAAGTTGCCCAGTTATGCACTGCGGTGAGGGAGGATTTCCAGCAGATAAAAGAAAATAATAATTAAGATATGTTTTCGCAGTGCTTCCTACCTTGGCAAGGATAACTAACTACTAGGTATCTGAAGATACTCGTGAAATGTGTGTGATACCACATCCTAGTCAGCACCGCTCGGAAACCCCAATAGTTTCCCAGGGTTGGATCAGTCCATGGTGTGGATAGGAACATCCAAACAATTAAGAAGCCATAAGGCTTAGTGGAACATGAAGAGAGACAATAACTTATAAATATGAGACCCATTAGGTATGTTGGCCAATTTTACACAACCTTGCCGGAGTGCGGGGCTAAATTATCGCAACTACCGGAAAAGAGGTGTACACTATGTGTCTCCTAATGAAGAAATTGTCTCTAATCTTATTAAACCTATCCTATCGAGCTGAATAGAAAGGCTTTTAGTCAGTAGCTTGCCGGGCTAAACAGAGTTATTGCACGGACAGCGACCTCAGTGAAAAATTGTTGGTAGCGGGAGAACGTGCTGCATATATAAATGTTGCTGTATAGTGTTTCCTACGTGCGCTGCAGTTCTATATTTTTCTATAAATAAACAAAACATATAAACTGATGGCTACTTGCCATATATAAAACTAACCAGAACAAGCAATACAATGTGAAATGATCAGAATAATATATAAAGTACAGGTTGAGAAACCTACCATGGTGCAGCTAGTAAAAACACCTCACAGAAAATAAGAATAACTATAAACAGCGTTACGGTACCTTTTAGTCTTCAGGACCGTTTATACAGACAAAGTATAATGATTGAAAATGTAACCAACGGAATAATTAAAATGATAAGTATAGTTACTTGAATAATCGGTAGCCATTCTTAAGCATGGGCTATCGTGTTACTGAAATTGATACATCATCCTTTGTGTGACGCAAGTTGACGCGTTCTCTGGAAGCTGGAAAGTTCCCGCATGTCGGTTCCTGCAAACAGGATTTCCACATGCAGTCCAGGACAGGAGGGGATCGAACTCAGGACTGTAATCACAATATAGAATGTTTAACGAGTAGTCAGTAAGAGATACAATAACATTATTCCTAAGACGAAAGTTCCCGTACACCGATGGTATGGATGGAAGTTGATAACAACCCGTTCATAAGCAGGGGTTGTAGAATACAGATGAAGATACATAACTAAGCTTAGCGGTGCGGGTTGCGTCAGTTAGCTCTGAAGATGTACCGGGCAAAGTTTACTTGCTGCGGTCAAAAAGTTAAAATAAACCTGCATGACATCAGTGCTGGGAAGGTTGGATAACCACTTTTTGGTATGGCCGGCAGATCCGCCAAGTCATCCACCAAAGAACATCGCTGCCTCTACATCTGTACAATCACATTTTAAGGCCGGGAAAGGCCTCACCGCAAGTTTGTGTTCCGATTTAGTTCTTGATGTATTCGTGAACAATAGTCAAAAGTTCAAAAAATGCTCCCGTATAATCAGGAGATACAAAATTGCTTTTAGTGCGGTAGGTTGGATTGCTGCTGTGGCTACAGAAGAGAAACCTCCCGAGACAGAAGTGATCTGCTTAATGCTTGTCTTGCTGATAGTAGCTGCATACCGATCCAACCTATTCGGCCCCTGGCCGAGGATGCTCTTAAGTTCTGGATTTCATCTCCTTTTATACTACCTCTGACATCATAGGCGCAGGTTTCAACCAATCGTCGGTCGAGCACTAGCCAATCAGTGCTTAGCTAATAATGACGCAGTCGAATATTCTAGAACATTCTAGAATTTCTGCGTACACGTGGTTACGACGTCGCGGCAATATCTTGAAGATAATCAAAAAGGGGTTTTCCGTGGATAACTCAGCCATTTCTTAACCGATTCTGAAATGGTTTACAGATTCGGAAAGCCCGTTGAATTCTGGTTTTGATTGATGCCAGATTCGGCGGGAACAAGTAACTAGAAAGGATTACAATATACCTACTCGGCTCACTAAAAGCGCCATCCTATCTTGGTCATGAAATACACGCTCTGTCAAAAATAGTATTAAGCACGTGCATGCGCGCTACACGCTTTAACGAACTTAGTAATTTTTACAACGCGATCTCTCTCCTAGACCTATATAAGGTTATAGCTCTTCCCAGGGGGTGGGCATGTTCAGGGAACGAATCCAGGACGGGCGGCGCGTACCCAGCTTAGCTACACCACCCCTTCCTAATTTGACATTCGTGGCAAACGATCACGCATTGCGGATCGACGCACGGACGTATGCTAGGTGGGAATTATAGACTTCCCAGGTAGGCGCATGGCCAGAGAGGAGTAGTGACGCAATAGATGCGTATTCAAGAGACAGAGCACATAGAGGTGCCAAAGAGGAGAGGGGAGGCATACTTTTAGTTTTAATTTTTGACCTGGACTTATTTTTCCACGTCTTTTCTTTTTGTTTGTTTTGTTTTAATATTTTGGTGCGTGCTTTTAACTTTATTTAGTCAATGATTTCTAAACAATAGCTAAAAAGAAAAGAATTTCAAAAATAAATAAATAAATAGTAATTTTCCATGAGTCGCACCACTGATGTTCAGCTGTAACACAAACGATCACACCTCTGCCGAAAAATTCCCCCACTGAGTCTGGGTGCCGCGAATGACGGTGGTTGGTGGCGGTGGATGAATTATTAATGCTGAGATGCGGTCACTATCACTGGCACTATTGGAAATGTTTGAAGTGATATTTGCGGGAATATGAGCGTCTATAATTTCTCTCACAGTTACTGCTGATGCTAGAATGTTTGTTCGTACAGCGGCGGTAGTGCTGGTTGGTATTGAGGCGGCTGATGCTGCTGTCTTTGTGATGGTCGCGGTGGCTGTGGTGGTTGGCATGGTGATAGCGGTGAGTCGTATTGTAGGCCGAGGCAGTGATGCAGGAGTGTATGCAGCAGGTGATGACATCTTCCGAGACTTGGCGTACTTCAAAAGGCGATTCGGGGTGACCTTGGGCGTGTGAGCGATACGTCTTTTCCCCGCATATGGTCGTTCAGGCGTAGTCCCCTTCCTGATTGCTGGATCAGAAAGACTGGGATGCGGATGCTGGATGACACGGGTCAGAGTGATGCTAATAGATGTAGGCTGCGATGGTCCCGTTCCCTCGTATATGGTCAAGTCAGGAGGAGATGGCGACTGCGTGTAGCTGGGAATCTCCGTCTCCGTACGCGGCGTGATACCTACCAATATAGGCTGACTGGACACGATTGCTCCGGACAATACAGGTGCGGTTGTAGTGGTTATGGTTTTGTTGCTGGTTATGGATGCATGTGCTGCCGGACTGGATTCTGCGGAGGATTTGTGCTTCTTGTTCTGCTTCAGGACCGGTGTGGATGTGGTGACTGGAGGTGGCATAGCGCTCCCTGGTGCGACAAAGGGTAGAATTTCACATCTGGCTGCTGGTATATTAGCTAAGGTAGCCGCGGGAGGACGATGACTAATGGGATGTCTGTGGGTAGTATTCTTCGTGCGGGCCATCTTCTCAGTCGGGAGAACTTTAACTGGTAACTGAGATTTAAAACGTGTGGCTAAAGTGGCACGATCCTCGCTTTCTTCCCCAGGAATTAATGTCACTTCTAACACACAGTGCTTATGACGGAGTGCATGGGTCACTGTAGCGGGTAGCGGAATAGAGATATTGACACGTTACACAGAAGGCTGTCTGGAGGAAATAATCCTTGTTAACATAAAGAGTGCGGTCGGAATTTCTCGTAAAAGTTCTGGTACAGGGTTCTCCGCTAGCTAATAACGAGCTGCACGGGAATCTTTTCAAAACTGGTACCGATTCTTCTTCAGATGAATCTGACAATGCTAAATCTTCGAGGAGTGACATCTCGTTCCCGCATGGTAGTTGATTGCGGGAACCTAATTAAAACCTAAAACCCTATCTCTTCATTTTTAACTTTCCAGGCCAAGTATTGTAATAATGAATTAATAATAAAGAAACAGCAGAATTTAGTTTTTGACACGAAAGAAGCCTAGTGCTATTTGTTCTTCCCGGGTGTCAAATTTTGATAGGATGACAAAGTTTCAGAGCGTGCTGCCTCCTTTTATACTATTTAGTGACGTCATAGATGGCGGATGACCACACCTGGAAGTTTTGAAGGTGATTCGGTCAGCCCTATATGGAAAGTTTTTCTCTTTCCCATTCTGATCGTCACAGGATTAATTCCTCCTGTGTAAAGGGAGTACTTTTAATTATAAGAGGAATGGCTCACTAACTTAGTCTTACCGTAGCCCATTAAAAATTCAGCTGAGTAGCCACTCCATCACAGGATATAACATGTCCCAGGAACTCAACGCTCTGTCTAAAGAGATGACATTCCTTGGGTTTGAGTTTCAAATTGGCCGTGCGGAATCTGGAGAGCACGGTGTCCAAATTTGTTAATGTTTGCTCAAACGTCTGTCCAAAGACGATTACATCGTCAATGTAACAGAGACAGATTTCCCATTGCAGGGTAGTTAATACCTGCTCAATGAGACGTTCAAAAGTTCCGGGAGCGTTGCACAAGCCATACGGCATCTTGCAGATTTGGAAAAGACGATCCCTACAAACGAATGCGGTCTTTTCCATGTCAGCTTCATCCCTGGCCACTTGCCAGTAACCGCTAGCTAAGTCAAGGGTACAAAACCACTTGGCTCCGGACAAGGAATCCAAGGCCTAATCTATCTGAGGTAACGGATAAGCGTCTTTAACACTAAGGTCATTAGGCGGCGGTAGTCAATACAAAACCGCAAGGTTCCGCCCTCTTTGCCTGCTAGTACTATTGGGCTGGCCCATGGAGATGCTGAGGGTTCGATAATACCAGTCCGCAACATGTCGTTCACTTGCTGGTGAGCTTCTGCTTCTTTATGAATGGGAAGACGTTACACCAGTTGACGTACAGGGCGATTATTGCCTGTGTCGATGGAGTGCCGCACAAGATGAGTTTCTCCGAGATCCATGTATCCGGAGGAAAAACTATCGCGGTATTTGTACAGTAGTTTCCGAATTTCGTGTTTCTGTGATTGCGGTAATCCAACTGTGGCACGTAGATATAAATCATGTAAATGTTCGGGTAAATCATCAGTCATATGCTGTTGTGTGTTGGTAAGTGTAGGTAATTCCAATGAGATAATGTCCACTAAATGGCTGCAGCGTACCCCCGGTTCAAGAGTTATGGGGTCTGTGGTGCCATTGAACACCCTGAAAGGCATGTGTTCTTTAATAGTGGTATCCACGATCATGCGTGGACTTGCGCATTGCGAGGCGATCATATAATCAGGGTCGGGTTCCAGCATGGCTATGTGTGTGTTGCTTCCTTACTGTGGTGCAGTGGCCCATAAGATTTGTTCTTGTCCTGGCTCCACTGTGGTGGTACTTGATAATATTACTGCGCACGTGTCGTACAATGACAATGCCAGTCCGAGAGGTATCCGTCGGCCGTGTATGTCGAGTTCCTGTTGTTTGCAGTGTAGGATGGCTTCGCTGGCACTGAGAAACTCAGAGCCAAGGAGGGCAGCGTTTTGAATAGAGGCGATGACAACTCGCTGTATGAATTGCATCTCCTCTATTTGGATAACTAGATTAACTACACAGGCTACGGCCACATCAGCTCCCGTAGCCGTCTGTAGATAAATGTTTGTAGGTTTACGGGGAGGCTTTGTATGAGGTGGGATGCTCTCAAATAAGCACTTGTTGAATACTGTGATTGAAGCGCCAGTGTCAACGGTGGCACTGGTGGAAACACCGCTAAACAGACAGGCACACTTGTATATTATTTTGCGGTGTACCTGTGGAATGGTTTCCAATGATGCCGTCTGCGACAATGGTGTCGGAGCAGAACCATTCTGTATATAATCGGTCTGTTTCTGAATAGCTTCTTTTAATGTTGTGGATGGCTGAGTGAGGAACGGGCCAGTCCACTGTTGTCGCTGCTGTGAGGGCTGCGGCGAAGATGGAGCTGGGGGTAGCAATGATGATGGAGATGTTGCTGTTTCTGGGTATGCAGTGTTGGTGTAGACAGTGGTGCATACAGGATGATGGATAAGCTCTACCTGTGCGAGTCATTTCTTGCAATGCTTCATTGGATGCCTTGGTGAAGCACAGAAGAAACAGTGACGCCACTGGATGCCGGAGATGATGTGTGGGGCGGTGATTTGCATACCACCAAGGGACACTGAGAATTCAGTGTTTTGGTGGCGTGACGTGATGCTTGTAAAAACATTGTTTCAGCGGAGGTGCTACAACCTACCACTGCCGTTTTACAAAGGAAAGAAGGCTTCTTATGTGCGGAGATAGAGGGGGAAGGCGATGCTGCGGACGTGGGAGGCATCGTAGGCATCGACATATGTTACGCCGTGCATTTTGGTGTATGTGTAAAGGCTGAATTTGGTTGGTAATAGTTGGCCATCGGACGTTGTTGTACAGGGCACGCAGTTGAGCCGGGAAGCGAATACGGGCACTGAGGTGACTCTTCATTCGGTTCCCTTAAGAGTTTAACGGCTTCTCCAGTTGTGGTGTGCTGCGGTCAGGGGCAGGCGTTGTTGAAGGAGGTCGGTTAGGACGCCATTCACTCCAATGGCCTGGCTGACTGCGTCCGTAACAGGTGTTTGGTGGTGGTGCGGTGTTGGTAGTATTGGTTCTTCTAAGGTGAGTGGTGGCGAGGTTCATGCTGAGTGTTGTTACTAAATTTGTTAATGCGGAGATCCATTTGTTGATCTCGTCCATACATTCCTGCTTGTTGCTATTACTGTTATTGTTGCGCTGGTTCCCGCGCCCGGGGACTCCGTTGTAGACTCCTCTGCACCACGCCCCCTTCCTCCAGGCGCTTGGTTCTGATTGGAATTCTGGGAAGTGGTCTGTCTTGGTGATTGTGCTGTAGGTGTTGATGATGTGGTGGGAGCGTTGGTTGATGTGGCCATAGCTGCACCTTCTACCTCATTGATAGGGTGAAGTTCAGGTCGGTTATTTTTCTCCCACTCCAGAAAGTTTTCTGTGCGGACCGCTGTGGCCGTCAATTGGGCTAAACTCCCATGGTCGGCAAGAAAGAGTTTTTCTTTCAGAGCGGGTTCACTGCTTAACGCATAGATGAACGTGTCCGCATGGAGATACGTTATGCCTTCTATATTTGTGCTATGGTATGCGTGGGTGACTAGTCTCCTGATTCGACTAGCAAGCTCAGGTAGAGTTTCTCCCATGCGTTGTCAGAGATTTTTAAGTTGTAAGCGGCTTGTTTCTCTGAGAGCCGTATCGCCAAATCATTCTGTTAGTGCTCATTCCAATTGGGTGTAAGTGGGCGTATAATCAATCCTGAGATCCACAAGAACTTGAAGGGCTTTTCCCGAAAGCTTTGCAGCGAGATATTCACCCATCTGCTGATCGTTCCATTGGTTAGTACGACTTATAATCTCGAACTGTATTTTATAATTGGTCCAGTTGCTCTCCCCGCTAAATTCGGGAGGGAGAATAACTCAGCCAAGACCATGGGAAGAATGAAGTGGTTGAAGCCCGGGTGGTGGTGGTATCCGGTAGACTGACGAATACTCTGATGCTGGTCATTGTGTGGGTGGTGGTGGTGGCGGTGGTGTTGGTGTTTCCCGTCGATGCCGATGCCGAGGAGCGAGAATGCGCATACTCCAATCTAGTGAAGCCCGCCCCGTTGTAGAGCCATAAACCGTCATGGGTCTATGGATGGGAGGCAGAATGTCATGAAGATTACACGGCCGTTCTTCTCTTGGTGAGAGTTGATATTCCTCATATGGCGGTGGTGCGGTCGGCTGACGGTCGTGGTGTGTAGCATGAGTGATGTACCGGTGAAAAGATGGTGCCGATTCCTCCCAATGATGCTGTGGTGTTCCCCTAGAATATAGTGATGTATTTGAAGGAGGCGGCGCGGGAGGTTGTCTAGGATATGGATTGTCACCCTGCCATACAGTTTCCGTAGATGACATGGGTGAATGATAGTAGTCTGAAGGATTGTAGGTGTGCCCATACCCGGGTCTTTGTCGTGATCATCCACGATTCGGCCCTGATGGAGTTGGCCTATCGTGGACGTCTGATATAGTTCTAAACTATGTTCCCGCATGTGAGGCATCCTGGAAGGTGCCTTCACTGATAGGCGAAAACAGGTTGTATTGCGGAGTTGTTGATCCTGCTTGTGAATTTCTGGCATAGTCAGTGAGCATGTGAGCTGGGTATCCATCGGATGACGCCACCTCTTGGTCGAGGGAGTCGTCGCTGAATGGAGATGGTATAGAACTAAGCTCACTACATGGTGTGGGCGTGAGTTCGCTGCGCTTTAATAATGATGTTCTTCGAGCCTCACATCGGGCGCCACTAGTAGCTCGTGGGGTAGTGTCGGGCCATTCCGGTGTCTGGTGTCGACTCGCCATACCACATGTGCATGACGAGTGATGAAGCTGGTTAGCTTCCGGTCTCGGGCTTATGGATCACATGCAATACTGCGCTCCGGGTAACAAAGACCAGCTCCTAAAGCCGGTGGAAGTCAATCGTTCCGGTGGGGCCATGTGACCAACATCGCAAACATTAAACACTACAGTCTCATCCCAAGAGTGTGTCACCGGTATGCCTGTCCATAGCAATTTCGTGTCCTATGGACTTACAAGATTTGATTGGTGACCTAATTAAAATAAGTCTATACAATGATTTTACCTAAAACAGACCGTCAAGTATGCTAGATAGAAATGAGCATACGAAAATACAAGACATAGAGACAGCCTGATGAACTTTTAAATGTGGGGCTCCCGGAGGTACCACACAGACTCGTAGGTCCGCAGAGGTATCCCCGCAAGGGAGGCTCCTGTACACGAGATAACTAATTAACTTAATATAAGCTATTATACCTCTAACCTGAAAGGAAAGAAAATTATCTTTTATAGTGTCGAAAAGTCAAGTGCCTCACGCGGGCACTACTCCTAGTGCTAGTTTGGGTGAAGAGTATTATCCTCGCATGGGCCGTCGCCACTGAATCCTTGCGAGAGGCAAGTGCCTCACACGGGCCTCCATCGCAAAAAATGTCGCCATCGCTTAAAGCAGGAGAAGAGTACTGGCCAAAAATGGGGCCTACTCTAATATTCAACCAAACTGCTGTAAAGAAAAGACCATACCTAATGAAATTATGACTATACGGTTGCGTGCTTGTTTTATGTGAAGACGAGACGAGCGACTCCCGAAGGATTCCCACGTCACCGTCTTATGTAATTCTCAATATGCTGAATTAGTAGTTGCCGCTTTTATTTATGCGGGCCTTCTTCTATGCCTAACCTAACATTTAGTTTTTAGAGACAAGAACTATTTATGCCGCAATTGGATGGCGTATACCTAGCTTTTAGATACGGCTGTCATTGAGAATGGATGGCCTATGACATCAATACTGAAGGCAGCGTGCATACATGTTACCTCGCAAGATCTCCGAACTGGGTAAGTATCCAGACATCTTGCTCTGTAACAACACAAAACGTCACAGGACATTGGTTACCTTTCACAAAAGCAAGTTTAGGCAACTGATCTATCATTATGGTGGGTGTAAGAGAGACGAATACCCTCCATGAATGTCCTTCCTGTGAGGGCGTGGCAGATCTTAATATCATGCCCAGACATTCTTACAGAATTCGGTGGGGATGCGCATCTCACCCATCACCAGGTCCTTTGGAGCTATCTTTTTAGCCTGACGTTAGGTTTAAATGCAAGTTGCCCAGTTATGCACTGCGGTGTGGGAGAATTTCCAGCAGATAAAAGAAATTAATAATTAAGATATGTTTTCGCAGTGCTTCCTACCGTGGCAAGGATAACTAACTACTAGGTATCCAAAGATACTCGGGAAATGTGTGTGATACCACACCATAGTCATCACCATTCGGAAACCCCAATAGTTTCCCAGGATCGGATCGGTCCATGGTTGCGGATAGGGACATCCAAACACTTAAGAAGCCATAAGGCTTAGTGGAACATGAAGAGAGACGATAACTTATAAATATGAGGCCCATTAGGTATGTTGGCCAATTTTACACAACCTTGCCGGAGTGCGAGGCTAAATTATCGCAACTACCAGAAAAGAGGCGTACACTATGTGTCTCCTAGCACAGAAATTGTCTTTAATCATATTAAACCTATCCTATTGAGCTGAATAGAAAGGCTTTTAGTCAGTAGCATGCTGGGCTAAACAGAGTTATAGCACGTACAGCAACCTCAGTGAAAAATTGTTGGTGGCGGAGAAGGTGCTGCATATATAAATGTTGCTGTATAGTGTTTCCTACGTGCACTGCAGTCCTATATTTTTCTACAAGTAAAGAAAACACATAAACTGATGGCTACTTGCCATATATAAAACTAACCAGAACAAGCAATACAATGTGAAATGATAAGAATAATATATAAAGTACAGGTTGAGAAGCCTACCACGGTGTGGCTAGTAAAAACACCTTACAGAAAATAAGAATAACTATATACAGATACAGATATTATAACTAGCGGTCCTAAGACCGTTATGGTGCCTTTTAGTCATCGGGACCATTTATACAGACAAAGTATAATGATTAAAAATGTAACTAACGGAATAATTAAAATGTTACGTATAGTTACTTGAATAATTGGTAACCATTCTTAAGCATGGGCTATAGTGTTACTGAAATTGATACGTCATCCTTGGTGTGACGTGAGTTGATGCGTTCTCTGGAAGCTGGAAAGTTCCCACATGTCGGTTCCCACAAACAGGATTTCCACATGCAGTCCAGGAAGGGAGCGGATCGAACTCAGGACTGTAATCACAATATAGAATGTCTAACGGGTATTCAGTAAGAGATACAATAACATTACTGCTAAGACGAAAGTTCCCGTACACTGATGGTACGGATGGGTGTTGATAACAACCCGTTCCTAAGCGGGGGTTGTTGAATACGGATGAAGATATATAACTAAGCTTAACGGTGCGGGGTACGTCAGTTAGCTCTGAAGACGTACCGGGCAAAGTTTACTTGCCACGGTCAAAAAGTTAAAATAAACCTGCACGACATCAGTGCTGGGAAGGTTGGATAACCACTTTTTGGTATGGCCAGCAGATCCGGTGAGTCATCCACCAAAGAACATCACTGCCTCTACATCTGTAGAATCACATTTTAAGGCCGGGAAAGGCCTCACCACAAGTTTGTGTTCCGAGTTAGTTCTTGATGTATTCGTGAACAATCTTCAAAAGTTCCAAAAATGCTCCTGTACAATCGGCAGATACAAAATTGCTTTTAGTGCGGTGGGTTGGATTGCTGCTGTGGCTATGGAAGAGAAACCTCCCGAGACAGAAGTGATCTGCTTAATGCGTGTCTTGCTGATAGTAGCTGCATACAGATCCAACCTATTCGGCCCCTGGCCGAGGATGCTCTCGAGTTCTGGATTTCATCTCCTTTTATACTACCTGTGACGTCATAGGCGCAGGTTTCAACCAATCATCGGTCGAGCACTAGCCAATCAGCGCGTAGCTAATAATAATGCAGTCGAATGTTCTAGAACATTCTAGAATTTGTGCGTACACGTGGTTACGACGTCATGGCAATATCTTGAAGATAATCAAAAAGGGGTTTTCCGTGAATAATTCAGCCATTTAACCGATTCTGCAATGGTTTACAGATTCGGAAAGCCCGTCGAATTCTGGTCCTGATTGATGCCAGATTCGGCGGGAACAAGTAAGTAGAAAGGATTACAATGTACCTACTCGGTACACTAAAAGCGCCATCCTACCTTGGTCATGAAATACGCGCTCTGTCAAAAATAGTATTAAGCGCTACACGCTTTAACGAACATAGTCATTTTACAATCCGATCTCTCTCATAGGCCCATATACGTTTATAGCTCTACCCAGGTTGGCATGTTCAGGGAACGAATCCAGGACGGGTAGAACGTACCCAGCTTAGTTGGTATGCCAGCACCTGACCGGTCGATCCGAACTATACCGGCATGGCAGCACATACAGCCGTTCCGACCCTGACCCTGCAGCCAGTCGACACGACGCTTCCCATGGCAGCTCCACATAGAGGCATTCTGACCCTGACACTGCAGCCAGTCGACACGGCACCGCTTCCCGTGGCAGCTCTATGAGTGGTGTCAGGCCTAGCTATCGTGGTGCTCGGGATCAGCCTACTCTGCCGCTAGCAAATCAGCTATACGACTATCCTGACTCTCTACAGTAGCAGTGGGGACCACGGTGAGCCACTGAACCAGCTTGGCATGCCCTACAGCCCCTATACACGCTGCCAACATGCACATCCAAGGGTTGGATGGTTCCGCAGCATATCCTTTTTCCAGCTTGTAGTATCGCAGAGCCGTGTTCAGTTCTGAGTCAGGTGAGGCCATGGCAGTCTGCAACTGATGGAACACATCTGACAGATACTCCCGATCCTTGTAGAAACCTTTAGCTCGCAGGAGCTGCTCGACAATACTCCCGCCCATGATAAGGTATTCGGGGAAGCAGATCTGTCCCTTACCAAGTCCTAGTTAGAGCCTCACAACTGTCAGCTCCTCTGTCAGCTCAGCACCGGAGAGCTGAGTGAACTCATCTGGTGTCTTCTTCTTGTAGTCCTTGAACTCCCTCCGGAAGACATCATAGTACTTCTCGCATAGCGTGAGCCCGGACATGTTTAAGATGTCTCAATACAGAGATGAATTTTCCTGAGTACCAACCCGGACACCTGGCAGATGCAGACTGGGAAGATCTTATTAGCTCTCTTGACAGGACAGGGGATGCAAAAATTTTAACCGCATTGTATACTTAGTGCTTAAACAATGACGTCAATGGTACAGATCATGAAGCAACTGCCCGAGAGCCAGGCAAGTCTTCAGAAGGTGGAGAACCTGCTGCGAACCAAGACACAGAAGTTACTGACCAAAGTAAAACCTCTGGCAGTTCATTTCGCCAGTAACGTGGTGGCGAATGTGGCCATGGTGAAGATGACAGGTGGAAATGAGGTTCTTCCTGCCGCCACTGCACCTGTCCTCGCTACAGTGGTGAGTGGGGTGGCCGAGCACTGTCTCGGAATTACTCACCCCATCCCAACGATCGCCCTCAGTGGTGCCTCCTACACTGCCGCCGAGAATATCATTGGTGAACGTGTTACACTAATGGAGGCCGCTGTTCTAGGGCTAGCAATGAGTGCAATGGCTGAGATCATCGTTGCCTACGTTTAAAACCTCTGAATAGTGAGAGATGGATCACAAGACCACTGCAGCATATGAGGCATGGCATGCCGGAGGGAGGTGTGTAGCCCATAGTCGAGCACGCGGACTGAGGATTGCCAATGCCCGGGAATGGTGGACTGCCCACAAGGCATGCCCCTGCAGAGAGGACCAGTACCCTGAGCACTGCTACCTATTCCCTTAGCAGACTGTGTGGTCCTCCTATGCCCAACTATTTCACTGGGGGTATGACTAGTATATTTAAACCGCCTGTATATATGATGGAGAGAATCTCAAGGTAGGCACCATCGGCCTGATCAATATCACTGTCGATGGCAAAAAGGTGCTACCGCCAGCCTCCAGCTACCAGAGGTGAAGAAGTCAGGGTTCTTTGGTTTGCTGTTTAAGACCACAGGATAGGCATGGCCTCCCATGCATGTATCATACAGATACTGGATGTACTAGACACTGTGGGTGTTGACACACGCCCTCTACGCTATCTTCTCAGCTGCTGCTGGGATTTCATGCTTGACGCCTCCATCGCATCCTTTGTATCCGCCAGAGGTGCAGGATTCCCCGCTCTGCAGGCGAAAGAGCTGGTGCAGGAAGTACTGCTGTTTAGTCTCCCAGATATAGACAAGGCTACCACCGACCAAGTGTTAACCATCCTCCACACGCATGTCTGTACCATTCGACAGTAGGCCGGCCGATGCTTGCCAGGTGGAGCTGATCATTGCCCCATCAGGACACTGGAGAAACATCTTGCTGCAAGCGCTCCTGACTGAACATCTACACTCTCAATACATCCTTCTGGTGTCTGACTTCACCGCTGAGGCGGTTGACAGTAGTGATCAATAGTACAATGGGCCAATCACCAAGACACAGAACCTGCAAGCACGGCTGGAGAAGCTGCTGGAAGCCCGACTGACAGAACCACTTGTTCTAGTTATCAATGACCCTGCAATGGACCAGAAGACAGTCACCTACCTCAGCAACATCACCAGGTGCATCTGGCACACAAAGATAACTGTCTTCATCCTCTTTCAGAAGTACACCCGCGAGATCTCACCAGACATCTGCCACAATCCTTGGTTGCTATACTTCAGCTCCAATTGTGGACGTGCCCTGCTCGAGACCATATACGACAGCCATACCCTCAAGGAGACCAAAGGGGACCGTATCGCAGGTGTACAGAGGGCAGCTGATCTGTATCACTTCATCTTCAGCAACAAGGAGACAGGTGAGCTGTCACACTTCAAGCCATCTCTGGAAACGGCGCATACCTTCACCTACAAGCCGAATCTAGCCAGAAAACTAGCCTGCTCTATGTGTCATCGCTGACAGACTGTCGCAGCTGCCGCAACTTTTTTTTTTCATTCACCAGAAGGCTGAGAAACTTCGTTCGCGGTCTCCGCTACTTCGTCAGATGCTTGAGGAACTTCATCAGAAGCTTGAGGAACTTCGTCAGTTTCGTCAGAAGCCTGTTGCTGAAACTCTATCCACTGAGGGTCAGATTCTAGGACTCTCTTCTTCTGGAACTTCTCATGGAAGATTCACTTTGTCCATGCGCGACGAGCATCTGACTTGCGAGCAGATTTGATGAGGTAGTCCTGGTAGTTATCTGGGAATTTCAGAAATGCTGGCAGATTACTGGCCAATCTCCTGCGCCCTCTTTCATTGAAGATGTGCTCAACAGCCTCCCTGTGGCCAACAGTGAGCCCCTCCTGAGTACCTTCCGCATGACCGGTGTCGTGGCTCTCCACTACAGCGGCACTGACCTCCTCCCTGAGGTAGTTATTTGCTCTAGACCGGAGGCTATCCAGCATATCTCTCTCTTTCTGGCTATGGAGGCTAAATATGGCAGTCCACTTCTCCGACCATTAGTAGATCTTTTGGATCGACCCTCGCCCTTTGGAGAGCTAGAATAACTGGACTGTTGGTTTGGACCCCAGGTAGGTTGAGTGCCCTGCCCTGGGTGCTGTCAATCCTCCGCTAGAGTATCCGAGTCTTTTGTACTACGAGCTGGTGCTCCTTCCTCTATGGCGGCCAGTATCTCCGCATCAGACGGAGGTGTGACCTTGGCTCGCTCATGGATACTGTTGATGTCACGAAGCAGTCCTCGGACCCTGTCACAGTGGGACACTGCATGCCGTGGCCATGACTGTCATGCCGACTGGCTGCTGTCCTGCTGCCTATAGATAGTCTGCTGCAGAACTTTACCGAACATGGCAGTCGTTTAAAACCTCTATATACCCGGACCTTAAACATGCTGCAGTATGTGCGACATCCAGATGGGGCCATTGAACCCGCGACACCGCACTGCACTGATCCTCAGAAGGACTGCCTGACAGTCATTCGACCCAGTATACACGATGAGAACCTGTTGTCCGCTGCTGGGAAGTACATCGACTTTGCAATCTCGGCACAGATCCACGAGATCAAGAGCATGACACTCGAGTTCAAGCTTCAGAGCACAACAGAACAAACGGTAGAGCTCCCGCAGGTTCTGAACAGGTGAGAGATCGTGCAGAGCAACAGCACCGTGGACACCACCTATGTGAACGATGAGTACCGAGTCCTAGGTCCGCTGGCTCATAGACCAACCTTCTATGCGAAGGGAAAAGGGTACTACGCTGCCGGGTGCAATGAGGGGTTCATGGAATTCGAACTACAGGTAGGTGTCGAGATGCCCGTGGAGGTTCCACTCTTAAACCTTCTCGAGAACATACACGTGAATCCGGCTGCCATGCAGGATAGGCTGTTCCTCCGGGTGTACACTGAGCAGCTCGCAGATGTGTCGATGAATGCTCCAAGACTTTATGTCTGGCATGACGAGAATGACCAGGAGCTGAAGCAAACATGTTCCAAACAGTGGATCATGCATGTTGAGCGAGAACACCAGCAGGTCCAAGCCACAGCTAACCAATGGGTAGAGCTGACATTTCATCGTGGTGTATCAGACTGTGTCACCGTTGCGGTCCTGGTTCAGAAGGGAGGACCCATCCAGCAGGTGGATAAGCTAGACGACTTCAAGCTTGTGGTTGCTGGGACCAATGTTCTTGGTGAGGTACGCGAGCTGGCTGATTGCCAACTCTACAGATAGAGAACTAAGTCATATGTGCTTCTGCGACTAACCAGTGGAACGACGACCTCGAGTCAGCACTCAAGGGCCGTCACCACCTCGTGGGCAGGGACATCCCACCTAATCATGGCAACCGGCTCAGCTTCAACATCAGAAACCTCATAGCTGGGACTTGTTCATTATGTGTGATGGTACTTTACTTTGGCTATACTAAGGTATGTGTGTCAAACACATCAGGTATTCAGCTTGAGCGTGCATAGAGCAAGACCCCTGCCATCACAGCTGCAGCTGCCACCACTACTATAAGCTCTGCTGTCTTCTGACCTGTCGATGCTTCATAGTCGAGCGTTGGCTCAGATATTTTTACAGCCTCGTAGTACTCATCGAGACTCTCATCTGCTTCTTTGATGCTCTGGTTGGCCTGAGCTCGGAGTTGTCATCGGCGTGCCTCCCTCTGGCGCATATGCTCGAGTGCTTTGCTGTACTCAAACTTCTCTTTAGACAGCTTCTCCATCGCCTGGTTATGACACTTATGCTCGACCTCTGCCACCTTCTTGTCAGCAAAGCTGAGTCCCAGTTCGCTAAGGCAAACACGCCCGCATTCAAGATTGCGGGTGCCATGCTATAGTCTATAGACTACAGTTTAAAGCTGCTATATAGCTGTCCCTGAGCGACGGATCACCAGAACAATGTATGAACCAGAGCCTTATGAAGATCCAGTCGAGGATATAGATGATGAGGACTATGAGGAGGACTATGATTATGAGGATTATGATGCAGACTACGATGTCGGTGGTGAGTATGATGATGTAGAGCCTGGATCCCGCAAGCTAGTACACAGAGTGAAAGGAATCTATCGCACTTATGTAAAAGGTTCTATCTGGCCGCTGGCAGCAGTTGGGGCTCTGATCGCTCTGTTCACAGCAAAGGCTGGCGAGACAGTCTGCAAGATCACCAACAATGCCCTCCATGGTGTGGAGAAGAGTTCTGAAGCCATACCAGCCATCGTCTCAGGAGTAGGTACGTCCTTCGGAGTCGCAGGCACTTGGCTACCGTACGTTGCCATAGCGCTCGCGGCCATCTGGGCCACCGAACATTTAAGCCACACTATATACAGATGGCATCTCTGTACGACCTGGTCAAGTCCCTTAACTTCCGTGGGTTGCTCGATAAACTAATGTTCAGTGAGGATCCAGCAGAGATTAGACGCCAGTGTATGGAGGTGTTTGAGGAGGTTTTCAGTGATGGTCGAATGAATGACAGCCTTCTGTTCATCTGTTTAGAGTTCACCCAGGTCGTGCGTGACAGGATGGGAGTGGACGTCAGTGATGAAATCCGGGAATTTATCAACCGTCTTTCTTGAGGAACTCTACTATCAGCCTGGTGGACATTACCGTGAGCCCCCTCAACTACTCGAGGCTGCACGTCGCAAGTGCCACAACTTCACATTGGAGACAGTTAGCCAGTGGCTCAGCCACCAGGTGATGTGGCAGATATACAGACCTCGTCCATGGCACATCAGGCATGCCCATTTCGAGGAAACTGTCCTGAACAGAGTTCACCAGGCAGATGTTCTATTCCTTCCACACCACTCGGTTGGTCGTAAGACCTACAAGTTTGCCCTCACCATCGTCGATGTCGCCAGCAGGTACAAGGCGGCAGTACCGCTCACAGACAAGTCAGCTGGCCAGGTGGCCCAGGTATTCCAGGGTGTCTACGAGGCTTCGGAAAATCCCCTCCAGTGGCCGGAATTGTTGAAGGTGGATGAGGGTAAGGAGTTCAGAGGGGAGACTGCAGCCCTCATGTGGAAACACAGTGTGGCAGTTAGGCGAGATGAGGTAGGGCATCACTGTGCCCAGGCTATCGTTGAGCGGTGGAATCGGACACTGGCAGAGAGACTGTTCCCACACCAATACGCTCAGGAAGTGGCTGCGCCGAGTGAACGTTCTAGAGTATGGGTGAGAGGGCTGCCTGCTGTGGTGGAGAGATCCAATGCCGAGGTTACTAGGCTAATTGGGAAGAAGCCGATAGAGGCTATCAGACACTCTCCTGGTCACAGCTCTAGAGGAGCTCTGGTTCGGTACCTGTATGAGCCTGGTGAGCTGGAAGGTGGTCGATGGCGTGCAACAGATCCTAACTGGTCCATAGATGTTCACAGGCTTGACAGGTATGTGGAGGCGGAGGGGCGGCCTACACTGTACTACCTGGCAAGCCCGCACGGAGTGCCTAGGCGACCATTTGTCATAGAAGAGCTTCAGCTAGTCCAGGAATACACACAGATACCACCACATAGGGTGCTAACAGCTCTTCGATGATACTCGATGGGCTCGGTATGGACACCATCTGGCAGCACATGGTGCTTATCATAGTAAGCGGAGAGTCCGAGTTTTTCCTACTCATATGTCACCATACCCCGGTTGTGCATACGTAGGCCTCGGTTTTTAGCTCTGTCCACCCTGGCATGTAGGGCCCTGTAGAACCTCTGCCAAGAGACCTCATTCTGTCGCTTTGACATTCCCTTAGCCGAGCACTTACTTGCAGCTGTGCTCTCCAGATAGTAGCATTTGGAGCAGAGAACGATACCATGAGAGCCGTCGAACTCGAGATTGAACAGTCCAGGAGTCCGTCCAGACCATTTGCCCCAAGCTAGCCAGTCCCGCTTATGAGCCTGGTACCCTGTTCGCATCCCAGAGCGAATGACGTCGTCGAGGTTGGAGCCTGCTATAGCATTATACGCGGAGTCAGTGTCCATCTGCAGGTACTCAAAGCTGTCATGAGCTACGTAGCAATCGAGGAAGTCGTAGTAGAACTCCAGCATTCGCAGTTGTGCAAGCTCATAAACGGCCATCCCCACCTGGAATGGCCTTCGAATAGTGATTCTCGGCTTGCGACTCTGGAGATTGTATGACTTACCGATCTCCTCGAGATCTTCGAACCATGCACTACGTAGGGCCTTGTCTACCAACATCCTTCATGAAGCCGGTGCTGCTTGCTATGAGATTCTAGGGCCTCGATGAGCTTCCCGTAGGCTCACTCTGGTGGATTCGAGTCACACCGGCCTCGTGGTATCTGGTGAACACGATGCTGGGACCTCCAACAACAGCACCCTTCAGCATCTTCCTTGCTCATTTAATAGAGGCTAGCATCCGGCATGTGCTGAGTGGTTCCACGTAGGAGGTACTGCAGTGACACACCTGGGAAAGACACCACGTCTTTGAGGATGTCCAATTCTCATTCTGTGTAGAACTCCCGCATCCGGTCTAGGGCTTCAATGAATGGACTGACGTTCAGGTTGTTGTATTATCACAGCCAGTCGGCGAATGTCCACATTCCATGCTCGCTGAATGTCTGGTTACACTGTTCCCACTCTGATCGCGTCAAGAGGTAGCCACCCTTGAGCTTAGATAACCATGCTGAGTAGACAAGAAGCCCTGGATAGTTGAGCTTCTCATGTGTGTCAAACCATTCATATGGGAACCAGCTCTTCTGCTGTGTATACCCGTAAGCTTTGACCCATACCTCGTATGAGACTCCTGGGCCAAGGTAGTTCTGCACATCGAGAAACTGTGGCTCAGGTGTTATGAGGAACATGGTCTGACTAGCCTTCTAGGTGACTTTCACTGTACCTGTACTGTCAGTCAGCTCATCGACAAAGTACTTCTTGATGAGGTTCAGGTCATACCGCCCAGAGTTGAACCCCAGTACAGGCACTTGGTCACACCACTCGTTGATCAGTCGCTACTGTCGCTTTGGGAGCTTGTCCAGGTCTGTCGGTATGTACTGTGCCCTAACCCGTGTCCGGATTAGATATGCTCGCAGTTGGATCACCAGCATGAACTCTCTGATCAGTTCTTTGATGTCAGGATTGCAGAGGTGAGTGGGCTCACTCGTGGCACCATCTAAGGAGCAGCCAACTGACACGGAGATAGGTATGTGAGTACTCTCGATTATGAGAGTCTCCGTAGGATGAGTCTTGATACCATCTAGGAGTGCTTCGAAGTTGTAAACTATGAAGTGTGGGTATGGGACAGTCCGAACTCGTTTAAGGACGCGTGGACAGCATTTTATACAGCACTCCCACTGTACCACAAGCATGCATCCAGATGCTCCCAGCTTCTCCTCTCTCAGGACTGTCTTGCGGTATCTTTGTTCAGCATCCTCACCTCGCTGGTGTTGTGGACCCCCGTGCCAGTAACAGGCATGGAACTGGTAAACGGCATTGGTGGTCGGGTCATAACCATCTACGGGAGCACCCTCGATCTAACGCTTGCCACCATGCCCACACTCTACATGGTGTATGTGTACGCCTCTGTTTCTCGACTCATACTCGATCCAACGAGTAGCCACTGAACTGGATGGTTGGGGCGGATAGAAGGCTTTCTCATACGCAGACTGTGGCGCCTCAACCTTCTCGCCAGGACACACGATTGTTGTTTTGCCGCCTATACAGTGATCAGCGTGGCGTTGAATATTGCATGTCTTTGTAAACCTCTGCTGACAGTGACTGCAGACTAGTGTATGTGCCAGCTTGGGGATGTTCTTGATGTAGAAGGCATGTTGGTCCCACACTCCGATGGTCATGGTGCCACGGTAGTGAGCCGCTTGCCTGATCAAGTGCCAGGTTCCCTCTTTGGTTGGTTCATACACGCGAATCCCGATCTTGGCGAAGAACTCTACCTTGTCCAGCTGATCCAGCGAGGTCTTGCGGACTTAAGGTACTGTCACTGTCTTGCCCTAGAACTGTGTCGCAAGCTCTCGTGCAGGAGCTGTACTTCTATCAACTCTCACTCGTCGGTGGACAGCTAGACATCTCCAGAGACCTGTAGGTATCGAGGGCAGTCATACTAATCTTCTGTCGTAGCCAGTCTGGGAGGGGCCCTGCCCCAAGCAGAGGTTGGCGGTCAATGACAGCCCTGACCTCAACGTTGACTGATCGAACGAAAGCCCACTTGGTGTTGGGTCGATCGATATTGTCAGTGTCGAGGCGAGCTTGGTCTCTTGCTGCCACCCAGTCCTGAGCTGCTCCTATCGTGTTCAGCCATGGGCTCCCTGGAGCATGTTTGTGGAAGGGCATCACCCTACCGTCTTCGCTGTGACGGATGCGATAGGTATGGGTGTAGCGGAGGTAGAAGGCATTCTGGACAGTCTGCTGGATCCTTTGCATGAGCTGGCCTGTGAGGTCTCCTTCTAGACCTCTGAAGAATGTCCAGCGTACTGACCAGCATCCTCTATCCTCTGGCTCCCTTTCGCCGAGATGCTGGTCGAGAATGTGTTCACCTTCTCGCCTCATGCTCCGGGCTAAAGGTTCAGACCTCGGCCCCCTCATCCCTCGCTTAGTGATCCTGCATAGGGGAGGTAAGCGCGCCAGTGGATGGTCCACCATCCGCCTCGCTACAGTCTTGGCTCGCAAGCTAGCAGTCACCTCCTCGTCCAACTGACGAAGCTCATGGATCTGCTGCACTTTCTTGTGGGAATTCAAAGGATCATCTTTGGTAAGCGCTGGAAACCTTTCCATCTTTATTGCTAGGGAGAGTCACTTCTGCAACTCCTCAGCACGGGCCTGTCCGATCATCTGGAGCAGGTCAGCTTTCTTGACCTTAGAGTAGCCTCTAAGGCCAAATTGCTTTACAACATCGCGAAGCTGTGCAACAGTAATCATGGTGTATATTACTGTGGATGCTTGTCTCTAAATGGGCATTCAGACCCTATTATGTGTGGTTGATCACAAGGCGATCAGTACCTGGAAAAACTTATGGGTGGTCCGTCGTGTCGATGTGATACCGACAGAGACTATGTGTTTGTGTGAGATGTGGTCGATGTTCAGGAGAGCTGATGTGATACGTGGGAGTAGTGCGTGCATTGAGAGCTTGGTGGGCGAGGGATCACTGCATTTCTTGTTCCCACTCTTGCTCCAACTCGCTAGCAGCATCCGCATCAAAACTGCAAACCGTTTCTAAATAATTCATATTCTTGAAGAGTTTGTCAATCGCTATCACAGTCATCAGATAACGTCTGCGACACGTAAGGCATGTTAGTAAAACTGATGAGCGGAATGCTGGGATCCCTGAGCTTCTCCATTTCTCAAGATTTCGATCTGCATAGTTGTCCATATCACGCAATGGCCCGGGTACTTTTTCTTGTCACGCTGCACAGCCTACATCATGCATGCATGACCAGAGCTCTTCAGGCCAGCCCATTGTGTGTAATATTGTTTGTAGATGAGCATTTACACATAGTTGAGTGTTTGAGTGTTTACACGTAATGTATGTTTGTGCGTTCACACGTAATTTATGATCGCCGGTATACCATTATGGATGCTGTATCTAATTGGGTGTTAATGCAATGCAGGTGGGCTAAATAAACTACTATTCCTGACTTTGGCCCAGTCGAGGGTCTGTGGTCTGCAATAATGGGTTTCATGTGACTATGCGAGTTGGTCTTGACGTGATGTCATGCTTCTCAGGGAACGGGTAAAGAGTAATTGTAGACATGTTTACCATTTGGTAATAACACACAACGAGATTTGAACCTGTGATTTTAAAGTTTACCATTTGCTAATAACACATAACGAGATTTGAACCTGTGATTTTAAAAGTGTATAATACAACGCATTAACTATCTCGGCCATGTATGCATTAATAAATATGGCTGATAAGTTATGTGTTCACACGTTGCTATGTTGCTGCGCTATCAGGCTCGACTCACTCTAGATCTTGACGTCACTTCGAGATAACACAGTAGCAGCGATTTCACAACTCACGCTCAGAGATAAAGAGTACTAAGAGTCGAGATATTAATGGTGTTGCGGCGGGTCTATTAATAGAGTTGATAGAGTTGTTGAATTGCATAGTGTTCCCAGGATGCAGACTGGGGTTCAAATCTGCTCAAAAGACCTCACTAGAACTTACCTGAAATTTCGAAACTAGGTAAGACACTAGGGCCTGGGTAATATGACCAGGTTAGATAAAGACCCACCGCGACACACACACCCCCCCCCCCCAGTGTGGGGTCAAATCACCACAGACACACACACTAGCTGGCTGGAATAGCAACAGGGTAGGGTAGGGTGTAGATGGGGTAGGAGATAGGTAGGATAGGTATGATAGATACATAGGTAGGATAGATAGGATAGGTACATAGGTAGGATAAGTAGGATAAGTAGGATAGGTACAAAAGTGTCCCACAGATAGAAAAATGTCCTCAGGATACCGGTCAGAATAGAGAGAGAGAGAGAGAGAAAGAGAGAGAGAGAGAGAGAGAGAGAGAAAGAGGTCAGCCACTGGCCGGTATCCTGAGGAGGTTCTCCCGGGCATGTGGGGCCCACACGGGAGTTTTATATTCGCCACGGCCTTCCATGTCCGGGAAAACAGCAGCTCCCATCTCCATCTAGAGGCATACACCAACCACGAAAATCACATGTCTCGACAGCCCTATGCCCCCAGGGATTGAGAGGGCGGTGGAGGCCATGGATCGGCGAATTGGTTGCCAGTTGAGGGAGGTGGTATCATTTTGACTCCGGCCCTACTACTATGTTGAATCCATGTTGAAATCACGTCATGACGTAATTTCAACGTGGATTCAATGTTGAAACAACGTCATGTGCCTGCTTGAAATGTCTATTTAGAATCTAGCAGTATAAAAATAAAATTAAACAGTGAGGATTGAATGTTATGTTTATTTATTTACAGAAGCCCACATTTGTCTACTGAAAACAATAACAACCTGGGGTCATTAATAGGGGAACTGACTAGTATACAATGTATTTTGGACCCCACAATATGTAGGGGGACAAACAATTCTTCTTGTAGAGACTTAGTATTCACTAATGAAGGTAATTTAATAGAGCATCTTGATATAGAAGCCCCCATAGGAAAAAGCGATCATTCAATAATCAAATTACAGTTAACTTTAAAATTAAACCAGTCATAAGAGTCTAGGACAAGATTAAGTTACGATAAAGGTGACTACCAAGCAATGGAAATAGAACTAGACATAGATTGGGATGTAGTTTCGAGAAACAAGGGGGTTGATAAACAATGGGGAATATTTTCGGGGGAAATGCAGCTACAATAAAACAAAACATTAAGTGTAATAGTAACAAGCATAAACTTTCTTTTGATAAAAGTCTATTATCAAAAATTAAGCGCCAGCGAATTCTTTGGGCCAGATATAGGCAAAATCATGATGATATTTCAAGATTGCAATATAACAAGTTGCGAAATCAAATCTGTAGAGAAACCAGGAAAGGAATTAAGACTCATGTACAAAAAATTGCTAACAATATAAAAACGAATCGGAAGAAATTCTGGACTTATGTCCGATCCAAGACAAAAATAAAACAGTCAGTGCCAGATTTATACACAGATAACTATATGAAAAAGCTAATATCCTCCGATAAGGAAAAGGCAGAAATCTTAGCAAACATCTTTTCATCCGTTATATTGAAGAATCTGATGGCCGTTTACCACTGTTAATGGGGGGGGGGGGGGTGTGTATATTCCAGAACAAGACATACCACTCGTTAGCTTAGATATCATAAAAGGGAAATTAGAAAAATTGAATACATTTAAATCTCCTGGCCCAGATGGAGCACACCCACGAATCTTAAAAGAACTCAGTCATATATTAGCATATCCATTATTAATCATATTTGAAAGCTCGTTAAAAACCAGAAAGATTCAGAATTCCTGGAAACAAGCCAATATTACTTCCACGTTAAAAAAAGGTGACCGAAAATGTGCAGACAATTACAGACCTATAAGTCTCACAAGCATTGCTTGTAAAATCCTAGAAGGCATAATTGGATATAGTATCGTACTTCATATGAAGAAATATAAATTATTTTCAAAAAGTCAATACGGGTTTATCCCAGGTAGAAGCACAACCTTGCAGATATTAACCGTGATAGACAAATGGACCCGAACATTAGATGGTGGGAGGGGTGGGGGCGGTGCTGTTGATGTGGTTTATTTTGATTTTTTAAAGGCTTTCGACAAAGTGCCCCATCAGAGGTTAGGATACAAATCGGATTTATATAACATATACCCTACAGTTAAAAAATGGATAGGAATCTTTCAGAACGTAAACAAAGGGTGGTTATTAATGCACACACTTCAGACTGGAAACCGGTAATAAATGGTGTTCCACAGGGATCCGTACTTGGGCCAATTCTTTTTGTTCTTTATATAAATTACTTACCTCAATGTATATCCCACAATAGCGAAGCCTACCTATATGCAGATGATACTAAATTGTTCCATAGCATCACATCCAAAGATGATAGGAGAGAAATGCAATGTGATATAAACTTACTTTATGAATGATCTAATAAATGGGTGCTAGAATTTAATCATGAGAAATGTACGACTATGCAGCTTGGAAACTCCACACTTGAAAATCATAGCTATACTTTAATGGTAAATGGGCCTTCAATCAATCAAACTGATGCAGAAAAAGATATTGGTGTAATTATTGACAATACACTGTCCTTTGAAAAACATTTATTACATAAGGTAAACAAGGCCAATAGCATTATGGGGATTATAAGGCGTAAATCACATGCCTGGATATAAAGACCTTTAACACTTGAGGATGACAATCAGGTTTAGAATCCACACTACAAAAAACAATCTGATCTATTGGAAAATGTACAACGCCACGCCACTAACACTGTTCCAGGTCTGTCTCACCTTAGCTATGAGAATAGACTAATGTCACTAAAATTACCAACACTAGCATATCATAGAAAGAGGGGGGGGGGGATTATTGAAATGGACAAAATTCTAACATATAAGTATGATCCGGATGTGTGTGATTTATTCCAATTAAGAGACACTTTCATAACTAGGGAGCACTGACTAAAATATATATAAACAAAGAGCCAGATTAAATACAAGAAAGTACTCATTCACCCACAGGGTTGCCGACTTATGGAACAGCCTCCCTGACAAAGTAGTGGCTGCAGAAACTATTCTTTCATTCAAATGCATATTGGACAAATTGTGGGCGAACCAACCCCTGTTTTACTACTACCAAGCCATAGATATAAACCCAAAACTATATCCCACAACCATAAATTAACCATGCTTATGTAAATAACACACTATATAATTGCAAGTTTGTAGTAACCTGTCATTATTGCCAGCATAGTCTTCTCACAGGAAATATAATGTGATTGATTGATTGATTGATTGATTGATTGATTGATTGATTGATTCCTTAGGTCTCCTGAATGGCAGACTGGTAGGGATTGTCCTGTCAGTCTGTACTAAGATTAAGAAGAACAAGTGAATCCTATTTAGCATCAGACCGTCAAAGTATATCAGCACACCATATAGTACAACACGTGGCTGAGGCAGTATCTAGCAGTCCACTGCCTGTGCCCAGTTCAGACATGCAAGGTCCCCTGCAGCAGATGGTCAAGAAGCCATTCAAAAAGCATTTTAGTGAATGGCCTGGCAACGTCACAGATTGCCCGACCATTGGAAATGAGGAGCATGCTGGAACAGAATTATCAAACGCACGCAATCAACCACTTACACAGCCAGCCCACAGAAGGGAACATTCTGGACTAGATAAGCTCACAATTGGTACGTTTAATGTCGAGAGTGTGACTGGTAACAAAATCTATCTGGTAGACCAGCTAAAGGCCTGTGATATGATGTGCCTACAAGAAACTTGGCTGTTCATCTTCATACAGACTTTACCGGTTGGCAAAAAACAGTGGATATGCAGAATCTGATATCACCAAAACAATGACCAAGGGGTTATGGTGGGGTAGCCATCTTGTGGCGAACGCGTATGAACCACACAATCATACAACATCCAGATGGAAGCGAATGCCTGCTGGCGGTTACCATTGAAGCATCACCACGCCAGTTATGTCTGATATCTGTCTATATGCTGGCTAGAGATTACCGAACCAGTGAATACACCTTCTTAGACACTTTTGATGAACTAGACGAGATAGGAACCAAATTTAGTCAAGACCAGACAGTGATAATTTCAGGTGACTTCAACTCATCACTGTGGAGGAATCCTCCACTCGATTGGGACTTACACCTGGTCGAGATGCTGGAGGTGCATGACATTCCAATAGAGGACTATCCGAGGAAGCCGACATTCTTCCATGAGAATGGAAAGCACAGCTCACAGATAGACTATGTTTTCCACTGTAATACTCTAATCCAGGATATTGTGGACATCTCCACAATGGATAGGTGGCCTACAAATGTTTCGGACCATGTACCAGTTATGCTTGCTATTACTTGCCCGCATGGTGGAGAGAAAGTCACTAACAGTGAAGGCAAACAGGGATGTCTACACACACCCATGGTTGAGGTGCCTGTAAAGAAGTATGGAAAAATGGACTGGGAGAGGGTTAGCGCAGGCGCATACCTACAATTTATTGATGAATCCTTAGAATGTCAGACTAGGGCTGAGGGTTGTCCTGAGTTAGCCATATCACTGGCAACTCAACATCTGACTAATATATTGCATATGGCAGTCCAGCAATCTGGAGAACAGAGTGCAAATAAACTGAAGGATGCCAGCAATTGCAGAGGCAGTCAAACAGTAAGGGGATGAGGGATGGTGGATCCACTTTCAACAGTTAGCAAATCCAAAAGTATGTCCTAATTTTGACGAGGATGATAGGCAACGAGTAATGAATGATACTGAGATCACAAGGACTAAATGCAAAGCGAGTATGCCAACTGCTACTACTGAAGCTGAAGTAAGAGAGGCCATTAATCAGCTGAATAAAAGAAAGGCAATGGATTCGATGGGCATGACTGCAGAACATATACAACATGCAGGTGACGCAATGGACCCATTTATTACCAAGCTGATGAATATTATTTTCCAGCCCAACTGTATACCTGATATCATTAAAGAGGGGCGGTTAACTCCGGTGTTGAAAAAGGGCAAATCTCCCATTGGACCAGGAAGATCCAGAGGAATTACCATTCTGACAGTCATTGAGAAGGTGGTGGAAAAGATTTGGCTTGCAAGGTTCGAAAGATACACTGGAGGCATACCAGTCTGACTTGCAGAGAGGGTTTAGAGAGGGGAGCTCAAGTATGAACGAGGCTCTGCTGGTTGCTGAAGCGATCATGGAGGCAAAAGAAGCAAAGAGTCCACTCTACCTAGTCGTGCTCGACGCAGAGAAGGCCTTTGATGCTGTATGGATACAAGGACTTATGCATAAACTTCACCTTATAGGACTCCAAGGATGTCTAATGGAACCTTTCAAGTGATCTTTATCACAAGCCGAAGTCCGGGGTAAAATGTGAAGGACAGACCTCAGGACTGGTTGACTTGAGTCAAGGCATGAGACAGGGTGGCATTATCTTTACACACCGCTACCTCGAGTACATCAATCCATGGTTGAAAGAGGTGGAAGCTTCCAAGTTTGGTATGAAGGTTTGGTACATAGATATCTTAGCTCCTACCTGTGCCAATGACGTCATGTATCTACCAGACTCCATACTTCGTATACAGATGCTACTGAACATAGCGAACCTGTATTCCACAAGTGAATGGTTTCTGCACAACGTGAGTAAGTGTGCAACTTTAGCTCATGCTCGCAAAGGTGGGAGCCACCAAGGTTTATATTGGGTCATGAGGCTGTCCCTACTGTTGAAGATATTCTTCATCTGGAAATTCACAGGACAGCAGATGGCAGTGTTAAGGTTAGTTCTCTGGCAAATAGTACATGTTGTACTATGTATGCCCTGATGGGTACAGGTCTTCACGGGAAACGAAGTCTCAATCCTCAGCTAATCTATAAGATATCAACGCTGTACATCAGCGCCAGATTGGCTCATGGTCTGGAATCCTGCTGCCTGAGGGTTGTAGATGTCCAGCAACTTGAGAAGGTTCAGCGTACCAAACTGAAACAGGTACAAGCACTACCAGATAGGTGTGCCAGTGTTGCAGTCTACTGCCTATTGGGGGCCGAACCTGTAGAGGCAACAATTGACAAGAAGATACTGTCTTTCTAGGGAAGTATATGACGGAAGTCAGAGTCCAGAGACTATGAGCTAGCAGTGCAGCAGGCAGCTATGAAGCCCATTAGCGCTCGTAGCTGGTTCTCCTTGGTGAAACAGACTCTATGATGGAAATATCAGCTCCCTACGGCTTGGACCCTATTGACATAACCACCGACAAAACAGATATGGAAGGAGAGTGTACGGAAAGCTCTGTGACATAGAGCTGGACAGACAAGTGACGTGTGAAGATTGAGGAGAAAGTGTCCCTGCAGTTTCTTACCCCTTCATAATCTGTATGGGAAGAACTCATCATGTGTGGTCTTTTGTAGGTTTGTATTCAAGAGAAGTAGAAAAAGAAGTGATCATGGCAAAATTCTTGACTGGTGCCTATACACTACAAGCCAATAGAGCGCAATTTAATCAGTACACGGTAGAACCAACTTGCCCAATGTGTCAGGAGAAGCCGAAGATAGACAACATCTGATCATGAGCTGCAAAGCATGCGGCGACTTGCGTTCCTACTATATATGCAGGCTTAATAGTATCCTACAACTCGCACTCAACGAGGAGCAAGATATAGGCAAGATGCTCGAAGACGGATCTAACCAGATAGTGCAGCTGACGCTCGACAGTTCCTCAATCCTTGAAGCGACCAATCTGGCAGGGCATAAGCTGACAGAGGTGATTTGAAAAGTGGAGCAGTGCAGTATAGACTATCTCTTCAAAATCCATGTAAGAAGGTACCAACAGATAGGCGTGAGGCAATAAGACCACCTGGGCCATTACCTATTCTTGACAAAACCCAAGAGTTAGCAATTCCGATATCAGAACTCGCAAACCACAACAGAATTATCATCATCTTAACGATCTCATGGATGCAACATTCCTTAACCACTACAATGATATCTATTATCTACGAAGAGGATTCGACAAGAATTCACCAGGATTTCCTGGGTGTGCCGTATTAAGAGGCGCGATGTCCTTAACTGAAATGAACTGAACTGATCCCATAAAGACATGGCAAGCCAATTATTGCATTGTACTTCCATTATTATTGTAAATAAGCTTCATATCCTTCCATCTGGTTTTGGTAGGGATTGTCCTATCGTTCCACACCTAGTGCTCGCAAGAACTTTTGTCAGTGCAACATATTGTAAAGAACCCTGCACTTTGTCCAAAATCACTTTGTATATAGAGGATCAAATTGCATTATGTCGATCATACACCAGTCACAGTAAAAAGTCATTTTACCCAGTACCGTTTTCCACCCCTATCTCTCCATAATGTAGATAGGGTGGATCCCTTGATACAACTTCCAAAGAAATAATTATAAATGCAAGAAAACAGAACTGAAGCTGTTTATTTTATACTGGTGGCATCTTATAATCCATGCACTGTTGTTACTCCTACATGAACACCTAAGTTAAATACGCATATTATGAAATGAGCCCGGTGGTGATCGTCCTGCCAGCCTGCTCTCTTTCTAATGTTTATCAGTTTGAGTTTCGATGATACATCAGTGTTAATTATGAAAAATATCCCTCCAAATAACTGTAAATGACTGTTTATGACTAATTGGTAGGTCTTGTCCTATCGGTCAATGACGTTTGTGCTTTTAACGTCTGCACTTCCGCCTAACCTATCAGAATAATTTAACTAGAAACGCCTTCAGACCAACAAAAGTCTAGCTATGTATATGCCCCAACTATCGTACATGATGATGATGATGATGATGATGATGATGATGATGATGATGATGATGATGTCATTCACATGATACACCATTCAAGATTCAAGACCCAAAATTTTGCAAGGTCCTGCATCCGAATAAACTTAGATTCACAGATATCAAAATCATCATCATCATCATCATCATCATCATCATCATCATCATCATAATTTACGAGGCATAAGCCATTGGGTTGTTATTGCCTCGGGGTCAGTATATATTGAAATACATGTAGTTTGACTTGTTCAGTCGAATTTGGATATTACCTCCTTGAAGGAAACATCCGGTTTGTTCTTAAGTGGTTTGATTGTTCCTACTGAATTACGTCTCCTCAAAAGTTTCTATATTTCTGTGAGATTGTGTTTGAGACGTTACGTCTGTTTTGGAAAAGTGCTGTGGTGCAGATGGGTGTGCTTTGCGCCAGCTGTGGTGTACCGCCAATGCTCATGGTTACACCCTGCTGCGCCTAGCACTTGGTGAAATTGATGAGTTGTGGAGGTCGCAATGGATCAGTGAACTTCCGTTTCTGTTGTTATCATTTTCTGTGTTCATTGCTACCCGAGTGTGCTTTTGTATGCTAGAGTGTCACTTCATTCTATCAACAAAACTATGGCCATGTAATTAAAGCAGTGACATATCTAGTTTGAGTTAGATTTAGCATTCCGAATCCACAAGTGATCTATGCTAGTCTCTCTACATGCTACCACATAAATGTGGCTGTGGAAAGCAGATAGCTATCTACCGGTATTACGAATCGCTACTAATTAGCATCGCCTCACCTATTCACTACCTACTCCAAGCTCAGTCCACCATATTGAGAGAAACGTACTAAGATTTTGTGATGGGCTGGTATAAGCATGGCTTGTTCAGTCAAATTCAAATGTTCTTTCATTGAAGTAGATATCTGATTTATTCTTGAATGATTCAACTATTGTTGCCTCGACTATTGTAGGTGGCAGTGAATTCCACTGTGGTACCACTCTATTAGTGAAGTAGTGCTTGCGGATATCTTTGTTGCTGCACTTTATGTTGAGCTTGAACTTATGACCTCTGGGTTAATACTGGGTGTTTTTTCTTCTGTGCTTTCACCAGCACATGACAAATTCAATCAAATTCTTTTCCCAGACCGAATTGCAAAGGAAGCTGTTTTTTGCTCCAACCCCCCCCCCCCCCCCCCCCCCCCCCCCCCCACCCCCATGTAGCTTTTCTTCGAGGCTTGTTTGTGGTGTCCAGATTCTTTTTCTGAGATCAATGAAGATCTTACAATGCTGTAGAAAATGTTCTGTTGTTTCCTCTGCTTTCTGACAGCTGCAAAAAGGCATGTTCACAATTTTCAGCTTGTGCAGATGGTAGATAACTCTGTTGTGGCCTGTCACCAGTCTAAAGAGAGCCATCTGATTCCTTCATGGTAAGCTACAGAGTGGATCTTTCAGAGGCCTTTCATTGCATTTTCTCAGTTTGATGTTCTGTTTCAGCTCATCAAAACTGTTTGCTCGATCCATCTGCTCTTGGTTGGATCATTCTTTAGCTAACTTGTCAGCTCTCATTTCCTGCTATCCCACAATGGGCTGATATCCACTAGAGAATGACATGATTTTCTGAGCAAAGAGCTCTTGCTGACTCCAGTAAAGGCAGAGTAGAATCCTTGCCACTTAGAGGAGCTTGCAGTGCTGATAATAAGTCGATGAAGAAAATGTTTTGAAAATCTAGTCTTTATCAATATTATATAGATCCCTGATGAGCTTGAATATTTCAATTAAATCACCTCCAAACCATCTATATTTCAGTGACATTATATTTAATGCTTCAAGTCACCAGATAACAATATTACGTTGGCTCTCTACATTAGCGCAACGTCATTCTGCTCATTGGTCTAATGTTAACCCAACATATTGGGGCAATGCATCCACCAAACATTGACCCAACGAATCCACCAAATGTTGGTACAACATGAAATACATAACATTGGACCAACATTGACTGTTTAGGTTGGGTTAACGTAAAAATTTATTAAAATTCTTTTTATATGCGCAATATATTTAGCACATTGGCTAAGTGAGGGACAGATTTAAAGAAATGCCACGTCAAATCAAAGAGTTGGTTTGCAATGTATTTCCAAGCAATACTGTTTATGACAAATTGACATTATTCATAGGAGATTGCCAAATTCTTATAGTGGTTGTCACAAGACCTATTGAAATTATATTACAGGATAGCAGTATTTAGTGTGGAGATAATATTTAGACCACATAATTGCTTTCAGATGAAGGACTGCTTACGAAAGAATAAGCTCCATCGTGTTATTCTGACATAAACTTAACTTAATCTATTAAATAATGGGATATCGAGTTGCTGAGTTACCTCCCTTGAAATGAAGATTTGAAAACATATTATTGTGCAAACTAATTAGCAAATAGACCGACATTGACTTACCGATCTTAGATAACAAACAATAGGCCGGCAGCCTAAGCACTGCCCTAATGTGCTTGCATATGTTTTTTCTATACATTGACTTTAAGGTGTTGAGCCAACCTTGCCTGAACAACTCTAAGCCAGCTGTCATTTTGCTAATGTTATGCCAATGTTGGCCCAATGCATGTGTATATTATTATCAAATACTTTGGCTATAAGTTGTTGGGCCAACATTGGCCCAACAACAATAACCCAACAGTAATTTTGCAATTGTTATATCAATGTGGGCCCAACGCATGTATATAACATTTACAATATACATTGGCTATAAGTGGTTGGGCCAACGTTGGCCGAACAACTCTAGCCCAACTGTTATTTTGCCACTTTTACGACGATGTTGGCCCAACGCATACATATATCATTATTAAATACATTGTCTATAAGTTGTTGGGCCAACATTGTCCCAACAACCATAACCAAACTGTAATTTTGCCACTGTTATGCCAACATTGGCCCAACACTTTGTTGCCAACAGCAACAGTGTTAACCAATTTCCAACATTGGACCAATAGCCAATGGCGACCGTGCCAACCAATCACCAACTCTTTCTAATAGCTGTGATTGCCTTTTCAGTTTTTTACCATGCCTAGTTGCAATATTCGAGAATAGGTCTCACTAGAGACTTTACAAGAGTGTGAATGTAGATGGGTCTATGTTGTTAAAGCTTCTATTGGATCGTTGGAATGATCATATTCCAGTGAGGTTGTGCAGGCATTCCTGCGCATATCATAGTTCATGACCACTGTCTCATCCGTGCTATTCGTAATCCCTGTGTGTCATAAATACATGATGTCACTTCTTTAAGTTGTTGTAGCAGCTATGTAGTTCAGCGCAGTATGAGATGCTGCTGAAGGCTGGTTTATGTCGTGTTCGAGTGATGCAGAGGCTTGACGTAACCAAGCACAGGTGGAATTGGACGGAAATGAGGTAGAATGGTTTCGGCACTACTATAATGAGTTGTTATACCATTTTCAGTTGTGGTAAGGATAAGAGATGGCAAGACATAATCGTGGCTATAGAATGGCTCACGAGTCAGTTCAGAATGCAAGGTTGAGTACGAGTCCCGTTATGATATATTTTATTTCGCTGATACAAAAACCAGGTGATTCTGTGGCACTTTTCGGCTAACATACAATATTGGCTCCACCAATTGATATAGTTCAGTTTTATCCCAAATTTAAGTCTGCAAAATCAATAATCAGTAATAGCAACAGGTGGATTCGGATGGCATGAGGAGTTACTAGTATTACGTTGTGGCTGATGTTCAAGGTGTGAATATGCTCTGATAGTGTAAATAGTCCTGTAAATAATAACAGCTGGCAGCCAAACAGCCAGTAACAGTGTCTCAAAGATGCCTTACCTGAAGCGTGCAAGATGCTTAGCACTTGGCACAGATGTGTGCAGTCTTGATCTCACTGAAAAGCATAGTTGGTAGTCTGCTCAAATTGTGGAAATAGTAAATGCATTTTAAAAAATGATAAAAAGCAGTGCACCCCCTGGAGTCCACCGAAGGCAGTCTATGAAGTGGTTCACTCCCAGCATATAGATATTAATTGCAATATATAGTGAGACATATAAAACATGATGAAGCATAAACAGACGTATACCACGTGTATTACATGAACAGTAGGTATAAATGGTATAAACAGTAAAACAGGTCAATTACATTCATCCTTCCTAATTGAGCTGTGAGGGATGGAAGAATCGGGCATCCTTGTATTGGGGCGGCAACAATTTACAGAACCATCTGGAAATGTCATTGTCACCCAACATCTGGTGCCACTTGTGGCTGGGCAGCCACCATCCTGTGACTCACCCCTCCATGCCCACCCACCCACCTCACCCTACCCTACCCTACCCTACCCTACCCTACCCTACCCTACCCTACCCTACCCTACCCTACCCTACCCTACCCTACCCAACCCCATTTGTCGAGGCCAGGCATGGTGTCGTTGGAGGGGACCGAGCACGTGGTTGTCATGAAAGCCGTCCTTGTCATAGAAGTCTTTGAGCTTCGGGTCGTCGACAGGACCCCCAATCCGGCATGGTCTGGTCAGTCAGTCAGCGATCCTCCATGGCCAGGAGTCCTTCCTGGCAGCTCTCGGTCGAATTCATTGGGGATTGTGATGCCGTCCCATGGGCGCTTCTACTGGGCTCCGCCACAAACATTTGCTTGGAGATACGCAGGTGCGGTCGAGCATTTTCGACACAGCATGGTACTTGCAGATGTTGAAGTTGGATTACTGGGTCGCTCTTGGTAACGGGTGCATCTGTCACTTCATGACTGCCCTCCAAAGCTGAGTCAGGAGTTTCCATCATCACAGCGGCAGTGCTTTTTGTTTCACTTGAGTGCGGTGGTGGCGTGCACCTCTTGTGGAGTTGTGTGGTGCAAGTGTTCTCCCAGGCCATCCGGCCCTTCTCGTGAGGAATGGTTGGGTTATCCATAGGGAATGGGAGGTGCGTGCGAGTGGAGGTGTGTGCGAGTATGAAACAAAAAAGTTTGGAAGCGTTACAGGTGCCTCTCAGTGAGTTTCCTTTGAGAGTCCGCCTAATGCGCGCTAGTGGCTGTAGTGCAGTACTTTTTATGATGCAAGGTCTTCTAAAAAATGGGACAATGGCTGATAAACCCGTAAAAAGAATGGCTAAACATGTGTAGATGGTTCAATGTCTTGAGAGAATATGTCTATGAGGAGTGATCTTATGCGGTGTGAGTGCAATTGTGACGTTCAGATCATTCACAGCGGGTGCAGGGAAGTAGCAATGGTTACAAGAGTGCAAAGTAGATGAGCGGAGGAATGCAATGAACCAGAGGCTTAACTTTCCTTAACCTACAATTGTTCACTAAGCAAGGAGGCCCAAAGGCCTGTCCAAGCCACTCGGACCACAGTGTCTGAGACCTGCAGCGGTCATTACTGCCCTGGATGGGAGCAATGAGGGAGATGGAAACAAAGAATAATATCCAATGTGACTTTCGTTTAGGGGAGGTTCCAAGTGCAGTGCGGTGGACCTAACTTTTCCAAAGGGGGAATGTCTTTTTGGCAAAAATAAAGAATGTTTTCGATTGTAGCGCTAATATATGTCTTTAGGCTGCGCGAAGCACGAAAGACACCACCCGCAAATTTGGTGGCTAAGGAGGACATCCTACTAGATATCAAAAAGTAACACCACTAGCGACACTAATGTATATTTTTACATCGAGCAGATCGTGATATCATCATCCGAATTTGGCGGCAGAGACAGACGATATCTTGAGCAATCCCACAGTGGGAAAAAGCTCAGGATGGTAAAATCTGCAAAGAAGTTAGTACATTTAAGTTCCTAGCAGCGGCGACACAAGTAGTTCATCACAGTTTCCCATGATTGTGGGGTCTAGGTTTTGCTATTGCGGACACTGCCAGATTTAAACCGGTCTTTGTAGGTATATTCCCATGGTACAATGTTATGCAGTGACTTAGTGCTTGGTGGTCGGAGATCCCAATGCTCGCGCAATTTCTTAGGCAGAAAAAGTTTGTGTTGTTATTCGAATGCAGACGTGGATGGATCGTCGGCAGAGTGTTTCAGAGGCAGGTGGAAGCGCTGAAGCAGCTTTGAAGGTGGAGGTGCAGAGCGGACACAGGGGCGGCACTCGGCCAGAGGCATGTACCAGATCCAGAGTTCGTTCAAGTCTTTTCTTCCATGGTAGGTGGATGGCGAAGCTGCGTCCACACCAGCCACAAAAAGTTCGTGGAATGATGCCATCCACTGACTATTTCGTGGAGAGCACACATGTTGAGTCTTCTTCTTCCGCGCCATGCGGAAGCACAAAGTTCTGTGCACAAGATACCTTAACAGCACTGGGAGAGGTGGAGAGTGCACAGGGCAGAATAATTTTGGATGTTAATTTGGCAGCAGTTACTTTAGCGGACGCCAAAGACTGGTTGCAGATCGAGTGCTGGTGGCTATGTAGGTGCCACACACTGTGAGTGTTCTTTGCAGAGAAAGTTACGCAGTGAAGTCGTACTGTTCATATCACAGCGGAGCGGGACATGGAGACTGTCAACTGAGAGCGTTGGCTAACTGTCAGCCCTAAATCTGATGGAGGAAGTCATTCTTCATGCTGTATCTGGCAGAATTGGCTACTTTTATACTAGTCGTCTCTGCATTTCTTTTGGCCAGTGTCTTATGTCTGCCTCGGCCAATCAGGGGTCGGCGGCACTGGAGCAGGAGCTACAGTAGCATCTGAGTTAGAGAGCTAGCTGATCAGTAGCGTGACTAAGATCAAGCTCCTTGAGAAGTGTAGGTTGCATTCGGGATCAGCTCTTCGGCTGCCTTTTTCTAAAATATCTTCATAATTGTGATCTATAAAAAGTGGGAATGGAAGTCTTTCCAACGGTATCAAACACCCCTGGTGGCATTGTGATCATAGGCTGTTACCCGAGGAAGAATGTGTGCTAAAATAGTATAGTCATCCTAAAAAGTGTCCACCCAGGCAGTCGCATCACATCAACATGAACATGCCCTGCCTTATGAAAACGTGTCTATCACGGGGTTACTCCCAGTGGTCTGGCGCATGGGCAGAAGGAGTAAATCGTCCATTGCACATTTCCGTGCTTATGTGCTCGTATTGCCATCTGTTGGGGTGACCGCAGTGCAGCACGATGGACAGGATTTACTAGTTCCGAGTTGGCTAGTCCTTGCCATAGCTCGACCCCAGTAGATTGCCATTGTCATAGTCCTATAGAAGTGTGTATAATTGGACGCTTCCAATGTCTTTGAGTTGGAGAATTGTGTTTGATTTGAGGACATCTCGTCCCATATCTGTTTCCGAAAATAGTTTGATAGATGGCTTTTGTAGTGGTTTTAGCTTTTTAAAATTAGTTTCATATGCAGTGCTCCAGAAAGCATTGCAGTATGTTATGTGTGGAAGTATCAATGTGTTATACAGAGTCTTTAGTATATGGGATAGAAGATATGACTTGAGTCTGTGCGTGATACCAGCATTCCTTTGATGTGATTATCTCTATGTGCTTCTCCAAGTTTACGAGTTTGGCCAAATAGACTCCTAGGAATTTAACACACCCAGCCTCCTGTATTTCTCGATTGTCTATGTACAGGTTTGGAAGAGCAGCTCTTCTAGTTGGATAGATCTTGTAAATTGGTTATGATTTGGGCTGTGATTTAGTGGGGTGAGTATTTCAGTTATACAATGTTTAAAGATTTTCCATTTGATGTTGTCAATACCTGCACTTTAGTCGGGTTAATTTGTATCACAATATTATAGATTTCTTCTTCATCTGTTTAGCTTAGGAACATTGATTGATGGTAGCAGCCTGACAAATAGTCTTATTGTCTTCCCTCTTAAATCTTAGGGAATGTTATCATTATAGATGTTTCACCATGATGCAATCTACAAATTCTAGTCGTGTCGTCTATAAGTACACATAGTGGATCATATATCCACCAAGCTATTTCCGCCATTAAATTTTGTCTGTTTATGAAATCAGTACCAGTCATAATTATGATTATCTATAAAATATTTTTTAGATTCCACCGATACTAAATGTAAACAAAAATATTATTCGTGCATGATTTGTAGGTAATGACACTGAGAAAACAACTAGGAATTGATTTTATCGAAGTAATGTAAACTGGTGAGTCAGACTATCTATTAACGAGTAGTGAGAGAAATATGATGGGTGATGACAGTGCTTATATGATGGGTGAACTGCACATCAGAGATTGGATGACTAACAACACCAATGCGAGGATGCTTTCGTGCATGACTGATATGTAATCTGATCTGCGTGGGCACTAGTGCAGGCCAAAATGTGCTTAGATTGGCTGTTGTCCACCCTCATCATGGATGCCTTATCATCTGCTGTCATTGATTGGCTCATCTCCTCATCATCTGCTAATGATTCATGCTCGGAAATTATTGGCATGCCTCCAGCATAGGCATACTGTCATCCATCCAAACTACCCCTGGTTCAATGGTCACATCATTTGAAGGGTCAGGCTGCTCTAGCGGTTGTGAAGGGCCAGATTGTCTTTCGGGAATAATATGAGTTGGGGGTTCCTTTCAAAACTCAACTAATTTTTGTAGGGTAGATTTTTCAAAAACAGATTTTTAGCGATGACTAGCAGTGGAACTTTTACCGGGTTTTCGAATAGGCTGTTCTCGAATGCCATTCGAACATATCTCGGCATCCATGAACCAGAGTTTGGAGACATTCCAAGATTTTTACCAGATCTCTGATGGTTGATATGAGCTAACTGTGCCACTGATCCCATAGATTTTGTATTCAGGATCATTTCGGGTCATATGCTTCATTGGCTATGACTACAACAGAAGCTGCCACCAGGAAATCCGCCGGGCTCTAACCAACGCATTGTCCAGATTTGTACTATGGTCACCAAGATCATGATGCCCATCTACAGGCATTGCCATAGGCATTCTACCACATCTGCCGCAGGTGAGATAAAATGGAGTATAGGCAGTCGTAGCATGATGAGTGTTCCAATGCGCCATAAAAGTGGATTCTAACTTGTTCTACCATGCTCAAGCTTGGTTGTTAACCCTCTCTGTATTAACTCCCTCAGGGTATGGTTAAATCAATCTGTTCTACCATTCCTCTGAGGATGCTATGTACTAGTTCTACAATGATCGATCCCATAGTCTTTGTACAAGGCTTTCAAATCCTTCCCGTTGAATTCGCTCACTTGATCAGTTATCAAAGTCTCAGAGACACCATGTCTTGTAGTATACTCATTAAAGAACATGTCTTTATCCTCCTCTGCCCTTTTGGAAGGATGGAATATGCTTCTGCCAATGCAGAACAATGATCAACAATCATTAAGATGTATCGATTCCCTTTGGTCGACTCAATAAATGGTCAGTCAAGCTAAGTGCCAATAATCTGACTGGGATAATTGGCCACACGCCAACTCAGTATAGTGCGGATGGATAGTAATAAGTTGATTTATGTGGCACATGGCACATCAATCTAACATTGCACTAACATCCATTCTCAAAGATTTCCACATGAAAGAATCACGGACAAGACTCAACATGTTCTACAAACTTTGGATGTCTGTTATGCTTGAGTGTCTCTTCCAGTACCTGTGTACTGTATCTGGATGGTAAGATAAGACAAAGATAATCAGCATCCAATGCTATTGGCGCTTGAGTGCAATATCATGCGGCACTATGCACCACGTGATCCTCAGAAACCTCAATGCACATCTCACAGAACTCCTTGAGTTGTTCAGTGTATAACTCATCGTATGGAATGCCATATACCTCCAATGGTATATACGGCAGAATTACATCCTCTACTTTAGGAATTACATAATCACTAGTGTCGAACGTTGTGGCTTCCCGAGGTTGTCTTAAATGATACAACATCTCTGCTAAAAAATTATGGAGCTCCTTTATAATGTACTCTATCTTGCACCCATCCAGGCCGCACGGCGCACTCTAATAAACCATGGATCCACGCACTTACAGGACTGGCGGTATGATCAGCGAGCGAAAAGAAGAAGAAGAAGCACAGCTCAAGATTGGACTTCATATTTCTTACCTCTCCCACAAATAGACTCTTAAGCGGCTTGTGGTCGGTGAACATGGTGAACTCAGCTCTAAACAGATATGGTCACATTTTCTTAAGAGCATAGATGACTGCGTAAGCTACCTTTTCAATGACCAGCCAGTTAAGCTGGCTATCTTTGAGAGTACTGCTTACATATTCGATAACCTTTTCAATACCTTGGTCGTCTTCTTGAACTAAAATTGCGCCTATCGCATAGAAAGATGCATCAGTGTACAAACGGTACACTTTCTGAAGATTGGGGTAGATAATTGGGGTCTCAATGCACAACAACTTGCTATATACCAGTTGTTGTTCTGTAGCCAATTTGTAATTCTTAGTCAGTTCTATTAGTGGTCTGGCAATCTCTGGAAATTCAGTATGCATGACTAATCGTAGCAAGTTGCACTTAATATCATCCTGACTCCAGCAACATCCTATGAAGGATTCATATCATGAATGACTTTTACCTTCTGCTTCTGAGGTGAAATGTCTGCCACAGATATGTGATAACCCAGTGAATCAAACTGATTTACTCATGAAATCGCACTTCTTCCATTTGAGCTGTAAATAATGTTCATGAATTCTCTCCATTACGAGAGCTAAATGATGAGCACACTCATCAGGGTTCCTAGAGTAAACTACAACGTCATCTACCAAAACGTGCATCCATTTTCCTACATAACCTTGAAAAACAACATTCAAAGCTCCCTGAAATATGGCACCTGAATTTCCATACCCAAAGGGAATCCAGAGCCATTCAAATTGACCTTGTGGACAGATAAAAGCCATTTGCTCAATGTCTTGGCTGACAATATCCAGAATTCAAGTCCATAGGAGAAAATAGTGTCGTGCCTTGAATACTGTAAAGAATATCAGACATATTTGGTACAGGGTAGTTATCTCTGGGTACCATCTGATTCAGATGGCTATAGTCTATGCAGAAGCATGTGGTCCCTTCTCTCTTAAGGACCCGTGTGATAGGCGATCCAGATGGACAAGGCACCACTCAGTCGCTAGCTCATTCTGCTGCTGTTTTCTGACCAATGGCTCTGTCGGTCGCTGGATTGCATCACTTTAGCTTGGTAACATCTTCTCCCATTGTTGATGGTGGTGGTGGTGAACTTGACTGACAGTACTGTGGCGGCTGGTTTGAATTGTTGTTATACGAGTTGTTCTGTTGTGAATTTTGTTGGTTATTATTCCTACAATTTCTTGCTAAGTGTCCTAGCTTGCCACAACTGTACCATACTTTAGCCTTCTCATTGCCATTAGAATGTTTTATAGTCTGATTGCTGTGGTTATTATTAAGCTTTGGACACTTACACTTAGTATGTCCAAATTGTTGACACTCATAACACTCGATTTGACAGAGGTGGTGCTGACTATGTTATTCGAAGTGTCACTAGGTTAAGCGTTTCTGCTTGCATTCCCTTGATTATCCTGAAGATATCTTGGAAAAGCTTGTCCTGTCCCACAATCATACAGGCGTCAAGGTCTTTTAGTTGCTGGGATATGTTGGGTGATCGGTAATACCGTTTGGCTGGCGCTGCCTGCATCGATTTCCATTGGTTCTTCATGTCGCTGGTGGGTGACATTTAAACTATCGCATCTAGCAGATCACATAAGTCACCTTGCTCTTCAGTATACTTGATGGCCTCGTCCAACATGTGCTTGCCCTTGAAGATGACTCTTCAGACTAATAACATGTCGGTTAACACTCACACATAGGCGTGAGTGACAATATGGCAACTGTCCTCATTGACCTTTTAATAGGCCATCCAGGTCATCACTCGAAATCTCCTATTAATAGTGTAAATTGTTTCACCAGTCCTTTGTCTCGAGGTTTCCAACTCAAATTTTAGCTGTTCTTTTTCGTTGGCTGAAACGAGGTATTTAACTGTGCCCATGCAATTTGTCCAACGTCACATTGTTACAGTCTTTGGTGATGAGATACTGCTCCACTTCTTTATGGAGATGGCCATAGGGGGTCTAACTAATAATGTATGAGGAATCACTGGGCTGGCTGAGTTTCATTGAATCGAGTGCATAATGACTTGCCTCGAGGTATTCACGCACCTCTGATGGAAAGTATTCTTCGCAAGGCTGAATATGCTGCACATGGTCATGCAATAATTCATGCTTTTTGTGGCCCTCCTGTTCAGGCGAGGTAGTGATAAAGCTACGAATGCTATCTTTGATATTGGTTGACATTTCGGTTAGCATGTTAAATAACTGGTTGGGTAATTTTGCAGTGTCTCTAACAGATCCATGATGAATATAAATGGTGGCTGGTTTAATGAATTTCAAATTTTCAAATTAAAACATAGTAGATTTGGAGGTTTATGTGAGCAATTGCTCCTGTATCTCATATACCTACTGATAAATTTGGTGTTACTGATGGATTTGCTATGTCGATGGTAACTTTAATGGTATTGGCTGGTTTGTACTCGGAATGTGTTGATAATGTTACTATTTCAGAACAGCAAACCAAATCAAAATATTCAACTAGAGTGTATGTAATTTGGTGTATCGCTTATTTAGAACTGTATGCGGGTGTTATCACTGTTTATAATATTGTTAATGTACTTACAATTTTGCTTCCAGTGATGTCCTTTGAATAGCTTTCACAGATTTCACAAACTGTCAAATTACTAATCTGTCTTAAGATCCTGGTAGATGCTCGCCATTGAAGAAATTGGATACTTCTCAAGCTTACTTGAGACGTCGGTCAGAGTCTGAAGTTGACTGGTCAAGACTGGGCCTGATGACTAGAAGATTCAGATTCTGGAGAAATGTAACCTTTCTCTCTAATAGATTAATAATGTCCTACTCAAAGACTGCATGACTACTAGTAACAATTAAAGTATATAAATTTATTAATCTTGTAAAACAATTTAATAATGTGAAGAAATAACTTGATAAACATTCACAGACTAGCTTCTATAATAGACTAGAGTAAAACTGACAATTTAATAGCTATAACAATTTCGTTCTAAGACAGCTCTTATTACAATAGCGACTGATCTTAGGAATATCAGTTGGGCGAATGTTAATCTAAGCACCGTGTAACTGTCTTATATAATATTAAGCAAGCACAGGTACATGCTCATGACTAATTATTACAATAAGTGTTCATTGCATTTGATTGGTCACGCCTAAATACTTATCAATCCAATCATATTCTGAAACTTTCTCATGGCACAATATTTGCCATATCAATCCGCTACAATTCGGATTAAGATGACAAGTAGTTAACAATAACATTCATATTTTGATTCCTAAATCAAACTCAGATTCCATGCATGCTTAAGCATTCCAATCATGCCTGACATGTCTATGACTAAGTTTCTTATATTCATTTACATTGGACAAGCTTGGGGTTCACTGAGCTCTTATCAATCAAAGTGCACCTGGCACAACCACGAGTGGGTGTAAGTCGTGATTCTTAATTACAGGCTTCTATTACTAAAGGCAAAGAGATCCGGAAATTTAACCACATACATGAGTTTGGGATAAATCTTGGCTCAATTCTCTTAAAACAATGTCTTAAGAAACTTCTTACAAGGTATTGACACATCGATACCAGCAAGTCTTTCTTAATACACACCTGCATCAAATCTGTCAATATTGTGTAGACCTTTATATTCAATCCTATATAAAACACAAAGGTCTTACTACACATGCAAAAATCTGTCAGTTAAAATACACATTTTGCCAGTTTGGCTCCAAAGTGCATTGCGCATAAATGTTAATTGAACATGTCGCTTGATAAACATACAGGTTTTCATGCCTATATAAGTTATTGCAAAAATTAAGCATGATTCTAACATTACATTATAGATAATAATATGTGTGCATTCGTTGCTGGCTGCTATTTAGCAACAGCTTCAGGAGACAAGTACATGGGACGGCAGCAGCAACTTATACTCGAGGTAAGTCAAATGATTCTAATGTTATTTTCTACCTCAACTGGTTCAAAGTATCATCAATTCCAACCAGAAGCCTACAAAGTATATATCACAATGGAACGTGGATGTCTCCCTATCTGTCTACCTATCCATCCATAAATCTATTCACCCATCCTGTTTGTTTGTCCATTCCTAGAATGAGCAATTATCAAATAATATTTGCACAAAAAAATCACACATCACTAAATGGCGGGTTTTTTTCAGACTAATGACTCAGTCAGTGACATTAAACATTCCCTGTGTAAAGTGGCCATAATATGTGGCTCTGGGGAATACCACTATTATTAGGTCAGTCCAATTTAAAATTAAAACAACTTATAATGATGATATGATAGCGACGACCTTAATGTATATTTATATCTGAAATGACATCATAGAATACAAGCTCACCAAGGTCAAGAGTTTATTGTAAGTAATAGACAGGTTACGATGGATATTCGTTGAGACTAGCTAATCCTCGAGTCACATCATGTTCCATATTTACAAAGTGTATGAAATGTATGTCTATTACTAATTGTATATATATGACTATTTTATAAACATTCAGCTTAATATTTTGAAACAAATTTGGCAGCGCCAGCACCCCCCAGTCAAATTAGTTTTAAAATATTAAGCCGATTACGTATATAGTTGTCTTTCTGTGAATCCATGGTATGATCGATCCCAACATTGGCAAATGGTGAGTGAAGCTTAACTAGAATGGGCTAGGCATAGCTAGAAATGGATCCCTCTATTAGGCTACATTTGATGATATGATTTACGGTGGTCATTAATCCGAGAATTTCGATTTTCTCATGACTGTCCTAACAAAGTTTACCAAAACTGTGATAATCGTACGAATACATTTTGGCCATAGAGTCAGCATAGTAAAATTATAATTTTCTTGATATATCATGAGCATTAAATAGTTAACTGGTATGAGCAGCATTTTGAGGGCTTTGGGGTGTTGTCGGCACAAGAATGGTTAATACAATACTATTTCTAATATCAGCAAAAACTTTCGGGGATATTCTTGTAAAACCTCTGCACTCATCCAGGCACGCACACACAAACACGCACGCACGCACGCACGCACGCACGCACAGAAGCGCTCATATAAAGTGACAGCTTAGGCTTAGTGTAGGCCTACTCTAGTAGAAAGGCGACGGAGGGGCGGCTGTGCTGATTGGTTGAGAGCCTATGACGTCATCAGTGACATCCTCAATTTTTTAATTAGGCCACGCACACCTTTTTCCCGCCAAAAGATATATGGGAATATGATAGGACGAGAGCAACCCATCTTTTCAACGCATTTTGTGGGTGTAGATCATTAGAGGATTGACAGGTGCAACGATGCATGAAAGGGTGAGCGGCCAATTGTAGGTCACATGACCTTTTGCAGCCAATCAGAGCAGTCACTCATACGGTCACCATTGCGCAAGTCTTTGGATATACTGGCTCTTAGTAATGCTGATTGATGGGCCTAATGACCCGTGAAAGTGTTACGGGCGTTGCCTAATTCAAAATATTGATGATGCCATCATAACTCTCGACCAATCTGCGCAGCTGCTTATGCAGTAGCCAATATCTGGTCTCTAGATCTATTGACAGGTATAACGAAGTGGGAAATATCTAGGGTGAGGTGGGTCCAAATCGAGGTCATGTGACCCCTTGAGGCTTATCAAAGCAGCCACGCTGCCTATCAGCGCAGCTGCGTATACAGTCGCTAATGTTAATGCTAATGCTAATGTCTGTAGAGCCATGAAAGTGTTAGGGACGTTGCCCTAATTAAAATATTGATGACGTTATAACTCCCATCCAGTTAGGGAAGCAGCTTATACAGTCACCAATGTTTGCCCTGTGGAGGGCTTTACGTGTGTAATGAGCTATGAAGGTGGTAGGAGGCATGAGGCGCTAATTCAAATATTGATAACATCAACCAATCAGAACAGCCGCTTATATGGTTGCCAATGTTTGCTGTGGCGGTTTTGACATGTGTAATATGTGGCTGTTGGGAGACCTGGGGGCTAATTCAAATATTGATGGTGTCAGCGCTAAACCAATTAGAACAGCCGCTTATACAGTCGTCGATGTTTGATCTGTATAGCTAATGGCACGGGTATAGCGGGTGAAAGTGTTGGGTGCAGAGCCGAGTTAAAATAATGATGATGTCATAACTCCCAGCCAATCGGGGCAGACGACTACACAGTCGCCATTGTTCGAGGATTTTGAAGGAATTTCACAGAGTTATGGCGTGTTCGGACATGTTCTGTCAAATTCTGCAATGGTTCATCTTCCAGCCTTGCTATCAATGCTGGTGAAAAAATTTGTAATTTCCTCAAGCTTTGAAGAATTGAATAAGAGCCTGCAAGCGTTGTGACGAATCGATCATACTCTTAGGTTGTGTGGTGCCTGTAGATCTCCGTAGCAATGTGTACGTAACAGTTATGGCACATAGAGAAGAAATGATAGTTGACATACGAGAATTCGGTGTTGGCAGCAGCTATCCTACCAAGTGATGAGTCTTTATGCACTATAAGACATTTAGAACATTTACTGACATGATGCCTGTCTTCTACGATACTGTTTGTAGAGCTAGGACTAGTAATAGAGTAGAACATACGGGGTACGTTTACTAGTTAGAACTTCAGTTAAAAGTTACTATTGGCACTAAACAGCCATATGTCGACATATGTTGGTACTTTACACCTTCAGGTCGAAGTAGGATGAAACCTACGTTTAGACGAATTAGCCTCTTTGACGACGCTTGACATATACCAAAGACTAATGTTGCTGAAATATATATATATATATATATATATATATATATATATATATATATATATATATATATATATATATATATATATATATATATATATATATATATATATATATATATATATATATATATATATATATATATATATATATATATATATATATATATATATATATATGTTGTAGGAGTATGTGAACAGATGTGAGATGTTTGGACATTTAGCATGACATTATAACATATGTCGTTAACATATCAATTAAAATGAGTTTGTTACAACTACATCATCCTCATCAATTAAGTTGACCAGAATTGCCTCGCTTCCCAGCCGGCCAATGACACCCTCCTCTGATAGTAATTTCATGCGATTGCTATACAGGGTGTGAACCACATAGACTATCTATCAATCAGCTACCGGATGGATTCTCTAAGTATCTAAAGGATTAGTGGAAATTAAGTGCAATCAACATCTAATTCACACTTACATATGTATACTATGACATTTAGCCTTTTCAACCTACGGAATCTAATCTCTAGCATACGGGATTATTGATAGATACGATCTGTCACCCATTCATATATATAATGAATTACGTCACATTTAAGCTGACGTCACAATTAGAATGTGTAATGAATAACGTTTCTACGCCCGTCATGAACATTGAATAGTCCTTCAAGTGTACGAATTGTATATCTTTAGTATTTAATAAAGTCTGTTGAATATTTTCGAAACTAATTTGACTGGGCGTATGGCAGCAACAGCACCCAGTCAAATTAGTTTCAAAATATTCAACAGGTTACCTGTATAGTTATCTTGAATTGGGATTCTGGGAATACAGGATTCAAAGTAGTCTATATATGTCAATCCACTCGCAAATCATGGGTAGAGTTTAGCCAGAAATTGGCGGGGTATAGCTAGAAAAGGATCCCTCCGGGCTTGTGGTGTTGATACATGTCACGGCGAGTGGTTGTTTTGTCATAAACGTCATCTAATCCGGTCAGCATACTGTTCTTAATTATACACACCCATACTAAGCACTCAGGCTGCATGGTGTCGCCCCTTCAACCCTACATATCAAATATGACATATTATTTATGATGAAAAATCATTATGTTGAATAACTTGAAAATAGTTTGACTGGCAGATGCTGTTACCTATGATAAACAACATGTTCCTTCCAAATTGTTTTCGAAATACTCAGGAGTTTGTCACAAACTTCAGGATATTTTGGAACGGAAATGACTGGAACGTGTTGCTTACCGTTGGCAGCAACAGGTCCCAGTCAAATAATTTTCAAGATATTGTTTGCAGATATAGATATGGTTTCTTTGGAATAGAGATATTGTCATGTGATATTAGGAATGATTTGGCTAATGTAGGTTGCGGTAGTTTGAAACAAGTTTCATTAAATTATTTTAAGCGATTCTGTATGATATGCTGTTTACAGAAACAGTGACAAAAATCATGACTTTTTGTAATAAAAGGCCCATTTTCACCCAAAATATTGAACCTATAAAAGTGAATCCTTCAAAAGGCACATTTACCCATCATAAAGAAGCTACCGGCCAAGTTTCATTATATTATTTTAAGCGATTCTGTATGAAATTTTTTTTAATAAAATCGAGATTTTGCATTAAAAAGCCCATTTTCACCAAAACTCTTGGACTTATAAAGGGGAATTCTTCAAACGGTACATCTGCGGTTCATAACTAAGGCATATAACAAGTTTCATTAAAATATCTGAAGCGGTGATGTATGATATGCAGTTTACGAGATATTGTGGACGGACGGACGGATGGACGGACGTGCGGTCAAACAGACGGACGCGGTGATTGCTATAGAGCTATCCCTAATAAATCTTACAACGCGTATGGTTATATTTGAATGCCTATCTAATTTTTATTTTTATTTGCGTGAATTTTTTTTGAGCTGCTCGAATTAATCCTTTAAATTCCCGACATCCTAGTTTCAAGGTAACTATACAGGTAAGTTATTGAATATGTTGAATCTAATTTTGACATGAACCTGCTGCTGTCTAAGGAAGCAACAGCAGCCCGTCAAATTAGTTTCCAGAATGTTCATTAAAACGTAAAGGATTTTGGTGTTTTTGGTATTTCGTGTCCAAAGTGCTAAAGAACGATTGTCTGATGTTCATTTGTTCAGCTTTTGCTGCAAGCTGTTCCTTCTAATAGAGCGTGCAGAAACGGCTTTGACCACACCTTGTGTCAAATTCAGGCTATAAAATAAATGTGCACCGTTCCCAAAATGTGCAGTGTTCTCAAAATGTGCAGTGTTCCCAATATGTGCAGTGTTCCCAATATGTGCAGTGTTCCCAATATGTGCAGTGTTCCCAAAATGTGCAGTGCTCCCAATATGTGCAGTGTTCCCAAAATGTGCAGTGTTCCCAATAGGTGCAGTGTTCCCAAAATGTGCAGTGCTCCCAATATGTGCAGTGTTCCCAATACGTGCAGTGTTCAATCCAATATGTGCAGTGCGCAGTTATAAAAATTCTACTAAATCAATGATAAATCATGTCCAAACAAGCACAAATTTGTCCAATGCCGGCGTCGGTAGTCGGTGATAGCATATATGATAGCGTATATTTTTTCAGTCGGGCCGCCGTAAGGTCAACAGTGTATATTTTGGACAAAATGTTGCTGAAAGCTCATGCGTTTTAGTTTTTGACCGAAAATTGACATACGTCTTCGGGACCCCACAGACAAACATCAAACCAAGTTGGGAAAGATCGCTCCTTTATACTTAATGAAAAATTTTTAAATGCCTATTTTGAAAACAATGTTGTTGAAAGCTGTTGCCTTCTATCTTTTGGCCAAAATATTGGCATACGTACGTGTTAGGGACACCATGGGCAAGCTTCCATCAAAGTTTGGAAAAAATTGCACAAGTGTTCTACTGGTGCAATCTTCTCCAAACTTTGGTTGAGTTGTTGATGAATGCGTAGAAAAGAATTATTAAAAAATGTCTTGGCAACAACAAGAACAACAAGAACAACAACAATAACAACAACAACAACAACAACAACAACAATAACAACAACAACAACAACAACAACAACCGCTGCGTTGAGTTCACAATCAAAATGGCATACCTCTGTCGCGGAAATCGATGTCTGTTACGAAAATGTATGGATGATTGTACGTATTTGATGAAATTACAATTTAATAAAGATCCTGTTGGATATTTTGAAAGTAAGCAGCAACAGTCCCCAGTCAATTTAATTTCAAAATATTTAACAACTTCTTTGTATAGCGGGGTAGAAAATTGGTAAACTAGACTAATTTCACAGCAAACTAATTGTCCATGCACATTTCCCCTCCATAAGTGCATGAGATACAGCGAAATTAAAAAAATTCCGGGTGTGTGTGGGGGGGGGGGATCATACCCACCTCCACCCAACCACCACCACCACCGCAGACTGAAGGTAGCGTTCCACTCAGTTCCATGCATGTGCAATGGTCAATTTCTCTGGTCAATTTAACAGCATCAGCACCAAGGGGGGGGGGGGGGGGAGGGGGTTACTGCGTGATTATATCAAGCAAATAATTCGCTGGTAAGAGGGTTAAATCGAATTGTACTATTAATATTTCACTTATATTTATAAGCTATAAGCTTGTATTATTCCCTCTTAACACGTTTAATTCTCTCTACTCCTACCGCAACAATTGTTCAAATGTGGCTAAGTATGAAGCGAAGCATATTGGAAAATATGAAAACAATTTGACTGAAGTTTGTTGGTACCTAATGTACATGTAGCTACAACTTGCAGTCAGATTATTTGTATAAATATTCATGCAGTAGGCTAATGATAAAATCTTGTAGTATTTGAACTATTTAGAAAATATTTGCGCGTGCAGAAGTAGTGGTCAAATTAATCCGTTCATAACCAGTCTTACTCTTACTTATAATAATTCGCTCCAATGGACGCCCCCACCCCATGCACCCCACCCTCTCTCCGTTAACGCTTGTAAACTTACAGAACAAAGAGAAAATGTTGAATACGAAAAAATAGTCGGATGAATATTTATGAACTAATTTGACTAGTATAGGTGTTGCTTCCCTAAGCAGCGATGCCCTATGTAGCAACACATATCAGCCAGATTAGTTCACAAATATTTACCAGCATATACCTTGGATAGCTGCTTTAAATTCACAATTCCTGGAACATAGTGTTGGAAACATACATGATCTCCAATTTACCTGAAAACTACTCTTTGTCGAATGTTTAGGAGTGGAAGTACTGTGGTCATATCTTAGGCGAAAATACTGTAGAACAGGCATTCCATACGCAAACAGGTTTTTTTTCACTTGTGAGAAGACGCACGACGCAACTGAAGCAACGAAAACTGTAAGTAATCTAATCAAAAACTGAAAGTTTTTCGTGTGATCACAGTAGGCCTATATGCAGGGCAGGGATTCGGGGGATTCGGGGGTGGGGGAGAGGGTAACTTTCTGGACAGTTTTTTAAATCCAGATTCTATCATATAAGCGCAGTGGAGCAATCACAACTTTGAGCGGGGTATGCCTGAGAGTATGTTTGAGGGGGTGGGGTGGTGGGGTGGGGGGGGGGGTGTCATCCTCCCACGGTGATGCAAGAAGTTGCGAGTATTTTCACTTTACCCACCCAATACTCCAATGAGAATTTTGACATTTGGGCTCTCTGAGAATGCATTTCAGGCCTTTTTAACAGTTGGAGCGAGTAAAATATAAAATCCTGGGTTTATCGATTATTAGACAATAAGGGCTCCCGAAAAGAAATTCTTCTACCTCACCCTATTCCGGAGCACCCAACCTGCTCCAATGTACATACTCCGATTGTTATCTCTTGCATGTCTGGCTCCGAGTATTGGGTATTCAGTTGTGAAACTAACAACAAACATGAGGGGCGTCGATTAGGATAAAACGATGTCCTCGCACAGACAGCAACAGTGTACACTGATTCCGTCCGAAGGTTCAAACAATTCTTATATAAAATCAAACTGGCATTGGAGATCTCTTGTATTTTTGGGCCATTAATTATTTATGGATAGCGATCGAAGGACCACCGCCTTACCTTCTTAAAGCGCCAATGTCTACACAGGTGTCAACAAAACGAATTTTATGTGGCAATTGGGTGAAGGATACGAGGTGTTTGCGTTAACCATTTGAACATTGAATTCCCAGAATCTCAATTTCGAGGTAACTTTATAGGTACGTTGTTGAATATCTTGAAATTTAATTGACTCGGAGTTGTTGCTGCCTATGCCTCAAATTAGTTTCAAAATATTTACCAAAATATGTATTAAATTGTAAAGGAGTTTTCAAAATCAGATTTTCTGGATTCAAGGGTTAACACACATTGGATGGATGCAACAGCTTTTTAAATTTTAATGGTATCACCAATATCAGGGTAACATCACTTTACTTAAAGGCCCATATTCACACTAGAATGCTTGAAAATACAAGTGCTAAGATTGTATACTTTTAGAGACTTAACTTAATTTATGTACACCAATGTAATGATGAGAAATAAATCTGACCATATGATTATTTCATTGCGTACAAATTAATAAAAATTTTAGGTGCGGGTATCCGCTCAATAAATCACAATGTCTCTTAGTCAGTTACAACAGCTTATTCCGGGCTGTAGACTCATAGATGCAGGCAGGCAGGCAGGCTGACAGACAGACGGACGGACGGACGGACGGACGGACGGACGGACGGACGGACGGACGGACGGACGGACGGACGGACGGACGGACGGACGGACGGACAGACAGACAGACAGACAGACAGACAGACAGACAGACAGACAGACAGACCGGATCACAATACCCTTTTTCCATTACAGGCAGGGGTAAATATTCTAGTTAATAGGTTTACAATTTTGAACTTGACGTAAGAAATGTTCTGTTGAATATTTTGAACATAATTGGGTTGAAAGACATTTCTCCCATCGGCATGCAGCAGTGTACTCCAATCCAATTATGTTCAAACTATTCCGCAGTACGTTTTTTAAACATGTTAATTTCTTAGCTATACTGTATGCCTATCGTTGCGTGCTTTGTCATTTTTCAGTTGTCTAGGCATACCAGCAATACCATGGGATATGAAGTGGAACGTGTTGTTGGCACGGTCAATGAAGGGCTCCTGTGTTCAATTTGCCGAGATGTTCTGGAAGAACCGCTTCAGGTAATTAATAAAGCATCAAATATTTAGGTCACGGGGTCACGAAGTGCATACAGGAATTCACATTTTTGGGCATAACTCTGGATTGCAAGATAGAATCACCCGATTTAGAAAACGCTTTCATATTACATTTTATGTTCCTTTGAGATTGATGTCAAGGGATCAACTACTTAGGTCACGAAGGTCAGAAAACCCATTGTCAAGCGCAAAGGGGTGTCTTCCTCGGCTCCATTCAATTTAATCCTGTGTCCATTACCGACCGTTCCGGGTACGTTCCAAGCACCCACCCCACCCCCACTAAGTCCCTGACAACGCGTGTCAGCGTGGGGAGAGAACGCATACTAAAGTGTACCGGGTTGGTGCAAGTAATTTCTTTAAATTCCACTATTCCTGTCGTTCTTGGCCGAGTTATTCTAATTTAGCTCGTTGAAATTATTTTCAAAATATTACAAGGACGTCGTAAACACGTGTATGTACTAAGTGAATGGGGGAGGATGTCTATCGCGTGATAGCGTCCTCGCCCTTCCTATCTGCACGCTGATTGGCTGGGCGTCCTGCCTATGACGTCACAAGTAGTATAAAAGGAGCGCAAACTCAAGAATCGAGACCACACTTCGTCAAGAGAGAGAACAAGTGGCAGTTTGTGTGGCCAGAGCAGTGCAAAACGTGGGCAACTACTTACTGACTGTGGTTCCCCTATAACCGCAGCGGTGCCTTTCAGATTTCACTTCTTAGTTTCTGGCCCGCAATCGAACATCCGCATCTAGTTTTTGTAAGCCCTCGGACGGCCATCCAGGGGCAACTAATTGAATAAAAATTAATTGAATTGTCCCTCATATCCGACCTTTGGAGGAGCCTTCCTGCGGATGGGTCACGCGGCCCAAATGTAACCTCTACAGTATGTAGAACAAGTGGTGAATCTTGGTGGACAAGTCAACAGATCTGCCAAACCACACTGAAAAGCGGCGATCAAACTTCCGTGCAGCATGTCGTGTGTTAATTAACTTTTAGGCCGCAGTCTAGTGGGACATTGTCTGGTATGCCGCAAGACCTATGCGGTGCACCATGTATTGTGTACACAGAAGTTGCACCTGCATTTTATAATTATAACTTTCAACTGTAGCCCTTCATGTTAAGGGTAGCTTTCAACCTTCTGATACAGTGCGGAACTTTTTATTAATCTGCTTAAATTATTTGTATAAGCTATTATGACTGTCTAGTGGAAATCCGCAACTACAGTCGTTCTTCTTCACCGTCTTTGAGAGTGAGCCACATCAACAGTTCGCCTGCGGAGATTTCCCAGCAACTCCATACTCTTTTCTAATTGCTTGTGTAATATTGACTTGTCCTAGTAATGTTGTATGTGGGTGCGGTGTGATATGTAACCGGATCGTTGTGAGTCTGAAGCTGTCACTCCGTAACATGTTCGCTCGCTGCCTTTCTGAGGGAGATGCTCTGGAGGGTGACCTTAGGGAAACCGAGCATCTTCGCCAGTCAGACTCATGTACCAAAAATAAGTAGAAATTCCTGCCACTTGCGGCCAAAGCTTGGATATAATTCTAACAACTAACTGGTAGTTTAGGATTTAGCAGAAGGACTGCATAAATAAAAGCGGCAACTATCTTGGACTTACATAAGATAACAGCGTTGAATTCTATGGAAATCATCCACCCCCATCTTCACATAATACAGCGTGCACCACATTAATCATAATTTCACTAGGTTGATTCACACTACACTTAGCATAGGTTTGAACAAGAGAGTGGCCCTTTTTGCCAGCTCTCTTCCTCCGCTTTGGCATTGAAGGCATTTTCCTGTGATGGAGGCCCGCACGAGGCACTTTCCTCTCGCAACAATATTTTTGTCAGGGTTATAATGGTTTATATTAAAATATATAAGTGCCCTTGTTAGGCCACTCCCTTGCAGATATACCTCACGGATATATAAGGATCGGTGAGGTACCTATGACGAATCCATGCTAACAAGACACCAACTTAGTTCTATGTACTGTATATTTTGTTTCTCGTGCTAACAAACGAGTACCATTGTTTGTATATTTTATTTTTGATTATCATGTCTAGGCTCCTAAATTGAGTTATGGACCATCATACCATTGAAACAAATAGTTGTGATGACACGGTGAGGTTCAATCTCGGCGGCAATAGTCGCATGGTCCCACTGGAACGTTATATTTCCACCGGCTCTAGAAGTCGGTCTTTGTACTTTTCGGAGTCGTGATACGGGGTCCGTAACCCCGAGAACCGCAGCTAACCAGGCCCCTCCACCCGCGCATCCTGTACATGCGGTGCAATGGAGCGGAGCAGCAGGACAGACCAGTGTGCACCACCGTGATCTACAGGTGGCACCCGATGTGAGGCTCGAACAAGAAGTGAACCCACACCTACCCTCAACACACACACGTTTCAGTCTCCTTCATCCGACGATCAGCACTCCTTAGATATGGAAGTAGCATCATATGATGGGAGAACTGCATGTATGCTCACCGACTATGCCAGAAATTTCCCCGGTTCAGAACTAACAGCACTGAATCAACACAAGTATTCACCGATCAGCGAGGGGACCTTCCGCGATGCCTCGCAGGCGGGTACTCAATACATCACATTGTCAGACATCCGCGCTAGGCACCCAACACCTTTGTCGGATCACGGTCGACCATGACAAAGACACCTACGGGGGGACACCAGTTCTTCATGACCATTACGTTCACCCATATCATGAGGTGACCAATGGCCTGCCCCTCATGCATCATGTCCCGCATCTCCTCCTATCAGAACGTCATCGCCGTGTTATCCATCTGTACTGTGATACAAACTGGGGGATGCGGAACATCCATTTCGATATTATACCAGAAGGAACAAATCATCACACGGTATGCACCACCCCCGTCAATCTCCTGGACCACCTCCGTATGAAGAATGCTAGTCACAGTGACCTACGGAACTTCCGCATCACATACACGGAATGCCTCCACCAGTCTATAGACCAACAGCTGTCTATAGACCCACATCAGGGTGGTATTTGGCGGAACCCATGCATCGCACGCAACATCATCATCGGGAATCACTTTCGCGGATGCGGTATCAGCGAGACCAGCAGCAGGAACAGCCACCAACACCACCACCAACACGCAGACCAGCATCCGCATTCACACCATTCTCCCTAGCACTGCCACCCAGATTCGCGCCTATAGCACCATATCATGCCCATGACCGAGTCATTCTCCCTCCAGAATTCGGTGGGGAGAGTGACTGGGCCAATTACAAGTGCCAGTTCGAGATTATTAGCCGCACAAACTGATGGATGGATCAACAAATGGGAGAGTATTTGGCTGCAAAGCTGTCGGGTAAAGCATTACAAGTCCTGGCAGATTTGGGGTCAGACTCCACACCAACGTACATGGAACTGGAAAATGCGCTGTCGGAAAGATTCGGAGACACCACCCTCGGAGAAACAAGTCGTCTTCAGTTTTAAAACTTGCGTCGACGAGCTGGGGAGACCTTACCAGAGTTAGCAAGTCATATCCGGCGACTTGTTACAAATTGGCCTCCATCTACAACTCCAACAGCTTGTCCTCGTTAAACTAGACCGGGCGCCAATTATAGAGTTACTTCGGTGCCCACTCTCACAACCTAGCTCAACTACGGCCTCCAGACAACAACGTCAGGTGGCTAACACTACAACTCAAAATACTACTTACGCGACAATACACAACCACACCCACCCGGCTTCACATAAGTCGGTGCCAACCATGTGCACTGCATCTGCGGCACCGCCAACATCTCCCTCTGCGAGAGGTTGTGACCCAGCAACCTCCGTATCTCACAAACCTTTCCTATGTAAAACGGTAGTGGTTGGTTGTAGCACCTCCACTGAAACGTTTATACAAGCACCACGAACCGCCACCAAAGCACTTAACACCTGGTCCCCCATGGTGGTATGGGCAACTCACAGGTCCTAACAGCATCACCCACCGCATCTAGCAGCAGTAACAGCGACACGGACAGTGATCAGCATCATGGATCCGCAAGAAGAAGCATCATCCAAAGAGCGGCAAACCACAGCGCCGCACTGCTTCTTTTGCGCATCCACTAAACACCCCATGCTGCATTGTCAGAAGTGGCTAACACAGCTGGCCCTTATCCGCGACCGCACCAGTCCTGTCCAGACTGCTGTCTACACCAATTCACATTACAGCACACCAGCCTCAACAACACCGCCATTGCTACCCCCAGCTCCGTCATCGCCTAAGCAATTACAGCAGCGGCGACGAGTTGGTCCCTTTCTCACTCAGCCACCAATTGCACTCACGGAAGCTATCCAAAAGTAAATGGACTACATACAGGATGATACTGCACCAAAAGAAATCTCACAGGCAGTATCATTGGAAACTCTTCCACAAGCACACCACAAAGTAATATACAAATGTGCTTGCCTGTTTAGTGGCGTTTCGATCAGTGCCACCGTAGACACTGGAGCGTCCATCACCGTTTTTAACACGCGCTTGCATGAGAGCATCCCACCTCATAAAAAGCCACCCCTTAGGCCTACAAACATATTTTTACAAACAACTACCGAAGCCGATGTTCCTGTGGCTGGTACGGTAAACCTCGTGATACAGATAGAGGAAATGCAATTCAAACAGCGAGTTGTAATTGCTTCTGTTCAAAACGATGCCCTGCTGGGTTCTGACTTCCTCAGTGCCAGCGAAGCCGTCATATATTGCAGACAACAGGAATTAGACATACATGGTCGCCGCATAGCCCTTGAACAGGAATCATCACTGTACGACACTTGTGCCGTGATTTTGGCATCTACAGCCACAATTTAGCCGGGACAAGAGGAAATATTGTGTCCCATCGCACCACAGTTAGGGAGCAACACGCACACACACACACACACACAGCCATGCTGGAACCCGACCCAGATTACATGATCGCCTCACAATGCGCAAGTCCCTAGATGATCGTGGACACCACCAATCCTGAAATTACACCCGAATGGATGGACAGCATGGAGCAAACTCTATATACATTTATAATGGGGGTGGGGGTGGGGGTATAATAAAGAATGTAATGCATTGACACTTACATGACACCATGCACTATATACACGCATATTACAAAGCAGATTATTGTGATACGGATAAAGGAATGTGACAGGATATGAATGATATGGAATCTATAAACCATAAGCTATCAGTACAATACAATATTTGAGATGAGATTAGCATCGCTTTAAGCATGCCGATAAGCAGGTATGATACAGACGACTGCAGGGTAGTGAATCTAGGGGTTTCAACAATTGATATGCACACGCGAAGCGGACCTAATATTCAAGACAATGAGAGAATCACGTTAGCTTAGAAGAATGGGCTCAGAGCTGTCAGTTTCTGAGATTCGACTGTTGACACCGCCTAATATGAATCTTGTGGATTAAATCTCTGGAGCATCTTTCCATATTCTGCACAACTTGATCACTCGAAACTGCACCCTGTACAGTCGTGGGCACCAAAACACTTGAGCAATATCTAGAGTTTTGTCAATGTCTCAGGACACGCCATCATCTTGCCTACTGCAACTGGTTCAAACCTCGTTACAAGAATTTGCCTTTCTATGTATCGCTGTCGCAGATCTGAATAGGTACTACATATAGCAATACGGTCACGTCTATTTTCTGCTCCAGCGCTGTGGAGTAAACATGTGGAATTTAGCTGGTACTGATTGAAACGGGCTCTATTGCCTTGAAGATTATAAGACCCAGTCAATAACTTTACCTTGATAGCAGCCTTCACTACATCCCTGGGATCAAGCAAGACACTTGACCATACATGGTGGGCAGAGCCCACTTGCACTGCCAGTGAGTTAACGTATCTCAAAGAGACCTTCTCCTCAATCTTCTTATGCCACTTCTCTGTATAATAATCTGCTACAGCCTTCTTCACTTTGGTTGTCCATCTTTGTTTCAGCATTGGTTTATCTATCTGCCCCCGGGCAGATGGTAGATCATATTTTCAGAGGATTCGCTTTGTCCTTGAGAACCAACTGGATGAACTAATTCTCTTTATAGATACCTGCTGTACAGCAAGATGGTGTTCTATTGTAGACCATCTGCATTTCTGAAGATACCCCAAAGAGTGAAAGGACCTTTCTGTCCATCACTGCCTCCACCGGTTCAGCTCCCAATAAAGTATAGACCGTCACATTCGCACATCTGTCTGCTAAGGATTGGATCTGCTTGACCTCCCGTCTTTGTGTACCCTCTAGTAGATTGGTGTCAGCAGTATTTGGACAACAGGCCTCTAATCCGAATATTAGTCATGGACTGATATAGAGCGTCCGTAACCTATACATCCACCTGATGTCAAAACTAACCTGCTGTCTGTATTACTTTTCAATCTCTGCACAATCCTTTTATGTCTATTTGTCAATGCCAACTACTGGAAATGTTGTTTCCATCCACCACATATCTCTGCTGGGTCCACAAGTATTTCACCTTCCACCTCAAGCTCTTTAGTAAATGTCCTCACAGACCTCCTCTGCTCATCTATTAGCTTATAAACCAGCTTTTTATCGTTGCTGTCTGCTTTCATGATTCTCTTATACTGGTCTTTCCTCATACTCGCTTGTGCCATCCGTTGAACAACTTGTCTCGCCCTTCTGTTATACAACTTCCTGTTGGCACTTAGCTTGTTTTCTCGATCAGTTGGGCAACCTCCATCTAGCCAGAGCCTATTGGTGGCCTTTGATAGTGTCACTGTCTATACCCTGTCTGTGGACCAAGGGTGGGCCCGCTAGCACCACTTTTGTCTGGTTCGGACTTGGGATCCACATTTATCACTGCTCTCTGAAGGGCGTTTACCAAGTGCTGCACTGCAAAGGTCACACAGTTCTGGGTACTGGAGACTGCTTTGATACTGTAGAGAGTAGTTGATAAAGTTCTGATATTCAGCTTCCTTCACCTCTTTACCCTTGACCTTGCATATCTCTTGCATGACGTCTGGTGGCCTGTTCAAGAATTTCTTGTTGGCTTTGCTGACATTTAACTTACATAGTGATCTGCTGACTTGGCATGCCAATGTTATCATAACAGGCATCATGATCAGATACATTAAGCGGCTGTTGGTCGTGGATAGCAATCTCCAGTAAACTATCGACCAGCCTGCAACCCTGGAAGAAATAATCTATCTGTGACGAGTGCACGCCGTTTTCATGGTAGAAAGTGTCTTCTATTTGGCAGCTACTAACAGAGATCAGATGATGGTCCACCAGGAATCGGTGGAATGCATACCCCGCAGTTCAGGTAGAGAATGGTGAAGAGAAGCATTGAAATCACCTCCCAGGACTATTAGATAGACCTTTTCTGTACTTAATGATCAGCTCACTTAACTCTGCCAGGCAGTCAATGAAATCACTCTCAGAGGTAGTATATCCTCTGGAAGGCATGTAAGCTGTTATCAGACATACTGGACTTGAATCGGTGGTGAGAGTGACAAGCAGAAACCTTGCACTGCCATCTCGGTGCTTTACTACTTTACTATCGATGTCTTTGCGCCACAGAATCGAAACGTCTCCATATCCCCAAGGGCGTTATGTAGGTAGGATTGGATTTACTTTATCTACAGCAGTGACCATTGTAATCCTCATGCAGTCCTAAGATCAGCTCCTCCTCAAATTCAAATAACCACGTCTCTTAAAGACAGAACAAATCAAACTTGGTTACTTCCTCCCTCAACTAAGCCAGGTTGCTATTAAAGCATTTGACATTGAATGAGCCGATTTTAAGTACTGTTAGTGTGCCCAGCTCCTGTTGGTCTGTTCTGATGCCCGACCGCTGACTAAAAAAAGACAAGCTGTGCATGTTCATCAGGTACCTTTGTGTTTGGTGCCACCGCATTTAGCTCTACATTGCATTGTTGTGGTATAACCCTGTGAATTGGGTCTGCATATACAGTATACACAGGCCCCAAGTGCTCGGCCAGTTGTTGAGGACTCTGGATTGCCTTCGATACCTGTTGCATGCCAAACCACTAGCCTATGTGTTGCAACCCTAGTGATGACTAGCTATCTTCTTGCAGGGGGCTTAGGAGATCTATCAAGTCAGTCGTCTGGCTGCTCTGATCTTCAACCAGCAACTCTGATGCATCGTAACTGGCATGAGTGGCTAGTTGCTGATGGATCCAACTTGCCTTCGATACCTGTTGCATGTCAACCAACTTTCTACTCTGGCCTATATGTTGCAACCCTCGTGCTGATTGGCCTACTTGATGTTGGGGGCTCATGACATCTATCAAATCGCTTGGGTTGCTCTGATCTTCAACTTGCCACTCTGAAGCAGCGTGACTGGCGTGTTTCTGCACATACTGTTGCTGGTATACTTGTTCGCATATCTTGTCTGTCATCTATTTTCCTCCTGGGTGACCTCTTTTCACTTCCCTCTACGCGCTGCCTATCATGTTGGTATGCCCATCTCTACTCGGTCTCGGGTGCCTCTGCTTCCCCTCCTTCTGTCTTGGCTGCTTTGTTCTCTTTCTAGGTCAATTACTACCCTGTCTTGCCCTCATCGCTCTTGGACTATACCTAGGGCTATGACTTGTGGTAAGCCACTTGCCTTTTCTGTCTTCTACCTCATCCTTGAGTTTCTTTCTCTATCCTCATACTCTCTCTGCTGCTCTCCGCCACTCTCCTTCAGATGACTACCAGCCTCTCCATTTCCCACAACTCTTCTGTTTACCCCGGGGACTACGACTTCTCATATGGCAGCTTCTACCTTCTACATTCTGTCTAGGTGTGGTCCACTCATGCCTAGTCCTTGCCAGAGTCTGTCTAGGCTTGTGCTGGAGTGCCGCTGTCTATTCAATACTGAATTTGCCACTCCGACTCGTCATCTCTTGGCTGGCTGTTGGGCTTCTGGCTCTTCCATCATTTGAGCGGAGTGAGCGGACTATAGTTTCTGTTATGCTCTTTTGTAATCTCTTTCCACACTGGGTGACCTCGCCGCTCTTGTGGCTAACCATAAACTGCGGGCTCGGCACACTCCATCTTGGCTCAGTCTTGGGTATCTCTCACTATTACCATCATGATCTTTGTTGCCTTACAAGGGAGAGTTCACTCTTTTTGCATTGTTTGCTCGTCTCTGATCATTACTAGAAGTATGTCTACACATGCTGTGGCTGTAGCTTCTTGCTATTACCACCAGAGCCCATTGCTCCACAGTTCCACAGTACGCAGTCTGTCTTTAAGGTTTTTGATATCCACCTCATTCAGTCTAGTATTAAGTGCAACTGTAGACATACCATGTACTTGATCCCCATTATACTCACATCTGATACAGATATTACTTGTACCACTAGTACTACTACCTTATTGCCTAATTCCAACAGGCTCAGTCCCTTGCTGCGCTATTACTGTTTTCCAATTCTAGATTTTTTTTAGGTGGCTGTCAGCCTGACCCACTTATCCGCATGCCCGTTCTCTCTTTTTGCAACATATTTCTCCTTCTTTTTAAGGGCTTTGACCTTTCTCTGCATTGCCAACTCTTTTGCCTTGAACTCTTCCCAATTGCTTCCACATGGGCAGGATTTCCCTGTGGGGTTATTTACCACGAGTTCCAAGTTACCTCTAGCAGTTTTGGTGTGTTTTGTTGGTCAGTTTCGATTTGTTCGCCTCAGGCATCGGTTTATTCCGCCTACTGTTGCTAATTACTATCACAGTGGGTACACCCAGACCTAGTGAGGAGACTTTCTCGGATTGCTGTTGATTTTCCAATTCTGGATCACCATCTTTGCATAGACAGCATGTGTACTGCGCTGAGAGGTCACCTTCATGCCTTTCAACTCCAGTTGCACTCAGACCCCCACATATATAGTGGCACAATATCAGACATGCATAACATTCGATCCCATGTGCAGCTACTGTGCTGTTGCACATAGGACAGACGCTACTATCATCAATACTATTTTCATTGCTTTGTGTCAGTCCTTCTTTATTGATTGCAGTACTATCATCGCCAAGCTCAGTGGCACATGTACTGCTCTTACTGTGGGATACGCCTTTCCTCACCTTACCTTTCCACTCAGTCCCAGATGTCCTATCATTCAGCACTAGGTTTCTGCTCTTAGCCAAGATACCCGGGTCCTTATCGCCTCTCCTCTCTACCATCCCCTCTCTACCGTGCTTTAAGTGGTCCTTGGTCTACTTTTTCCTCTCAGGAATCTGTGCCCTCAGTGCGTGACAGTAGATCTGCCTCTTGAGGCGGTCTTACCACACTGGGCTTGCCTGTAAATTCTACACTTATTTCCTCACTTTCAACCTTGCACAGACAGCATATATACTAGGCTGAGCTGTTTCCCTCTTGGTCTTCTTTCTCTGTTTTATTTAGTCTTTCACAGCTATAGTGTAGCTAACTCTGACTGAGCATTCAACCACACCACCCACTGCAGCCTTTTTGTCACCATGCCAGTTTTCGAGCCTCAGGTCAGGATTGTCTGGAATCATTACACTGTGTATTTGGACATTTCTTTGGGCTACCTCTTGTGTTATCATGATCTAGATAAAAGAACACAGTTCCGGATTAGATAAAATTCTGCATATATAGCCATCTCCTAAACTTCTACTCCGACTTTGCGCAAATTTGAAAACAAGAAAGGGTGGTGCCCATGTACACTAGGATTTCACAACTTTGGGTGTGATCCGATACAATACACAAAATTTGAGAGAAAAATATCCAAGGGTAAGGGTTTGCAATCTCTGATTCTTCTTGTTATTTCAGCAAAGCTATCTGCACAGACACGGTGTTAAAATATATTGTTCTTATTGAAATGAAACTAAACTAGAATGCACACGAGGGAGATGCTGACTCAGGCCTTGGCACTCTGTCTTAACAATGCACGTAGTGATCTTGTGACCTAGATAGTTTATCCGTTGAACTCAAACCAATCTATGATTGTCTTAATATGAATGTGTGCGCTAAATCAGGTGATTCTACCTTGTATTCCAGAGTTACGGCCAAAATTATGTATTCCAGTATACAACCTGTGACCCGGTAACAAGATATGTGATGCATTGTCCTGAAACTCATAGAACTTCTAGCCACCTATAAGATGAATGGATCTGCCAAATTTGGTAATTCTACCCACTTGCGTTCCCGATTTATGGCTAGGATGCATATATTGGGATGCACTTAGTGAACCCCGTGACCTAGATACTTTACTTTTGACCCGAGACTAAATTCTCCTTCTAGCCAATCACAATATGAATGCATGTTTCCAATTTGGTGATTCTACGTTATTGCATTGCAGAGCTTTCGACAAAAATGTGTATTCTGGTATGAACTAAGTTATTCTGTGTCCTCTATGTGTGACCTTTTGATCCCCAACTAAAATTATTTCTAGACAATCATATGTGCCAAATTTGGTAATTCTACCTCATAGGGTTCCACAGATATGCTTCGGACAGACAGACAGACAGCCAGCCACACAGTAAGACACAGCCACACAGTAAGACAGAGACAGACAGACAGCGCCAACCTCAATACTCACACCAGCCTTCTGTGGGATGAGTAATAAGTGGATGCATATGCATGTACAGATACATGAACTAATTTTCTTTTCGGATTAGGACATTTCATCACTTTTTGACTGGGTTGGGGGTGGTTGGCTATCTGGGACAACGGTCATGTGATTTATCTAGTCATCTGTGAGAAGAGATAACAGAAGCCTCATATGGGCTATACTCCAGAGCTTTCCGCAACTTGTATAACGATTTTAACATTTAATGGTGGTCACCCTTCTAAAACTCAGGGGTGAATCGAAAATCATGATTTGTTGTGATGTTTCTAGTTAATCGTAGATAGTCCTTAAAATTTTATCGAGACCTATTCAACAGTAGGCCTAAGAGCATAACTATTTTATAATTTAAGGGTTGGACATTGAAGTCTTATGAAAACCACCCCATGTTTTTGGAATGATAGTTTTATCAGAAGACCATAAGACAGCGATATGGACTTATGGTTTTATCTAAATCCCATAAGAATATTGTGCCTACTTTAATTGAGGGACGTGTTGGAATCAATTTATTTACTTTGAACCCTCAATTCCAGAATCCTATTTTGCAGGTAAGCAGTTGAATATTTTGAAACTAATTTGACTGAGGGTGGGTGTGGGGTGGGGGTGCCTGTTGCTGCATATGGTAGCAACAGCTTCCAGTCAAATTCACTTTAATGTTTATTTAAGAGTAAATCCATTAGACATACAATCCATACACTACTGACAGATATTTTTCAATGTTCATATAATTAAGTGACACATCCCATCGTTCTTCATTGCCGCAAACATAGATAATGCTTCCATATAATTTCACTGACATGACTAGATAGCTTCAGACATCCTGGACATATGGATGGACGTATAGGCATAAGGATAGCTCATGCACATCTACAGGTGGGAATGGTAACACTTACCAAGTTTCAAAAGAATCATAACTGAACTAGGAGTTGCGTTGACACAAAATGATTGTCAGAGATCGACGGATATACATTCTGGACAGACAGATTGTATTGGCATATAGATAGCACACGCACATCTTCACATGGTAATGTTATCCCCTCCCAAATTTCAAAAGAATCACAACTAAACTGCAGGAGTTGCATTGACAAGAAAGGATTGGCAGCAATGGTCAGGCAGAGATGGACATCCATTCTGGACAGACAAGCGGACCTACAGGCATCCGGACAGCACCTGCACATCTTCAAGTGCTAATGATTAGCTTTACCAAGTTACAAACGAATTATAACTAAACTGTAGATGTGTTGACAAGAAGTGGACAGATGTACAGACAGACAGGACAGGTTGATGGAATGGATAGACAGATGGACATGCTGATCACTATTTCCCTTCCGTCTTCCAGACTAGACCGGGGATTATAAAATGTTTGTTTTTAATCAGGCACCATGTGAACACGCTTTCTGTTCAGCATGCATACATGGCTGGTTGGCGCATGAGTCTACATGCCCTGAGGACCGTATATCACTCTGCCAGACGCACCTAAGCCCTTTACATCGCTACATGAAAAACGACCTAGCCAGACTGCGTCTGCAATGTCGGAATTCTGCAGAAGGTTGCGATGCTGTGATGGGTATTGACGGGTTACAAAGCCATGATGCGGAATGTGATTACGGCCTGGTATCATGTCCATGTTTAGGATGTCACAGGGTCCTCCGTAAGGCTGCTCTCTCGCAACACCTTGAAAACTGTGAGTTCTGCACAAGGGAATGTCGCAAGGGATGCGGAATGTTACTGGTTGGTGATGTGGATCGTGATCACAACTGCATCAGTGAACTCCGAGCTTCTGTCGAACTGCTACGATCAGAGATGGTGTGTCGCATAGAGGAACAACGTCGAGAGACTGCGCTCTCACTACAGGTTAGATAAGACATATATGTATTATATAGGCTATGGATCATTTAAATGTGGTAAAAGTGTCAGAAAGCACATGATTACTTAACCCTTTAACACTCAATCGATCTAAAATGGATTCTAGGGTGGCCTTGGTAAATGTACATTTGCACACCAAGAGAAAACTGAAGGATTATATATTAAATAGACCAACTGATATTTCTGTATTGTCAAACATCCTATCACATGGCCAGTGATATGCTTTCAAAATACATTTCTGATTTCACTATCTCATAAATGCTTTTTACTCGCATCGCTAGACATAACAGTTAATGCAAGCGAGCTTCTTGTTGGCCATAAGACATTTTAGAATAACTCTGGTTCTCCTGGTGGGATCTTCTCCAAAATTGAGTGGAAGCTTGCCTGTGCATTCCAAAAGATGTATGCACATTTTGGGGTCAGAGACTAAAAACACAACAGTAGCACCTTAAAGCAGCAGCTTTCAGAAACCCGGTTTTCAAAATATACACGTTTAACGTCGCGAAGACCTGATTGTAAAATATGTCAACGACTCGGTTAGGAGACAAATTTGTCCTTGACTTTATAAATTATAGTTGGTGAATATGTCCATTCATTATTTACTGGCCAAGTCTACCAACAGTCGCTTCTGCAGTGGTCTGGAGAGTGCAGCCATTTGCAGGTCATGAAAAATGTCCATTCACAGACCAAGATAATATTTTAGAAAACTAACCAATGGTATGACTGGCTCTGTAAACGAGCCAGTCATATTGGTGGTAAGTTTTAAAAAAAAAATTCTTATCTGGACTTGTAAACAAACATTCCATATATGAGAAACTGTCTGTTTTCTTGCACATTTTTGCCAGAGAGCTAAATGTTTATTACTGTAAAGATTTTCTTTTGAAAATAACTCACTTATTATAGATTGACTGACAGTCAATGGACCACAATATTATCAGTAACATATCTCCATTAACCATTTAACACTCAAACTACCAAAAAAAATTGTTTCCGCACAGTAGTCTTGAGAAATGTCCTTAAATTGCAGAACAAGGGATACCATTTTTTTTTAATTTACCATGGAAATGAGTTCTTTTGTTCATCAAATCAACATTTTCTATGAGAAAATAAGGGTTAACGGTAATCTTTACTTCATATAAGCTTGTTACCATAAATTTGCGGTGGCAAATTGTAGTGGTTCTCTAAGGTAGTTGGCACACCCACCAAAACCCACACTACAACCACCCAATTCACACCTGACAGCATATCCCCACATTCACATGCTGTCTACAAAGATTGGTATTTGATCAGGTTCTATAATTACCACTATTAATTGATTGATAACATTTTCTCTATTAATTTGCCAGATTCAGCGTGAGCAGTCAGTACAGAGGGAGCGCAGGCAACAGGCGACGATTACCTGTTTACGAGCAGAGCTAGACCGCATCAATAGACAACTGCTGTGTATCATGGACTGTTTTACTGGTAAACTGAAAATAGATGGGTCTACCATGTCAACTTCAAGTCAAGAGAATTTAAAATCATCCTCTTCCAAATGGCATAGACAGGAACGAGAGACTACTTTATGAGAATTGCAAATTTGCGATGTAGAAACTACACATAAATTTATTCTTTTTACTGAAATTGATGGCTTTTCTATTCAGTCAATCTTAGCCCAAGCTTTAAATGAAAATAAATAGGAATCGTAAGGATGTCTTGCACAATGGAGCTATCCAGTTTTATCTATGGCCCACCCATCTTTAGCTAAGCTCCACCAACACTTCACCATGTTGGGATCGATTGATTCTTGAACTGCCAGACTATCACTTTCCAGAAAACTATACAGGTAAGCTGTTGAATATTTTGAAACTAATTTGACTGCGTGCCATTGCTGCCTATGGCAGCAACAGTGCCCCTGCCTATGGCAGCAACAGCGCCCACTTAAATTAGTTTCAAAATATTCAACAGCATCTTTATTAAATAGTAAAGGCATAAAATTTGTACAGCAATGCTTAGTCCGTCATCAAGTAGCTAGGTTATTCATGACATAATGGATTATGACATCAGCTAACACGTCATGTAGTTGATCATGACATCATATGATAGATGGATGAACTGAAAAGGTGCATTATACAACTTTAGATCCTAAGATAAATTATATAAATTTGGATGAAAAATCAATATCTACACTGTACATGCCTGTCTTTTAAAGTTTATATGCCAACACAATTTTGATAGTGATTTATAGGATATCACTGAAATACAATCAAATTCAATCTCACATATATAAGCAGTATACTCATACACTAAGAAATAAGAGATTTTGATTTAACATTTTTCAATTCCGGCAATCTTAGGGCGGGCTTAATAGTAAACAGTGGTGTCGCTGGCATTAACTCTAGTATCGGCAATATTTCAATTTGGTTGTAGAATAGTCGTCCTGTTGAATGCTATTGTACACATATAATTTTCTTAATCAAACTGATTTAACACAAATTGCTTTTCGAAAAGATGTTCCCAATCCAGCAGATTTCGCCAGTTTTCATTGAAATTATGGTGCAAGAGAGATAAATATTGTCTTACAAGACATCAATTGAGTCAATAAATTAGCGTGATTACTTTGCATACAGCTAATCAAATTCTGCCAGAAATCGATCATCGCGTCGGTGGTAGCCTGCCAGATACTGAACAAACGTTGATTTGTTATTAATTGAGGAGGATTCAGGTGAATCGGTGTGTATTTTCTGAAACATTGACATATATGTGAGTTCTATGTGTCATGTCATCTCCACTTTAACATTTAACCCTCGAATTCATTCAACAAAATTTCAACTTTGTCATAGAAAATGTCCATTTGCAGACCAAGAGAAGAATATTTTTGAAAATTTATCAATGGAATGGCTGTCTCAGTTATCGAGCCAGTCATTTCAGTGGTAAATTTTCAAAAACAATCTTCTCTTGGTCTGCAAAGGGACATTTATCAAGACCACTGCAGAGGCCGTTTTTGGCTAATATGAGTGTTAAAGGGTTAAGTATAGTTGTTGTATTGTAGTTATAAAGCTGAGCGCTTCTAGATTCAACAAGAACATAGGCATCCTTTTCTAGCTATGTCCCGCATCTTTCCAACTAAGCTTCCCCACTTTCTATGCATGTTGGGATCGATTTAAAACTTTGAACCCTGAATCTAAGAAAAAATATATATATGTGCCTCTTTGTCCATTTACTAATTTAACACTCATATCAGCCAAAAACGGCTTCTGCAGTGGTCCTGAGAAATGCTCCATCGCAGACCAAGAGAACATGATTTTTGAAAATTTACCACTCGAATGATTGGCTATACTCGAGGTGCTGCTGGAGTGGAGCTGCTGCTGAAGAAACATCCATTAAATCTCTAACCGAAAAATTTGTTCAAGAATATTTAATTTTCTCCTAGAAAAATGCACTTTTGCAGACCAAGTGACGATGAATTAGAAAGTTTATCACTAGAATCACTGGCTCGGATATCAAGCTAGTCATTCCAGTGGTACATTTTCAAAAATAATGTACTCATGGTCTGTATATTGAGATTTCTCAAGACCACTGCAGCAGCTGTCTTTGCTCAGCTTGAGTGTTAACGGGTTAATCGTGACGCCGGGGGAAAATGCCTTCTGATGATATCATGGGAAATGTCTATTTGCAGACGAAGACAATAATATTTTAGAAAACATACCACTGGAATGACTGGCTTGATAATCATTCATTAATAAAATTTCTGTACTTTCTTGACCAATTTCGACAATTAACCCTTTAATGATTACACCTGTCACAAATGTTCATTTACAGGTTAAGATGAGACAATTTTTGATAAATTACCACTGAAAGACTGTAAATGGACATTCAAAAAGCAAAAACTTTAATTTTCTTGAAAAATCTTGACCATTAGAGGGTAAAAATGCTCACGATTGGTGAAAGAAATTGCAATTTGTGTTTAATGAATACCTATTTACAAGCAAAAAGAAGTCTATTTTTGAAAATGTTACACTGAAATGACTGACTCTGTCATCGAAAATAGTCTTCTCTGGGTCTGTAATTTGACCACGGCTTTGGCCGGTTTGATCATTAAATGGTTACATTTTTTCAAATATTTCTTTCTCAGATTACCACAAACAGTGCAACAGTATGAATAACTGCTAGTCACACAGCTCAACACTCTCACCAATGAATTCCCCATAGTGCATTTTCAAGGCAAACATACAGGAAAATTGTTAAATATTTTAAAATTAATTTACTGAAAGCCGTTGCTATTGATGCCTTAGCCATCAACGGCTTCCCAGTCAAATTAATTTCAAAATATTCAACAGAATAAGTTTTATATCATAGAGTATACTTTTTCCGGGATTTCTCGGTGAAAGGGTTAAACGGAGACGGACTGTATGAATTATGTATATAAATGACAGACAGCAATGATTACAGGTACATTAAAAAGTTTATTACAAATATCATACACGTTATGTATATTATTACACGATGCTTACATTTTATACAGTTTTGTCGGGACAAACAGACAAGACAGGAATGGAATTCATTGACTGCAATGAGGTTATAATGTATAAGGCATAGTCACTCTTTGCCTGCAAGTGTCAAAATATGATACTTAGACATGAATCTTTTAGCGTGCTGAATTTCTTGATGATCCGTAAGGGCGGCTACCTTAAGACAGGTTTGACTGTACTAGGAAACTCATCCTGATATAGAAAACTTCAATAGTAGGTTAATAACTATTGCACAATAGCATTAGTAAAATGTTCAGTGGTTAACAAAACAATCAATTTAACCCGGTCAAAGGTGGGCTCTCTAGCGTTCTTGAGGGTTATCAAATTCTTGTGATTTGCTTCAGCAACTCTGAAGGGTTAATGTTATCCCGACTCATTAAATGTATTTAACCCCTCTTGTGTCAACAGCGCATTAAAGAGCTCAAAATACTATTTATTTCAGTTAACCATTTAATTGCCAATACTTTTACAAGGAATTTTGATTTTTGCAGCCAAAAAGAGTATTTTTGTAAATTTAAAACGAAAATTACAAAAGGACATTCGTCAAAAGTGTAATGGCAGCAACAGCCTTCAGTTAAATTAGTTTCAAAATATTCAACAGAATGTTGATTAAATTGTACATTCACCAAAGACAAAGAATTCGTAAGCTTTTATGACAGAGTTTTTTCGTAATAGTGCTATGTCATTTTGACTGTGAGATCAGCTTTCTTGTGACATCATTGATTATGACGTCTGACAATGAGTGACAGATCGCATTCCTCCATTAATTATTTGCGAAGAGAAGCCAGAGGAGATACCCTGTAGATACAGAAAATACTGTACATCTAAACAGGTAAATAATGTAATTTTGAAAACATTTTACTGATGTTTCGTTCTTAATGACCCATCAGCAAAAAACATTATAAAACACTTCCAGTACAGCCCAAAACAATGTTAAGATTTCTGTATAATAGTATTGTCTCATGGTTTTTATTTCATTTCCATTTCATTCTTGTATATATTTCTGTTCCCACGAAATATTACATTTGTTTTGAGCTGTACTGCAAGTGGATCTTAATAAATTGCAGGAGTTATTGCCCTTGATGATGCAAGTGACCAACGGACGTTAAAGGGACTATACCTGAGGGGTATAAATTTAACATATGGAACCATGTCCATAAAACAATTCCAGTGGGTCGATACGCTCATTTTAACATCAATTCTTTATTTATATATATATATATATATATATATATATATATATATATATATATATATATATATACGACTACTCAATATCCAAGATGTAAAGTATGAATTTCACAAATAAAAAAGTGTAAACGCAAATCTGACGGTTACCTACATCTCCGTTTCACAGAGAAACCAGAGTATTCGCTACTTAGCGGTGACTTGCGATTCATCGCTGCTCTTGTATAAACAAAAATTATGCAACTTATTTGTTTGATGTTGCAATAGAATTTTTTTTGGTTTCAGTCCTCTCAGCGTGTAGCTTTTTGATGTTTCCGATCACTGTGGTGCTAGTATTTTGTCTGTCACCAGCGAACTGTCTAGACATAATTAGGATTTTCTGAGTACTTTCCAATTGGATGTTTCGTAAACATAATGCGCCCCTAAATTGAAAACTCATATCCACACACGAGTTTCCAGAAAAACAACACATAATAGCAAATATGTGTGACGAGGTCAGAATTTATGTATAAAAATTTGTATTACATTATGTTACAGCAAAAATACAGAAAATCTTCAAATTTATTTATATCTCGTAGGTAATGCATCTTTAAGTTTTATTAATAATAATTATCTCGCTCTAAGGATTCCAGAATCATCCCACACAGAACATATAATGTTTCTCATTAATTCTCATGATCAAAGGCAATTTACACATTTTCCTTGCGATTTAAATGTCTGCATGCTGAATTTCTGCGGACTACATTTTCCATGGGGCTTAATGCAGGATATGACAATTATTTTGAAAGCAATTTGACTGAAAGTTGTTGGTGGCTAAGCCACCAACAACTTTCAGTCAAATTGTTTTCAAAATATTCAGCAGGTCCAGAGTTAATGACCAATGAAATCAGTGCCTAGTGGCTTGCATCAGTAGTTAACCACTATATGGACACCGATATTTAAAATTCCTAATTACCTTTATATGATAACTGGTGTTCCAGTTGGAAACACCTCTGCTTTTGTTTTCAAGAACAATGTTTCCAAAATGTACAACTGCCTCTATTTTACAGATTCTGTAACAACTAACCTTTTGATATCAGTGCGATAAAGGTGAAACGATTTGACAATTCTATTATTGTAATGTAGGAAGCCAGTTTTAGCCATGCCCCGCCCATCTCTAGCTAAGCTTCACCAATATTTCACCATGTTGGGATTGATCGATTCCTGCACTCTCTGACAATCAACTTCCAGAAAACTAAGTTGGTAAGCTGTTGCATATTTTGGAACAAATTAGTTTCAAAATATTCAACAGCATGTTTTATTAAATAGCAAAGACATACAATTCTTACAACAACGCTTAGTCTGTTATCAACTAGGCGTTCATGATGAACTTATCTACGTCATCCATAGATGGATGATTGATGGATAAACTGGAAAGGTCCATTGGGCAGTGATTGCTTGCTCTTCAGGAACAGATTTTAAGTACAATACTGTCTTTATGGTGAGATAATACCAGATAACATCAGTGTCTAATTTCGATTTAAACTGGCTACTGAATTCAGTTTGTTGAAGACCGTTCATGTCTTCCTGGATCGTGATGACCTCGGAAACCTGGTGCTGGACCAGGTGATGGAAATCTGTCAAGGAAGGATAAGCATGCTGGTCATTATTTAGAAGAATGAAGTACAAGTATATACATTCACTATCGACTGCCTATTACATTGTTATCAAAGTTGATTGTCTGAATGCCTAGTGTTAAATATCGTTTCCTTTGGGACAAGGTTATTTTGTAACCATTTTGATAAGCATCCTGGAGAATTCTATGTCTCACCTTCCCGCTGTTTTTGTTGACCTTTGAATCATACAAATACAGTTCATCAGGAACTGAAAGGCACCCTTCCACCTAAGTTTGTTAAAGATCCCGTCCGTAGAAATTGAGTTATCATGGCAGACATTTTAGATACATTTTCGATGACATTGACATTTTGACAACAAGATAGATACAGTTCTTTAGGAGATCAAGCACAACCATCTACCAAAGTTTGGCTAAGATCCCTTCACATGAACTTGAGTTATCAGGACAAAGATTTTTTTCATTTTTGATGTCCTTGATATTTTGACAGCAAAATTGATACCCTTTTTCTAGACACCCAATGTCAACCTCCAATTCAAGTTTGGAGAAGATTCCTCCTGTCAAACTCAAGCTATCATACTGGATACACACACACACAGATGCATGTGGAGAGCATAAAAATAGAGTTGATAGATCGTATTACTGTCTACGATTGCAACACGATTCCCTAGAGATGGTAAGACGATTATCACAATCATGACAATGGCAAGGGCATTCTTAATCTGGTTCATGTCTCGATACAGGAGCTCTCTAAATAACATTGAAATGATGGGCATCCTCCTTCATTCATCATAAACTGTGATTATACGAATTGGACTAATATAAAACCAGCGTAAATATGGCTTGAATGGGACCTAGAAAATAGGGACCAACTATAAACTGAGCAAACAAATAACTTCACAGCTTCTACCGTCATTATTATCAATATGAAGACTGCAAACACACAATAATAGGACAAATAGTTATGTACCCCCGTACCTTATACCGGATCTACTATCCATTATGAACACACTTTGTGTTTAACATTACATGCTATTTATTTTTTTGAGGGGAGATAATTCTAGTGAAGTGAACATATTTTGCCAAAACCAATACCAAACCCATTCATTTCACAAGGTATCCATTTATCAATCAAAAGCAAATACACATTCTAGAAGTATACCTTGTAAATCCACTTTTACAGAAACCTAAAAAGCCTCCTGGAGAGATAATTCAGGTGAATAAGGATGACATAACACAAGGTATTCGTAAAACGGAGTTAATTATGCAGGTCTTCTAGTTATCAGAATTTTATATCTCAAAGGCTAGATAACTGTGGTAAAGCTAATCAGACAAAGCTGAAATGCAATGGTAGATGCATTCTTCCCACAGGGTATCCATGTACCAAATTTGAAGTCAACATGATTGTAAATTTTGAGAAAAGCTCATTAACATGGGAACAGATTGTGTGCCATGCAAACAGTGTATCAACCTACGGACCAGTGAGCTAAAAATTCAAGAGTTAATACAAAACTTGGTAACAATCTGGTTTAGCAAAAAAAAACCAAGACGCTACCTTGAGTCATCTTTGCCACGTGGACCCATCCAGTAGCCACCACGACCCCCACGAGGAGGGTAAGGAGAATCTCTGTTTAACCTTCGGTCACCAGACGGAGGTCGATCATCATGACTACAAAAACAACAATAACAGATATACGGTAGAAAGGTCATGTTTAATTTTTAGTTATACAAGTATGTCATGGCATTACAGTGTATTGGAATTGACAGGAAATCGAACCCACAACCGGCGAAAGCACCAAGCATCATAGCCCACTAATGCTTCCACCACATCAATGCTGCTGTGTTAGTGTGGTGGAAGCATTTGTGGGCTATGATGCTCGGCGCTTTCACTGGTTGCGGCTTCGATTCCATGTTTAATTCTTATGATCAGTGATTTTAATCTCAATCTATTGCTTCAAGTTAAATTAATTTTTTTAATTAATTTACTCAAAATGGAGGAACCCACAGATCTACATTAATGCTGTAGTAACAAGAGGCGTGTGTCGCTCACCTGGAGCATTATGTATTTTTGTCATAATTGTTGGTGGGTGGTTTAGGAGTAGTCTTCTAAATGAGTTTGTGGACATTTTTGCAAGTCCAATATAGCCACCAAACACGTTACATTTTGATTGGTCCACTACAGCCATGTTTCTGATGTAGTGCCTTCCCTTGAAAAAACTTTAATGGCACTCAGTGCCTAATCATATCTCCCAAATTTCGGCCCAATCTGCTCAGTGGTTCTGGAGTCATTTTGGCAAAAATTAGGTTATTCAAGATGGCCACCAAACCATTTGGCCAATCAAGTTCCCTTGAAACAAACTTGGTGCAGCTCTTACCCTAGATGATATTTCATGCATTTTGAATTGATCCTCCAAGCGGTTTTGGAGAAGATTTTTAAAGACATTTTAAAGGGGCCCGTTTTTTGACAGATCAATTTCTCCTTGAACAAACTTTAATGGCCCTTAGTTCTTAATCATATATCAGAAATTTCGGCCTGATTGCTTTAGCGGTATTGGGGAAGAAGTTGTTTTTGCGAAAACGAGGTCATCCAAGATGGCCGCTGAACCATTTAGTCAATCAAGTTCCCTTGAACAAACTTGGGTCAGCTCTTACCATATATCATATTTCATGAGGTCTGAATTGATCCCTCAAATGGTTTTGGAGAAGACTTTTAAAGACATTTCTAAAAATCAGCTGAAATCCAAGATGGCCGCCGGCCAAATTGGCCGATCGGTTTCGTTTGAACAAAATGCAATCTATATGCCCTAAGGATGCTTCCTGCCAACTATAATTGAGAAGACATTTTCCATTGCTTTAGTATGGGAGCTTTTTGGCGGGAAAATGATCCAAGATGGTCCCCCCCTCAACCGTTTATCCGACAGTTTCGAAAATTGCAAATTTGAGATCAGAATACCTAAACCTATAAAAAACCAATTTCAGCCTCAAAATCCATTAAATAAAAAAATCCAAAATGGCTGCCAAACACGTTATATTTTGATTGGCCCACCGCAGCCATGTTTTTTTATGGATTAACTTCTCTTGAACAAACATTAATGGCCCTTAATCCCTAATCATATATCACAAATTTCGGCCTGATCGCTTCAGCGGTTCTGGGGAAGAAGTGGTTTTTGCAAAAACCATGGCCACTGAACCATTTGGTCAATCAAGTTCCCTTGAACAAACTTGGTTCAGCTCTTACCCTAGATCATATTTCGTGAGTTCTGAATCAATCACTAAAACGGTTTTGGCAGGAGAAGATTTTTAGACGTTTCTAAAAATAGGCCGAAATCCAAGATGGCCGTTGACCAAATTGGCCGATCAGGTTTGTTTGAACAAACTTGAATTTCTATGCCTTAAGGATGCTTCCTGCCAAATATAATTGAAATCGGTCCAGTAGTTCTTGAAAAGAAGACTTTAAATTTCCCATTGCTTTAGTATGGGAGCTTTTGGTGGGAAAATGATCCAAGATGGCCACCAAACCATTTATCTGACAGTTTCTAAAATTGCAAATTTCAAATCAGAATACCTGCCCTGTAGGTGGGGCTTATAATACACCTTTCGTATACTTTGCGTGTCATAAGAGGCGACTAAAGGCGGTAAGGGTGAGGTAACCCTGACAGAAACCTCGAATGCTGAAGACGGAGGTTCCAGGCCGCACGGCGCACTCTAATAAACCATGGATCCACGCACTTAACGCTTATGATCATGTCGATAGTCACTTACAGGACTGGCGGTATGATCAGCGAATGAAAAGAAGAAAGAAGAAATCAGAATACCCAAAAACCTAGATAAAAACAATTTCAGCCTCAAAGTCCATCAAATAAAAAAATCCAATATGGCCACCTAACATGCTATATTTTGATTGGCCCACGGTGGCCATGTGTTTTGACGGATCAACTTCTCTTGAACAAACTTTACTGGCCCTTAGTCCCTAATCATATCTGCAAAATTTTGGCCTGATCCCTTCAGCGGTTCTGGAGAAGTAATTTTCGCTAAAACTAGGTCAACCAAGATGGCCGCCGAACCATTAGACCAATCAAGTTCACCTGAACAAACTTGGTTGAGCTCTTGCCCTGGATCATATTTCATGAGGTTTCCTTCAATCCCTCAAGCGGCTTCAGAGAAGATTTTCAAAGACGTTTCTAAAAATCGGTCAATATCCAAGATGGCCGATCGACTTCGTTTGAACAAACGTGGATCTCTTTGCCCTAAGGATGCTTCCTGCCAAATATAATTGAAATCGTCCCAGCGGTTCTTGAGAAGTCTTAATGGAAAAGTTGACGGATGGATGGACGGACGGATGGTCGCCACGACATAAGCTCACTCGGCCTTTCAGGCCAGGTGAGCTAAAAATCAAAGAATAACGATTTTAAGTAAAAGGTACAATACATCCTAGTTACATACCCTCCTCTGTTAAATCCACCACCGCGTGCCACAAACTGGCGTCCTGGATAGCCAGGTGGTGGGCCTGACAAACCACGACCACCTACAACAGAATAAATCCATTATGTAAGCATGTATCTAGGAATTTATGTGGTATTATGGAATTGTGATTAATGACTGATACACATACCATGAGACTCATCCACACCACGCCTGGTGTGCGTTCTGGAGCATGAATATTTTCAATTCGCCGAGCATATTGTTCAGTCACATGGTAGTTTCGCCCATACATATCTATGGGCGAAACTACCATGTGACCGAACAAAAGCGGATGTAGGATTCAACTCTGGCACTGTAGGTGTGCGAGGTGAACCAGTTTACACAGGAATACAGGCGTTACATGATGTGTATGTGCCTGATAGACAGTGATGAGACATCTGCCCAACCAGCATTGATTATAAGTACAGGATGTGCCAAGGTATCTTTACCTTGAACGATACACACAGTGACCACATGTTTAACCAGCCTGGTTACCAATGGACCACACATTTCTAGCTAAACCCCACAAATTTTTACGCATGTTGGAAACATTTTGAAACTTTGAAACCTAAATGTTCAGAATCTAAATTTCACAGTAAATATACGGGTAAGCTGTTGAATATTTTGAAACTAATTGGACTGGTGGCTCTGACTGCCAAAGGCAGCTACAGCTCCCAGTCTATTTAGTTTCAAAACTATTTAACAGAATGTTTATTATATTGTGAATTCATCAAAGACATACAGTCGAACATTTTTGTGACACACTATTTTAATTCTGTGATGGAGTTAAGACATTTTGATTGGGACATCAGCTAACATGTGATGTATTTGAGTATGACATCAGATACTTGACTGACAGATCTATTGCATATCAACCACATAATTACTCATATATAATTGGTTCAATCTGCATCCATGGAAGGCTACATGCAGGAGAGTGGATGCACAGCAATATGATTCCTACCTTTAATGGGTCCACATTGCCATAGGTGAACTAATCTGGATTAAATAATAGTGCATACCTGGCCCTCCATGTCTGCCATAATTTCCTGATGGTGGAAAGAAACCTCTCCCTCTTGTCGGAAAACCACGGCCACGTTGCTCAAAACCACCTCGACCACGACCATGAATCATTTCTGGCTGCAAACAGTATTTTTATTCCGATTATCATAAAAAAGATAATTATAAGACATTTTGCGCCACTCGTGTCAACAGCACTCCAGACTTCCAGAGTGCTCAAAGTTCTATTCATATTAATTAACACATTTAATGGTCAGGATTTTCAGGCTTCTAATTTTTGTGGCCAAAATAACTTTTTTTATATAAATTTACCACTGAAATTTACAGAAATGGCTTTCTGTTATCCTGCAAGTGGGTATTCCACAAGACCACTGCAGAGATTGGTTTCAGTGGCTTGTCCATTGAAGGGGTAATGGTAAAAACTTCAAGCTTTTGCTTAGCCAGTGTCCATTTGCAGGCCAAGACTACTATTTTTGAAAATTTACCACTACATTGACCAGTCATAAATTGTCAAAAATACTGTTCTCTTAGCCTGCAGAGAAACATTCATCAAGACCCTTGCAGAGTTTGTATTTTTGGCCAGGTTTACCACTGAATTGTTGCATTGACTCAAGCGGGTCTAAATTTATTGATAGTATACGTTAAACATTTGTACCCAAAAGATCACATAGTAAACACCATATTTAAGACAATAAATATTCTAACTTGACAGAGTGCTATTTCTGCCCAGCATTCCGTCAATGTTGTCAGGAAAATCAGCAGATATCAAGTTTAAATTTAATGTCTGCGCAGCCCAGCAAATATCACAACAAAACTACGTGTGCAGGCATTGTCTGTAAAGAAACCCTCTCACTAACATATACTATTTGTTAACCCTTTAACCATCAAATTTATTAAAGAAAATTTTAATTTTCTCAGAAAATGTCCATTGCAGACCAAGAGAAGACTATTAAAAAAAATATACCACTGGAATGACTGGCTTGATAACCGAGCCAGTCATTCCAGTTGTAAATTTCTCTAAATAGTCTTCTCTTGGTCTGCAAATGGACATCTCTCAAGACCATTGCCGAGGCCATTTTGGCTGATATGAGTGTTAAAGGGTTGATTAACAGACTTGACATCCATCATCAGAGCCACACCTGATCCATGTGTCTCGAGGGTGGACCCTGGGATGCTGAACCCTGATTTCTCTCCTCCAGCTTCACAAAGTCATCAACATGCATAGATGGTGGACGACTAGTGTTCGGCATTCGTGAGCGGAACGGATCATGTCGATTGTTGTTTGACATCATTCCTCGGGATAAAATACCACGTCCACGCATTGGTGCAACTATATACAACACAAAATTATATACGTTCAATAACCTAAATATCCAATAAAAAAAAAAGGGGGGGGGGGGGCAATCATAGGCAGTAACAGTTCCCAGTCAAATTAGTTTCAAAATATTCTATTAAGATTTAACTTAATCAAAGACATATAATTCATACACCTTCATAACAGACTTAGTCATTTGGATTGTGACACCAGCTAAAATGTGACATAATTGATTATGACCTAATATACTTGAGTGTCAGATAAGATCCCTCCATTGACAGTGTCACTCACAGTCATTTTACACCAGCAAGATTTCATGATGAAACATTCATTAACTCTTTCAAACCAACAGACTAAATATGATATGTCCTTTAGTATGTGAAGAATACCTTGGTGAATAGTTTGAGAATAATTTATTTGGAAGCTGTTGCTGCCGAATGCGCAGTAAGCAAGACAACATGGGATGAAGGAGTGTTTATTGTGCTGATGAGCATTGCAGCTTCTACTAGAGCTCGGGCGTTTGTTGTAAGATCTACAGGATTGATTTTTCCAGTTTTAGCTATGCTCCGCCCATCTCCATCCAAGCTCCACCCACACATTACGTGTGTTGGGATCGATCCCTGAACTCCCTGACTATCAATTTTCATAAAAAAATATACAGGTAAGCTGTTAAATATTTTGAAACTAATTTGACTGGGTGCTGTTGCTGCATATGGCAGCAACAGCACCCAGTGAAATTAGTTTCAAAATATTCAACAGAATGTTTATTAAATGGCAAGGACACACAATTCGTACAGCGTGTTGGACTATTAAGCATTAAAGATGGACGATATATCACAAACATCACTTAGTCGATTATGATGTCATATGACATCATAAGAAGGATGGATAAACATGGAAAAGTCCATAGACAGTTGATGGTGGTGTTTCATTTGTGAATCATATGAATAGCCAACTTCTTTCTCGGTTCCCTGCAGCATCTGAGGGACTACCTGGGTCCAGTGAGCCATTCTACTTGTCATGCAACATTTCCTGGGTGAGGATCATAACCACTATATGGTTCATCGGCTTCTTAACTTTGGAACTTACAATAAATGGCTTACCAAATGGTTTTCTAGCTCCTCTTCCTCTGTAAATGTTAATTGTGTCTCGTTTGTGACGTTTAAGCCTGCGGGAAAATATAATTCAAATATTATTTACACCTGTGCTATTTAACATGTATGTTTAGGTTGCACCTTTCGCCGACAAATCTCTGAAAAAGTAAATCATTCACAATGTAAATTTTATTCTTTTGAATATTTTGAAATTAATCTAACTGGAATCCATTTCTTCCAGAGGCAGCAACGGCTTCCAGTTAAATTAATTTCAAAATATTCAGCAGATTTCCTGTAAGGTTGTCTTCAAAATGAGATATGTGGAATTCATCGATGAAAGGGTTAGGAAAATGTTATGAAAACTATTTTTGATAATTTTACTGCAGCAGTAATTGGAGCAAAAACATGGCCATTTTAAAACAAGGCTTAAGTGGTATTGTTGACCATTTTGATGCTTTACATATTTGAGATGTTTGGCACAAAATACTTTTCTTAACCCTTTAACCCTCGAATTTATTCAAGAAAATTTCACTTTTTTCATAGAAAAGGTCCATTTGCAGACCAAGAGATGACTATTTTTGAAAATTTACCACTGAAATGACTGGCTCGGTTATCGAGCCAGTCATTCCCGTGTAAATTTTCAAAAATAGTATTCTTTTGGTCTGTAAATGGACATTTCTCAAGACCACTGCAGAAGCTGTTTTTGGCTGATGAGTGTTAAAGGGTTAACCTAAGAAACAACATTTACTTAGTCAAGATCCGTTTGCATGGCAAAAGATTTTCCAGTGATAAGTTTTCAAAAACACTTCTCTTACCATGCAAATGGACATTTAGTAAGACCACTGTAGAAAACAATTTTTTGCTTTCTTGACTATAAAAGCGTTAACATTCTCTCAATACAGCTAGTCACATGTCCCAAGCTTAGACCTGATAATATTGACAAACCCCGAAACATAGGGTTAGATGGGGGAACTAAACACAAAATACAACTAGCATGCACAGTCGATTACACGGCATCGCAAATCTCAACACTTTCCCAAACGTTTACATTTTGACCCCTCATGGGCAACAAGGGGTGGAGTCCAATGTAGCTATCAACACACAGTCCACAATCACACATCGGTAAATCAGACAACAGATTTGGGTGATTTCCCTCAGAGTTGTTTCGGAAGAAACAGTACGGTATACCGGATGAAACCTTTAGGATATTTTACCTTTTGATCCCGCCCACTGGCCCTCATGGACATGGACACAATTCACCTTTCCGGAGTATCCATCGATGAGTTGACATCATATGATATCATAATTAGCTAAACAGCGTGTAGGATGATGTCATAATCATTACGTCATAAATGATTCTATTAGGCCCGTCTTTAACTCTTAATAATCTGACACGTTGTAAGAATTGTATGTCTCTACTATTTAATAGGCAGCAACAGCACCCAGTCAAATTAGTTTCAAAATATTCCAGTTTACCTGTATAGTTTTCTGGAAATTGATAGTCAGGGAGTTCAGAGATCGATCGATCCCAACACGAGCATAGTGTGGGTGGAGCGTAGCTAGAGATGGGCGGGCCAGAGCTAAAAATGGAAAGGTCTATTTGTATGATATATGACCTTTCGACATGGCCCCCCCCCACCCCAACCTGTAGGGGCAGAGGCAGATATAAATGTTGTCTTGTAATCTTAAAATCATATTGTGTAACTGACATACCAAATCTAGTTGAATTACACCAGATGGTTACAGAGGCTAGCGTGACTAACTGAATGTGTATGATACTCAGTGTTTTGATCCTGATACTGGCATCAAATTCATTGTGCTCGATCTTCTGGACATATTTAAGCATATGTCCAAGTTTAGTGCAACATCTTACTGGCACTTATTTATTGCCTAAAGTATCTGCAACATTCCACTTTCTTACCTCAGCTTAGGTTTGACCACCGATACTTCGCTTGTTACAGATGAAGCTTTCTTTAGTTCCTCCACCAAATCAAAGTCCTGGCAGTACTGGGAGATCAGCTGTACAAAGTCACACTCAACAAGCGATGATGATGGCTGGAAGGAAGCCGAAAATAGTATTAATTGATGTAGTTAAACTTTTGATGTCCATGTTCCCAAATATAGTTTTTGCAAGTTGGTACTGAGAAAGGGCTATTTGTGTGTCAAGAAATGATTTTTTACATCTTACGATTAGAATGACTGGCTCGATAATCGAGCATTCGTTGAAAAAACAGAGGTCAAATACAGTACCAGCCAGAACCAACTTTACCATGTCCGCGACTGCGACACGTGCGACTATGACGGATGTAACACTCGACTAAAAAATCTGCGTGCTAAAGTAAACAAGACTGCAGCACAACTCGCACGACGCTCCTACGCGATTATGTGCTTAACTAGGTTTTCCAATGATCGCGGTCGGAAGGCCATGTAGGCTTTGCCAGTGAAATTCTCTGCATGATTACAATCTTTTTTATCTGTGTGGGCGCATGCAGGTGAGCACAAACAGGAGACATGCTTTAACTTAGGGACACACCTGGCTTTCACAAATTATTAGCCAACATTTTTTTAAGCCAAATCTTAACAATTTTAACCATGTTTTGAGATGTCTGCAATCCATGTAGGTATTCTGAAGTTATGCATCAGTTTCATGATATTTAAAGGGGGATAACTCTGTAATGAATAAGTTTGCGGGCACAAAAAAAGCAGAGGCACATCTGCACATGATACTGATAATGTGCACCAAATCTCAGGCTAATCCATTGGGAACTTTACGAGTTGTGTTGACAAGAAATGATTGTCAGAGGACAGATGGACAGAAACTCTGGACAGATGGATGGACGAACAGCTATACGGATAGCACATCTGCACCACCGTACTAACATATGCCCACTCATATAGCTCCACTGTTCATGGCCGTACTTGCAGTCCTTTCATCTCTTGCTATGTGAAATAACATTATACTGTGGGATGCCATCTGCCAATCACATTTTAGTTATTTTTTATTGAGCAATTTCATTAGCTGTGACCCCCAGTACATTTACATTTATGACGTTTCATTAACTTAGCGCAGATATCAAAAGCCCGCAAACAATGTACTCAATAAGGGAGGAGAGCGAGATGGTGAGACCCATGCAATAGGATGATGCATCTCCACATGGTAATGATAATACTTAACAAGTTAAAGTTATGCATTGGCTTCATGATCTTTAAAGGGGCTAACTCTGTAATGAAACATTTCCTGACCATAAAAAAAGCACACACACACATCATACTGATGTGCACGACATTTCACGTTAATTAATTGGGAACTCTAGTAGTTGCATTGACAAGAAATGATTATCAGAGATGGATGGACAGACAGACATTCTGGACAGCCGGATAGGCGTACAGGCATAAGGATAGCACATGCACATGTTCAGGTGGTAGTGAGAACACTTACCAAGTTTCAAAAGAATCTCAACTAAACTGTAGGAGGAGTTATGTTGACGATAAATGAGTGCCAGTGCTGGACAGGCAGACATATGGACAGACATTCTGGGCCGATTGGCGGACATACAGGCATCCGGACAGCACATGCACATTTTCAGGTGGTAATGATTAGCTTAACAAGTTAAAAAGAAATTGTAACTAAACTGTATGAGTCGCGTTCACAAGGAAACAGATGGGTGGATGGACTGACATGTTGATAAAGCCCTGTCTTCCAGACTGGGGGAGGGTGTGGGGGATCTATTTCTAGCTAAGCTACGCACACTTTCTTAACATGTTGGAATCGATTCATATAGTTTGACGCCTGAATTACCAGAATCACAATTTCAAGGTAACCGTTAACTTGTTGAATATTTTGAAACCAAATTGACCGATTTCTTACTAACCTGTGAAGCAGGGTCAGTATCTTCAAGTGCTGGATTGGGCAGCCAGTAAGCGGGATTAAGTTGGTCCTCTCCTGGATCCATCACGATATAGACAGTGCGTCTGGCAAACAGTGCATTCAGTGATTCAGCTGGTGGTAGGACTGGCTCTATTATCGCTGAAAGATAGACCAAGAATATACAACTATTTTAGCTTACATCTAATGGTGGGATCGGATCTGTCACTTAGGTGTCTGACGTCATAATCAGTTAGTCACTAGTTAGCTGATGTGACACTAGTCAAAGCCTGTGCACACAATAGTCGTTTATTATTGCTTAGGTAATTAGGTCCACTGTTCTAAACAAATAGAAGCTGTCAACAGTCACAACTCCTCAAAATTGTAATGGTATGCTTGTGGATGTTCAGTTTCGTCTGATGTAGTGTTACTTTAGCAGTTAGAAGACTATGATCCTTATGTATAGGTATGCAATGCATGTGTCACTTGTGTTATTTTATTTGTTACACACACACAGTGACACATGCACGCACACGCACACACACACACACACACACACACACACACACACACACACAGACACACACTCTCTCTCTTGATATAGAGTACAGATCTTAGTTAGCTTTACTGTTTGACGAAGTAAAAACGAAACAAAAATGCGTCTTTTTTGCGTCAAAACCTCGTAGCATTTCCAGGCGTGGCCAAACACCAAACGCATTTATTTATTTTATAGGTGCGTCTAACGGAAAGTCTAACCCGTCCTACAATATGTTAAACATATCATGAAATATTTTAAACCCGTCACGGAAAAAGTCAAAAATGCGCAATCAAATGTATTCATTAACTCTACAAAGATTCTTACTACGCGTCATTAAACATAAAGTGGAATCGGTCTATAGTCTGTCAAGGACCTGTGCATGTAAATTTAAATTGCAATTGGAGCCGTATATGTGTTAAGTACATGCATCGACTTTAGCTTTTTTGTGGCTGTAAATGATAATTGTCGAAATGTCATCATTGTAATCAATCGTAATTTTGTATAAAATGGACGTGTGTGAACTCCGCACCTGGGTATTCTTTACTGAGTATGAAGCTAGTGTGATGACTGTGCGTATATTTTAATAAATTTTCAATCCACAATTTCTTTTGAAAGATATTCTCTGAAATGGGTTTATTACAATATAGTCTAATTTGAGCCGACGTAATAGGCATAACTTTTTAGAACAATATATGCACCAGTTGCTGCTAGTGTTATGCCAAATTTGTCTTATAACGGAAAGGGAAGCGATTTACAAAATCTGCAAACCTGACATTCGGTTGTTTTCGATTTCGCTATTTCATACATAATATGTAACTGAAAATCTCTGCTTTTACATAGACATGCACATGCGTACGTAGTTGTTTTACCCGTGCCTGGGGTTCGCTCAGGACCGCGAAAAACGTTTTCCGTTATTAACTGAACACTGTACCGCATAGAACGTGAACATTCGCCTTCCTGAACTCCCCCCAGGAGTATCCGAGTACATAACGTTATTACCCGTTTTCGGCAACGGGTATCACCGTCTGATTGGTCGAGAATACACGCATATTTAATCAGATCTAGCAAAGATGGCGTCAACTGTTTAGAAAATAACATATTTTTGTGTGTGCAATTCATCAATCTATGCACATTTCGTGTACGCCAGACTAAAAAGTAGACAGATAACACGGAATAACGAAACTGCCAATCAGAAATTGTGATGCCTATATATTTGACCGCTCCAGCATCTTAACTCAGGCTTATTACTGACAGCGCTTCAAGTTAGTTATCTCGAAAACTGTAAACAAAGACACGCGTCAATGATCGAGTTTATCGGATTGTTTATCTTCAACATTGTTTTTTCGCGACCAGGACGAAATGGATATTATATATATATATTTTGTGTCTGCGGCTCTCTTGCGACAATCAATAACTTTCTCATTATCGGTGACATCACATTTACTAAAACGAATGATAATGCAGGTTACTGGGCCAATATTGGCCTAGTAACCTGCATTATCAGGGAAGTAGGCCCCAAATCTAAACCAATGAATTATCACATTTTACCAATTTGAACCTGAAATCCCAGAATTCCACTTTTACAGTCATTATATAAGTATGATGTTGAATATTTTGAAAGCAATTTGACTGGAAGCTGGCTTTCAGTCAAGTTAGTTTCAAAATATTCACCAGAATTTTGACACATTCGTAACAAATTTATTATTTTCTCTTGTCGTTTGAAATTGTTAATACAATAATAGAAGTACTCCCTTGTTAGAGGCGATATTCCCACCCTGTATTATATTCATAGAATCACAATGATGTCATCGCAATCAAATTTCCCATAATACCCTGGGAGATACGCCATTTTCAGAGGGGCTAATTTAACATTACAAGCAATGGGCCGTTAAACCTTAATTACATTTTCTTTAATATATTGCGAAATTCACTCATGATTTCATGTTTTCTGATACCTGACAGGGTTATTACACATTCTCAGACACAGGATTTAATGGTTTGAACATCAAGGAAAATGTAAACAATGAGTTTGTATGGGCAGTCCTCTTTAGCATGTAGTAAGTTTGCCCCAACTTTAATGGCGGCCGAATTCAAGATGCCCGAATGTGCGAAACTATGAATGATGTGTTTGATTTCTGCGCTAAAGTCTGAGAGCGGTGTATGACCATAACAGCCGCTGTCAGGTCATAGTGCCTAACAGTACATGTATATAGTATATTACTGGCTATATATTGTGCCATATATTTTAAACCAAATATCACTCATCGTGGCGTTGTAAACGTGGAATCAGACACTGATAGTAATGGTGAGACAGCTAATGTGTGGGACAGTGAATCTTCTGATGATGACATGTTTGACGATGAGGAAGCCACCACCACTGGAAAGACTTGAAGATGAACTTGAAGCTGGTACACTACAGATTGAGTGAAATTCTCCAATCAGTGACAAAGAGCTGGTAAAACTTGGGTGGAGCTTAGCTAGAGATGGGGGGGGGGGCATAGCTAAAACTGGATTCCTCCATTGGGCAAAACTATAAGTAAGACTGAGCGGTGGTAGTGAACACCTCACCTAGCACTGTAATAGTAGCATGACAAAATAGCAATCTATCTGTGTTGGTACAAGTACATTATGTAGTAAATTATTAAAAAGTGTACCAACACAAATACTGATAGAATGCTACATGTATTTTGACATGATACTGGTGCACTGCCCGGTCAAGTGTTTACTACCACCACTCAGTCTCACGCCACAATAATAAATTAGCTACTATAATCTCACTCTGTCTGAGTACAGCGTACATTGCTCATAGTGATATTCACTATACCACCACGTACCTCACCGATAATATTTGTTAGAATAAACCAGCACGATTATAATCATGCCAGTTTATTCATTCATTTTGTTGGGTGACATGCATGGTGGTACAGTGGTACCTGATAAGCATGCTAGATTATTCATTAATTTTTCTGGGTGGCATGCATGGTGGTTACAACTCATGTGATGTGAAGCTTGAAAGAAAAAATTCTATGGAAACTAGTAAAAAAATATTTAAATTTCATAGACAACAAAACAGCCCTTAAGCCTATTTATACCTGGAAACGCCTCAGCTGCTCTCGGAGAGCATCTAGACTTCAAAGTTTTCGGGTGGAGAGTTGGTGTTTCCACGTGAGTGACCGCTGAGGACAGTGAATCGCGCATGTCAGGACAGTGAAAGACTAATTCAAGTCAGACCACCAATGACCGATAGGAAAATATCTATTTGCAGAACAAGAGAAGACTATTTTTGAAAATTTATGACTGGAATGACTGGCTCAGTTATCGAGACAGTAATTCCAGTAATAAATTTTCAAAAATAGCCTTTTCTTGGCCTGCAAATAAATATTTCTCAACACCACTGCAGAAACCGGTTTTGGATGATATGAGCCGGGTTCTGCCGATCCGGTTGCTTAGTGGGGTGAACTGTCCCACTTCCTCAAGAAATCATGGGTCCTTTTGACAAATGTTGGATCAAGTACATACATGGAAGATATCTATGTCCTAAACTCAATTAGGCCAATGAACCATGTGTGAAGGTAATGATTGGATGGTGTGAATTTTAGAGCACTAAATGGTGCAAGGGCCCTGCCTCCGCAAAACCCTGCATGAGTGTTAAAGAGTTATGTATATGATGTCATAATGAATCACATCATATGTAGGCTGACGTAGCTAAATCTTTTGAACTTTTAAGAGTCTTTTGTACGAATTGTATGTCTTTACCATTTAGTAAACATTCTGTTGAATATTTAACAACAGACCCCAGTCAAATTACTTGAAATTAGTTTCAAAATATTCAACAGGTTAGCTGTATCTATAGTTACCATGAAATTTGGAATTCAGGATTCAATGTACATACTGATCCCAACACACGGTCACACGGGGCATAGCTAAAAATGTAAAAATCTAAATTTCTGTTTTATCCTCATGCCAATACCAGCTTTTGCTATATTTAACCATTTCACCGACAGGTCCTGAAAACAATGTGGCATGTTAAATGATGATGGTAGCCTAATTTTTCAATCCGAAAGAAAATTTAATTTTAGTATGATGACGTTGAATTAATTACCTACCTACCTTTAAAATCTCCCTCGAGTCCTTTATTTATCTCCATGTTTTGAAAAAATTAGGATACATTTGTCTCCATCCATTCATCATGCTATCTCCTCCCATACAAATGGGTGGAATTCAACCAAATTTGGTATGTTGGTTATCCATATGATTGTGGATTGGCTGACACCATTTATTTTATGTAGTCAGAGATTGGTGTCTTCCAGATTTATCTAGATTTCCCATAGTCCTGCCCACACTCTCGCACATCATTTGACACCCTCTCAATAGTTTTAAATTAAGCCAGATGAGCCACTACATTTAGATAGGACTAGTGATTACAAGATTCTACTATAGCCCTTCAAATCTTTGCAGACCAAGGGAAGACTATCTTTTTAATTTTACCACTGAAATGACTGGCTCAATTATCGAGCCAGTCATTCTACTGGTAAATTTCCTAAAATAGTCGTCTTGCTCTGCTCACAATAGAGGAATTTTTTGACCACCTTGACCATTAAAGAGTTGACATGTCAAATTGTTACCATTGGGTTGGTCAGTTACAAGTTGTACTAGCCCTGGTCAATTTCTGCTAACCTCGCGCTCATGTTAATTTTAACCCCTGCTCTCACAGATCATTTCCCCTTAAGACCTCCAGATTTTTCACAGCGATCCACGCCAGTCTCTGTGTAATGTAACTCCTCCGAAAGCGTGGATGGAATTCAAACAAATGTTGTAGGTTACAAACATAAGTTGACGGATGGACAGCGGACAGCAGATGGTTGCCATGCGTATAAGTGATTTTGACCTTTTGGCCAGAACATCATTGTGTGATGCCGTGTCTCATACATACGTTAACTGCTTGCCGGATTTCAAACTAATTTGGCTGGAAGGACCCTAATGCTTTCGGCTTCCGAACATGCATACAGAATTTTGATTGGTCAATTTTTGTGTAAAAATCTTTGACTTTATGAAAAATTTAGCAGAAATTGTCAAAACGCTACTCCTCATTAACCGCTTGACAGATTGCAAACCTAGTTGGCTGGACATAAATTGCCAAAATGCATATTCTCCATGACCGCTTGGTGGATTATATCCAAATTTTGCGGAAGGATTTTGCAGTAGTTGGCTCTAGAACTTCTATTCAGAATTTTTTTTTTATAATTCTGTGGTTAGCAACAACTGTCATCAGATGAGATATTTTGATAGTTCGCCTCTATGTCGGCCTCATCTCAAAAGAAAAATAGGAAGTGGAAATTAGATAAGGGTATACAGGCAACCTGCTGAACATTTTGAAAAGTTTTGGTAGATAGATAGGTATGTACACACTCGGTATATTTTATAGGCAGCCTTGTTTTACATAGTAGCGGCCTTCTCTGCTGGCAGCCCTTATTGCCATACATCGTCCAGGATACAGTTACTGGTCGTTGGCCCCCTTGTTGATACGCCTTCTAAATTTATTTTATGTTTGAAGTCAATCATCAGAGTTCATTGCTGTCATGAAGTCGAGATTCATGGTTGCATTGCAGCCACATTTCTTGTATTACATTTGGCTCCTCCCCTGGGGTAGTGAATGTGGTCGATTGCTATGACACGCCATCGACCAAACAATCTAGTTATCACTTACTTTCCATCATCAGATAGATCCAAGTTATCAGAGATTGTAACCCACAGCCTATAATTTTTCTTTTGATTACTTCCTGGGTTGTTAAATCTTAATGCATGATCACACAACCGCCTTTATTAAAATTTGAGCAAAATCTGACCAGTTTGTTTCCGATATATCCATAGATTAAAATTTGTACCCAATCTGGATCCAACTTGGTTTTTGTCCAGATCACAGCCAAAGTTTGGAAATCCTTGTTTAGGTTATGTTGCTTTTTTACTGTCGTCTAATAGTACACAACTGTCAAAGCGTCATGAGATTAGTTCAACCAATCAGATTTGCCACTGATGGCTTTTCCAACAATATCTCTGCCAATCAAAGATAACGAGGTTAAATATATACGCGATGACGTCATCAGAATGGAATGGTGTTCCAGTTCAAGACGATTGTCCATTCGGCATTAAATATATCGAGATTTTCACTATAAAAACGCAGAAATTAGACGAATCCCGCGAAAAAACACTACATTAAATACATCTTCTGATAAATCCAGCCACAAATTGATGTAAATAAGTTAAAATCTGCTATACGAATCGCTCAAAGTTTGCTAAGCACGCGAGATACATGTACGGAGAAAACATGTACTGATAAGCGGGTATGCCTAGACTAGGAACCGAGTACCCGTTTGCTTCTAGCCATAGGACTCGTCGAAAGAACTGGAGAACCGCGGTTGGAATTGATGGCGCGTTTAATTTATCGTAAAATTTTCAAACACTACCAAACGCGAAGGGCAGAAAGTTAAACCCGTCATTCAAAATGTCAAACCCGTAGTGTCAAAATTTCAACCCGTCAAGATAAAATTCAAGGCGCGTATTGAGATTTTACCAAACGCGCTATGCCTAAGCAAATCACTACGAGAAAATGACAAGAAAATGACGCCATACAGACGCGTTTTAAACGAGCTTTAGGATGCGTTTAAGTAAGGCTAACTAAGATCTGTACTGTAGCTTAATCTATTTCATTCTATAGATTTAGATCATATTTACTAATGCCTGACAATGTTTTCTTAAGCGTGATAACAAACCATGAGGCCAAATATATAAACTTGAGCGAAAACCTGATGTCTCGAGTATTTTCCAGTATTTCACTGCCCTGGGAAATACTAGTCCCGGGAAATCGCCAACCCTGCTCACTTGTGTAGCGAGGACATTGCATAATAAAGTGTTTCGAATTTTCTACCAGGCCTCAATTACACATTTTGTATAATCTTAAATTAGCTGGCACCTGCAGAATTTTGTGCCTGTCTATCCCAATTTGTAATGTATGTGCACTTATGCGCCTAATAAACTTTTCCATTAGAAGATAGTTTTTTGTACACAAATTTTGTATGAAAAGTATATAGGATCTCAATTTAGAGCCTGAGCAAGATGTTGGCTTAGGATCACTGTAGTTTTTCTAAACAGCCTTTTTCAGGATTGACATAGATCTTTTATTATGTATGTACATGTAACCTTGATCATAACATGTTAAATTGTTTCAATACAATCAAAATTTAACTACAGGTCTTAAATATGGCTGGACAAATTAGCAATTTTGCAATGAGATGAGTACGTGTCTAAGCGTGATTGGTAAACTGGTGATGATGATTTCATTTTATATCATATTGACTAAAATTTAGAGGGTCTGGGCAGGAGTCACAAAGATAGCATACTGCCTGAGTTCACTGCTTACAGTTGCATTGGTCGCTTTTCTGTTAATGCCGAGAGGGTACCTTCAGAAGTTCTCCAGAGACAAATACAACAGTGAATATGAGCTGAGTGTGGGACAGCTTAGCAGAGCATTTATTGACATAGAATCTAAACTTGACTTAGTAAACTATCCTTGTGGATACTAGCATAGTTTGATAAGTTAAGCCTAGTTCTCTATTGTATATCAATATTCTGATAGGCTTAATATTTTGAAACTATTCTACTGAAAGTTGTTGTTGCAGCCTATAGTGAAAACGCTTTACAAAATTCAATTAAATAGTTTGTGCAATAAATAGTATATGTGTTGTATCTGCTGATTAGAGTATCTCTTATGTGAACCTGTATTATATATGGGCTTCTATATTAATTAGCCCCTCTTATTAAAATATCTCGGATATTTAATTTAAAATTTGCCATTTATGATGAGCATTACCCGCCTATTGCAGTATTTCCCAGTATTTCCCGCTTTTTGGGAGCATTTTCAGGGGTAGTATTTACCATATCTCACCCAGTATGTCTTGCACTGGGAAATTGCTGCTAACCATACATGGATGGAGAGATAACATGGAATGGAATAATGGCAGAATCTAGTTTTAGCTATGCCCCGCCCATCTCCAGCTAAGCTCCACCCACACTTCATCTGTGTTGGATCAGTCGATCTCTGAACTTCATGGTTATCAATTTCCAGAAAACTATAAGCAAGCTGTTGAATATTTTGAAATTAATTTGACCGGGTGTGATTGCTGCCACAGGCTAACAACAGCAACCAGTTAAATTAGTTTCAAATATTCAACAGCATGTTTATTAAATAGTAGACATACAATTCATACACCAATGCTTCTTAGTCCGTCATGAATCTATGCATTCATGATGGACTTATCTACGTCATTGATTATGACATCATCCTACACATCATGTAGTTGTTTATGATGTCATATAATTAATGGATAAACTGGAAATGTCCATGGACACAAATCACCAATGATAACAAGATAGTCCACACTGAAACATGAACCCGGTTTGCTGGTTAGAAACACTGGCATGCTGAAAACTGCGACATTGTCTCCTCATTCGGAGATGTGCTTTTACTAACCCGGCGTTTAAATGTTAAGTCAGCCACAATCAACTTCTGCAATGCTCTTGAGAAATGGACAATTGCAAGCCAAGCAGACAATTTCTTCGTAAATTTACCACAAAAATGCCTAGCTCAATAACGGAGCCAGTGATTAGCATAACATTTATTAAAACAGCCTTTCTGGGTCTGCAAATCGACATTTATAAAGCAAAATTCGTGATTATTAACCCTTGAATAGCTAAATTTTATCAATATTTGCTTATTGAATGTACATATGCAGGCTAATAGAAAATTATTTTATAAATTTATCACTGGAATGACTTGCTCGGTTATTGAGCCAGTTATTCCTAAGGTAAATCTCAAAAATAGTATTCTCTTGTCTTGCAAGTGGACATGCCTCAAGATAACTGCAGAGGCCAGTTTTGGCCGGCTTCTCCATGACAGGGTTAAAGGTTGCTGGTATATTGGCCTTCACTCACCAGGAACTGATTGTGGAGTCATATCACGCAGGAGCTTAACAACATTCAACAGGTCCAATAGAAAATCCTTGTCCTTGCACGAGTCCTGAAACGATAGTCATTACATGATACAGTGCTGTACACACGTGTCACATTGTCCAGTGCTTGGAGGAAACATGATGAGCAATTCAGTCATGGAAATTACATTCTCTTTTGGAGACAGGGATATTTTAAGTAATCAACTTTTCAATTTTTCTGCCAATTCAATAAATGTCAAACAGCAGAGTTTGGTCCCAAGCTGACAGAAAAATTTGAAAACATGTTTTGTTTTGAAAATAATCGGCAGGTCTTTAATACGATGTTAGTTCTGATTCATAGATAAGATATTGAAGTGTCAATATGTTAACTAACATAATTCAGCTTAAGAATGATTACTGGGTGTTAATTTAATCTTAGGCCATATTCTCACTAGAGGCGTAACCCAGCATAACACACTACTGACGTATGGCGGTATTCCCGATTAACTCAAACATGTCAAAAAAAGGAGCAACATGTCAGAGAAAATGAGTAATACCCACCCTAACAAAAAAAATTCAGATTTGGGCCTTTCAGACAGAAGTAGCAACTTTTTATTTTTCAAAAATTTTCAAAAAAGGAGGAAATCCGCCAAAAGGAGGCAGAATCTCATCCCTGGATTAACTCTCTCGTGAGAACACAGCCTAAGTCACCGATATATATTTATTACTAATTTATATATTCTAATATGGGTTTTGTACAAGTTTAGAAATGCCAGGTATTCAAGTGGTACATTTTCCAAAATCATCTTGTCTTGGTCTACCAATATACATTTCACAAGACCACTGTTTGGCCGGCTGGCAGCTTAACGGGTTAAATAACAATATAATTGAGAGAAGAATGAGATACTCTAGTTTAATCATACCTTAGCCCATTTGCAAAAATCATTTATCAAATGATTATTGCTGTCCTTTGACCAGCGCATAAGCTCACGTAGATCTGTCGGGGTCAGCTTGTACGTTCTGGCCTCTAACATTAAATCAGGAGCCGAGGTATCCAGTGGATGAATAGTACAGAGAGACAGGAGTAACTTCAGCGTAACCGAAAGTGTGGATAACCATTCAGGAGAAGATTTAATCCGACTCGTATTCAGGCGGTTCAGGAGATTGTACAAGCATGAACCACACTGATCCAGTGCACTGCACAAAAGATAGATCATGTAAGTTAACCAGTTTAACCCCTTTAACCCTCAAATGGGTCAAAAACGCTTTCTGCAGTGGTCTTGAGAAATGTCCATTTGCAGAACAAGACGATTATTTTTTTTAATTTATCACTGGAATGACTGGGTCGATAAACGAGCCAGTCATTTCCAGTGGTAAGTTCTCAAAAATGATCTCGGTCTGCAAATGGACATTTTCTGTGAGGAAATTAAAATTCTCTTAAAAAAACTTACGGGTTAATTAAGAATTTCCACACAGGGATCAATTTGGATCTATGCCCCACTCATTTCTAGTCAAGCTCCGCCCACTTTGTATACATGTTGAAATTCGATTTATATACTTTGTACATTGTATTCGTAGTATCTCAATGTCAAGATAATTATACAGCTAAGGTGCCGATTATTTTGAAACTAGACTTGGGACTGTTGCTGCCTATGGCATAGGCAGCAACATCTCCACCTAAAATTACTTTCAAAATATTCAACAGAATGTTCATTATATCGTAAATTCATTAAAAACATACATTTTCTCCATTTTTGTGACAGACTTTTTGATTTTCATGACAGAATTATGTCATTGTGCTTATGATGTCAGCTAACATGGCACATGTAATTGATTATGATGTCAGATACTTGAGTGACAGATCGGATTCATCCATTGTAAGGCAATCATAGCGATAAAAGTAATGAGTTGAATATTTTGAACTAGCTTCCCATAAAATCAGCTTCGAAATATTCAATAGAATATTTTTTAAATTGAAAATAATTTTTTGTAAATGGTCTTTCTTCGTGGTCAAAGGGTTAAATGCTATATACTAACCCTTTAATGGTCAAGATTGGTCAGGTTAAGAAAATCTCATTTTGGGCGTAACAAACGTCCATTTGCCAGCCAAGAGAAGACTATTTTTGAAAAGTTACCACTGGAATGAATGGCTCGGTAATGAGCCAGTTATTCCAGCGTTAAGTTTAAAAAATACTCTTCCCTTGTCTAGCAAATGGGCACTGACAAAACAAAACTCTTGCTTTCCTTGACCGATCTTGACAATTAAAGGGTTAACTCTATAGCAATCCTTCAACATTCAAGCCAGCCAAAACGGCTTCTGCAATGAGCTTGAAAAATGTCTATTTGCAGACCAAGAGAAGACTATTTTTGAATATTCATCACTGGAATGCCTGGCTCAATAACCGAGTTAGTCATTCCAGCGATAAATGGTAAAAAAAGGCTTTTCTTGGTCTGCAAATAGACATTTTCTATGAGAAAAATTAAATATTCTGTAACAAATTTGAGGGTTAAAGGGTTAATGAAATAACTAGAAACAGTTTTACTCGGATCAAATTAGAAAACGTCGTTTGAGAGTCCCGTCAATTACCGAAAATACTATGTGTTACGTAGCAATTTTATTCAAAGCATTCATACATTTTTTTGTATTATTAGAAAAAATAAAACACCAAAACAAAAAAAACACCAAAAAACCCAAGGAAATTGAAAAAGATTGAGTTTTAGCAGAAAAAAGACCATTTTCATCCAAAATTTTTTTTGCCCTATTAAGTCATTCAATTATTTTAAGCGATTATGCATGATATGCTGTTTACGAGTACATTTACAACAAGAGCTCCGCAAATGGCGCATAATACCCTGCCATGATGACAAGCCAATGAATGAGCTTTTAGAAAATATTTATTTCTTCCTCAGATCCAGACCCGTCAGTAATCCAGTGTCAAAGCGATCCATTAAATGGTCAAGTAGTTATCATCGGAAACCAATTTTCAAGATGGCCCTCGGTGGCTGGCAGTCATCTTCAATTTCGGACCGTCGCTTTCGATAGGTTTCTTCCCCAGACCTAGTCCAACCACGCTATGAAGTTTCAAAGCGATCTGATAAATGGTTAAGGAGTTATCATCTGGAAACCAATTCTCAAGATGGCAGCCTGTAGCTGGTGGCCATCTTGGAGTTCGGATCATTGTCAATTCTGTTAGGTTTCTTCCCCAGACCTAGTCCAACCACCCTCTGAAATTTCAAAACGATCCAATAAACAGTAACAGAGTTATCATCCTGAAACCAATTTTCAAGATGGCCAATGGTGGCTGGCTCTTGAATTTCAGATTATTGTCAATTTCTATAGGATTCTTCCCCAGACCTAGTCCAACCATGCTATGAAGTTTGAAGTGGATCCAATAAACGGTAACGGAGTTATCATCCGGAAACCAATTTTCAAGATGGTTGATGGTGGCTGGGCATCCAGCTTGAATTTTACATCATTGTCAGTTTCGATAGGTTTCTCCTTCAGACATAGTCCAACCACCCTATGAAGTTTCAAAGCGATCCGATAAACGGTTCAGGAGTTATAATCCGGAAACCAATTTTCAAGATGGCCGCCGGTGGCAACCACATTCTGAAGTTTCAAAGCGATCCAACAAATGGTAACGCAGTTTTATACGGAAACAAATTTCCAAGATGGCCGCCGGTGGCTGGCAGCCATCTTGGATTTCGGATCATTGTCGGTTTCGATAGGTTTCTTCCCCAGACCTAGTCCAACCATGCTCTGAAGTTTCAAAGCGATCCGATAAATGGTAATGGTAATGGAGTATCATACGGAAACCAATTTCCAAGATGGCTGCCGGTGGCTGGCAACCATCTTGGATTTCGGATCATTGTTGATTTCGATAGGTTTCTTCCCCAGACCTAGTCCAACCACACTCGGAAATGTCAGTGATCCGACAAATGTCAATGGAGTTATCACCCGGAAACCAATTTTCAAGATGGCCATCAGTGGCCGTCGGCCATATTGGATTTCGGATCATCTTCGTTTTTGATAGGTTTCTTCCCAAGACCTAGTCCAACCACTTTATGAAGTTTCAAAGCGATTCGACATACAGCAACAGAGTTATCATCCGGAAACCACTCTGCCGCCCACCTACCTGGACTGCGCCAATTTTTTTGGCGGGGTATAAAAATCATGAGTTTTGCATTAAAAAGACAATTTTTACCCCAAATCTTGGACCTATTCAGGTGAATCCTTCAAAAGGCACATCTACGCATCATAAAAAAGCTACCTGCCAAGTTTCATTAAATTATTTTAAGCGATTCTGTATGATATGGTGTTTACGAGAAAATTGACAAAAATCATGAGCTTTAGCATTAAAAATCCCATTTTCAATATGCTGTTTACGAGATATTGTGGATGGACGGATGGACAGGCACAGTGATTACTAGGGCTTCCGTACCGGCTAAATATACCCTCTCAATAATGACATCACAATATCTCAAGTTTAAAGCTAAAGCAGCCATATTGGCAACTGCTAAATAATTTGAAATACATTTGCCTGTAACAGCTTCCAGGTAAATTAGTTTCAAAATGCTCAACATAATCGTGTATTTAGACTGTATTTTTTAGTTAAAGGTGCATATTCACACCAGAATGCTTCAAAATAAAATTGTTAAAATTGTATACTTTTAGAAGCTTAAATTGTGCTTAAATAGAATCTCAGTAGGTGCGGGTGAAGCGGGAAAAGTAGGTCACACTGACCTACAGTTGTTACACCACATACCTTAAGTCTATAACGCATGACCAATGTGTCTTTCATCCACATGGTTTTCAAAATAATCATTTAATTTTTTTGTCACCATGGCCTTGACCATTGTCCTTTTGACGCCACATTTATCACATCACGGGGAGTCCACGGGAAACCTTCTGTCCAAGTCTGGTCAAGATCTTTCCAGGAGAACCAGAGTTCTTGACAAATGTGTCTTTCAGGCACATAATTTTTCAAATAATCATTTTAAATCTGGTCACTGAGTCCTTGACCTTTTGACCAAATTTATCACTCATCTTTACGAGGCCAAGCGCAACCTTTTCACCAAAATTGATTGCTGTATACGAAAATCTCTTGAATCTACAGCATGGAATAAGATTTTCTAACTGCCTGCCTGCCTGTCTGACTGACTGACTAAAGGATATTGCAGCTTATTCAGCTGGTCTACCATCAAGCGGCATTGAAATGGATAAATTGATTACGCTTAAGTAAACAGTTTACTCCGTAACAAAACAGATTCTAAACTAACATCCAGAATCTGATGTTATATTTAGGTTTACCGTTTAATGAGACAGAATCCAAGGTTATGTTCAGAGAATAGGAGTGCTGTATGCAGACACGCGAGTATGGAAGGCAAGGCATGCTCTGGATGACCAATGTGCTCTATGAGTGCCTTCACAATTTGAAACAGTGTGTCTTTATCCAGTAAAGCACCCGCCATCTGAAAACAAAATAATATAATATTCATGATAAATTCTCAAAATTAATCTTTTAACCCCCAAATTTGTTCAAGAAAATTTAAATTTTCTCATAGAAAATGTCCATTTGCAGACCAAGAAAATAATTGCGAAAACCTTCAACATTCTAATTATAATTCTCAGATCAGGAACCTGACACTGTATCACAGGGATTGCTATGTTGAGCCATTCTCCGCTTTGACTGGAGCTAACAGGAGATCACAATCGAGAATTAAATTTCAATTAAAATTACAAAAGTAAACTTTTTTATCATGTTTTACAAATTAAAAAGAATGACAAATTTCCAGACTTTCACTTAAAGATTTTGGCTTAAAGCGATGCTAATCACATCTCAAATGTTGTATTGCCCTGATAGATTATGGTTTATAGATTCCATATCATTCATATTCTGTCACATTCCCTTATCTGTATCACAATTATCTGCTTTGTAATATAGCATAAATGTTGAAGTGATCGTCACCATTTTGTCTCCTCTAGGAATAGTGTGTAATGACATGTATGTGAGAATGCATTACATTCTTTATTATGTAATAATCATCTTGTTGAAAATTTTGAAACTCTAATTTGACTGGAAGTTGTTCAACTTCCAGTCAAATTAGTTTCAAAATATTCAACAGCTTAACTGTAAGCTTGCTTTTATATGGCATTGTCATGCTATAGTTGGCACCTCTATGATTGAGCGCATATACCGAGGGAGACACGCTAAGCTTTTTCTGATTGGTTGAAAAGTAAATCATGACAGCCATCATAAGCTGTAGAAATCCACCAACATTTAGCTATTAAAACCTGAATATCTTTCTTTGACGGGATGATAAGAAACTTAAAATCCCAAACATTGTTTATGAGTGGCCTATTAGATCATCTGTATAGATATCATGAGATTCGGTTAGTTGCCCTTTAAGTAATGAATTTTGTGACCCCATAATATTCATCGTATGATGTCAGCGTTGGATTCAGATTACAATACACCTGTTTTCAGAATAGACAAAACTGGCTTCTAAACAGTTACAAAGCTGGACATTAGTTTAGATTCAAGTTCTAGTGTTTCTCTTGCATCTCAAAACATAGTGGTGTCTGAAAGAACTTGTGAGTTATCAATGATTAACTGTAAAATGGGAAATACAAGAAACTGACATCTCATTTCCTATTTAGGAATTCGAAAATATGTAAATAATGCATTTTATTTTATATAAATTATACAAAAGCATCATGTGTGACTGTGTTTTGATACCTTTCTGCTTGTGTTGCCCTTTAACTCTTACACGAGGAAGCCGGCCAAACCTGGCCTATGTAGTGGTCATGGGGAATGTCCATTTGAAGGCCAAGAGAAGACTATTTGTGAAAATTTATCACTGGAATGATTGGCTCAATAACCGAGACAGTCTTTCCAGTGATAAATTTTCAAAAATAGTCTTCTCTTGGTGAGCAAATGGACATTCAATACGTAAATATTTAAATTTTTTGAACAAATTTAGTCATTAAAGGATTAACATTCAGAAGCCTTCACAATACACAGGTGGTCTCTCAATCATGTCAATACTGGTGACATACTATAGGATACATGATTTGGTGCCGTAAACAATGGTAGTTCTTTAAGCCATGTGGTCTCTCGAGGCATGGAGGGATATGATCTGTTACTCAAGTATCTAATGTCATAATCAAATACACCACTAGTTACCCGACATCACACTTAAAATTGTGTACCTCCGTCATGAAAATTTAATAAGACTGTCGTGAAAGTGTACAAATTGTATGTCTTTGGTGAACTTACAATTGAATAAATATTCTGATGAATATTTTGAAACTAATTTGACTGGGAGCAATGGCGCCAAATTCGTTTCAAAATATTCAACAGCTTACCTGTATAGTGTTACCTTGAAATTTATATTCCGGGAATTCAGGGTTACATTACAAATCGATTACGACATAAAAGTGGAAGGAACTTTACTAGAAATGCGTGTGGCATGAATAGAAACGGCTCCATCTATTTTCACTGTAGATTTACACATATACAGCAACAACAGTGCTTTCAAAATGACAACCGCAAGCTTCAATCAATGATGTCTATCTCAATCGTGCGTGCGTGCGTGCGTGCGTGTGCATGCATAGTTGAACGTGTGCATACATGACTGTGTATGTTGGTTTGCAATGTGTAACTGCATCTACATGCATGATCATTCTCACCTTTTCTGGCTCAGAACCCACTTCAAGCTTCACCTCCACATCACAAAGCGCTTGCAGAAATGACTGAAAGTAAAACAAGCCCAAAACTTTCTCGTTACCTGTATGGAATATTGAAGCATTTGGATTTGACTCTTAGTTTACTTACTTACACAAACTGTTTCTCGGACATTATTGCTGTTTTCAGTGGAATTCTAACACACGAATGGCTAGTCCACTAAACTTGGATTCCAAATTATTGGTTTTGATCATATGAAAAACACACTGAAGAGAATTTAACAAATTTAAATGGCCATGGTCTGCTATTTCTGATTAGTGTAACAAGATCTCGCTAGTGCCTCTCCAGACATTGATGGACAAAACATATACATGAATGCAGGCACATTCATTCATTCTCATACTCAAACAAGGTGCTGATACATACACTGATAATGCAGCTTACCGGGTCAGTACCGGACCAATATGGCTCAATATAGGGCCAATACCGGCCCAGTAATCAGCATTATCAGGGTAATGGCCTGTTCTATTCACTTGACCTGTGAATCCTGAACTCTCATCAATCCTTTAACCCGTTAATGGTCATACTGGCCAAAACCGGCCTCTGTTATGGTCTTGTGGAATGTCCATTTACAGGCCCAGAGAATACAATTTTTGAAAATTTACCACTGGAATGACTGGCTCGATAACCGAGCCCGTCATTCCAGCGATAAATTTTCATAAATTTTATTCTCTTGGCCTGTAAAACGACATTCAATACAGGTATTTCATTTTTCTTGACCAAATTTGACCATTAAAAGGTTAATGAACGGGACTTGTGACTTTGTTATGTCCATTTACAAATCAAGAGGCCTTGAGAACTTAGGGTGTACCACTGGAATGACTGGCTCCATTACCAAGCCAGTCATTCTTGTGGCAAATTTTCTAAAAAATTTCAAATTTCCTGAAAATGGGCATTTCTATCGCCAATTTTGGCCGGAATAAGTAGATGTGATGTTTGATAGATAAAATAAATTTGTTTGGTTGGTAAGAGAAGTAAGAAGATTGTGGCTAGATTCTGTAATGGAGTCAAATTTTAAGACTTCAGTCTGTTACAAAGCATTCACCATTAACAGAATGGCGAATAAGCAAAACAAACATACAGCAGTAGTGTTCAGCACTCAGACACCGGGCTGCTTCCTGTGAATCCAGTCCTGGAATTCAATTTGAAAACTGTGCTCCTGTAAGACTACAATATCATTCAGCAAGACTTGTTCCAAAATGAACACCCTTCTTCATTCTCATCAACTCAACGAAGATCTTGCCCTGGGTATGGTGTTGTATACAATCCAGACAATGACTACTAAATATAACTAAAGAAAGCATACTCACAGCAATATTAACTTGTAGGCATATGTGGTATGGTTCATTATTGAACGCAGAAATCTGTTCCAGTAGCTTGCCAATAAGATCACCATAATGTTCTTCATCCTTCCCACTGCAAGACATACGTATAACAGGGTATGGTTTAAAACCTTTTCTCACATGGACCACTCTACATGCACACTGGCTTGTGCGATTATTGCTTTGAGCAATCACGATCGATTATTTAAGAATAATCGTGATTACCTGATTAATCAGCTTGGTTACAATTTACAAAGCCATAAGAACAAATGCGTATCAATGACAAAAGCTGCAATGGTGTTTAGAAATGTCAATGTACAGGCTAAGAGAAGACTATTTTTGAAAATGTATTACTGAAATGCCTGGCTCAATGCTCAAGCCAGATATTCCAGCGATGAATTTTCAAAAATAGTCTCCTCTTGGCCCACAAATGGACATACATTCACTGAGCAAAATGTTGATTTTCATGACAGATCATACAAAAGGCAGGTTTTGACAATTTTATGCAGTAGCAATTATTCATGATTATTCGGTTGTTTAATTTTTAATCATATAAATTCACTATATAAAAAATAATTTCGATTTTCAATTTAATCACATAATCGAGAAAACCTTCATGCAGATGTTAGTGTTACTTTCGCTGAGAGTGAGGAAAATTTGATCCATTTATTGCTCGTTAAGTTTTCAAAGTCAAAGCTTGACTTAGTGAATTCCATTTATAGGTGACCAAGAGAAGGCGTCATTTTCTTAATTTACCTCTGACATGACAAACTCAAATAGCAACCTACTCATTTCAGGGATCAATTTTAAAAAAATTGCAAATGGACATTTCTCAAGACCACTGCACTGGGTGGTTTTGACCGACTTTACCATTAAGTGATAGAGTGAGTGAAATCAGGGAAGTTTAAAAAAATACATTTTCATTTCCCTTAATTGATGAATCCAGTTTCTTGGTTAATCATATGACATCATAATCAACACGGCCGCTTGTAGGCTGACGTCATAATCAATTACATCATGAATGACTCGATTTATCATCTTAAATACTTAATAGTCCATCAGGTTGTACGAATTGTATATTTAATAAACATGCTGTTGAATATTTTGAAACTAATTTGACTGGGTGCTGTTGCCACCACTAATTTTCGTTAACCGAATCAATTTACTGAGCACAGGATGAATGATTCTATTAATATAAACAGGATGAGCAATTCTATTAAATACAGATATAAACATTCAATATAACTGTTTCAGTCCCACCATCTCCACACCCCATCCTTAAACAACATACATGGCTCTAAGAAACTGCAGCATATCCCACCCACCATTCACACACCCCATCATTTTGCACAACATACCCTGCTCTAAGAAACTGTAGCACGTTCCCCAATCTACACACCCCCATCCTTACGCAACATACCCTGCTCTAAGAAATCGTAGCATGTCCCCCCAAACATAACCTGCTCTAAGAAACTGTAACATGTCCCACCAGCTACACACCCCCATCCTTACACAACATACCGTACTCTAAGAGACTGTAGCACATTCCCCAATCTACACAAACCCATCCTTACACAACATACATGTACCAGGCTCTAAGAAACTGTAGTACGTTCCCCATTCTACACACCCCATCCTTACACAACATACCCTGCTCTAAGAAACTGTAGTACGTTCCCCCATTCTACACAAACCCATCCTTACACAACATACCCTGCTCTAAGAAACTGTAGTACATAACCCCATCTCCACAAACCCATCGTTACACAACATACCCTGCTCTAAGATTATAAGACACTGTAACATGTCCCCCAAACATACCCTGCCCTAAGAAACTGTAACATGTCCCACCATCTACACAAACCCATCCTTATACATGTCCTGCTCTAAGAAACTGTAATGTGTCCCACCATCTACACGAACCCATCCTTACACAACATATCCTGCTCTAAGATACCGTAACATGTCCCCCAAACATACCCTGCTCTAAGAAACTGTAACATGTCCCACCATCTACACACCCTATCCTTACACAACATACCCGGCTCAAAGAAACTGTAGCGTATCCCACCCACCAATCACACACCCCATCTTTACACAACATACCCTGCTCTAAGAAACTGTAGCACGTTCCCCAACCTACACACCCCCATCCTTACACAACATATGCTGCTCTAACAAACTGTAGTACATTCCACCCACCCCACCCCATCTACACAACCCATCCTTATACAACATACGCTGCTTTAAGAAACTGTAGCACGTCTCGCCATCTACACACCCCATTCCTTACACAACATACCCTGCTCTAAGAAACTGTACCATTTCCCTCAAACATACCCTGCTCTAAGAAACTGTTACATGTCCCACCATCTACACACCCCATCCTTATACAACATACCCTCCTCAAAGAAACTGAAGCATATCTCACCATCAACACACTCCATCCTTATACAACATACACCGCGCTAACAAACTGTAGCACATTCCACAATCTACACACACCCATCCTTACACAACATATCCCGCTCTAAGAAACTGCACCATGTTCCGAAGCATACCCTGATCTAAGAAACTGTAACATGTCCGCCAAACATACACTGCTCTAAGAAAATGTAGCGTGTCCCACCATCTGCACACCCCATCCTTACACAACATAACCTGCTCTAAGAGACTGTAGCACGTCTCACCATCAACACACCCCATAGTTATACAACATACACTGCTCGAAGAAACTGTAGCACGTCTCACCAACTCCACATCCCATCCTACCACAATATACACTGCTGTAAGATACTGTAGCACATCCCACCATCTACACACCCTATCCTACCACAACATACCCCGCTCCAAGATACTGTAGCACATCCCACCATATACACATCCCATCCTTACACAATATACCCTGCTCTAAGAAACTGTAGCATGTTCCCCCACCCCCCACCCCCTATCTACACAAACCCATCCTACCACAAGATACCCTGCTCTAACATACTGTAGCACGTCTCCCCATCTACACACTCCACCCTTACACAACATACCCTGCTCTAAGAAACTGTAGCACTGCCACTTTAATGGATGACTGTGTGATGAGGTGCGTGAGCAGATCAAATACATGATTAATGGGGTGTACTCCGGCGACCACCGCTGCCTGCTGCGTCTCCTCAGGCTTGTTCAGGTCATGTGTCTGTATACTCTCCAGAATCATGTCTAAAAGACATCTGAAAAGCAGTTCATACCGAATTCAAATTGTGAAATTTAATGAGATAAAAGTATGATTGCGGACTAGATAATGGTGATGATATGTTTTCTTTCTATGATTCTGTATAATTAATAACATTTTTGACAAAACAAATTTAACGATCAGGTACATAAATCAATTACGGTATAATTTAAGAAAAGTTCTGTTGAATATATTATGACTAATTTGACTGGGAGCTGTTAGTCCCGCAAGCAGCATCAAAAAAGCATCCGCTGTTGTTTCTACGAGAATTCTTAATACTTACTAGATGTACTATTATGATAATGTCTATTATCTAGTCTAGCTCAAAATAAACAATTAAAACTCTGCACTCTCCTGATCCTGCCCCTACTGTGTCCGGGAATACCATAGCCGCAGGTACCGAGTCAATTCCCAATCACAGTCAGATTCATCTTATATTTGCCTTGACAAACAGCGAAAGCAGCTCAGCCTCACCTCAGCGGGGCGGCTGAGGCAGGGCCATAGTACATCTGGTAAGTATTAAGAATTCTCGTAGAAACAAAAGCGGATGCTTTTTTTATTCTACTTCGAATAATACTTACCAGATGTACTATTATGATAAACTCCGGATTTCAACAGCCAGGAAATACCGGTGGGAGGAGGTGAGGCTCGAACCAGCACTCATCTACCATCCAACAGAGAAGGTTGTGAAGAGACTAGAACCCTGGCATATGCTTGGGTTCTGCCATCTGACTCAGAGTGCTAAACTTCCATTGTCTAGACTGCGCTCCCACCCCCCACCCCCCCTCTTTTGTCCGCACAAAATCCAGAGGGCTGTCGAAAAAGGGGATGCAACACCCACCTGACCCGTGTCAGCCCCATGTCTCAGCTAGGCCAGTCCAGAAGACTGCAAAGAAGCTACTACAACTTCTAATTTTGAAAAAATATCAGTATATCGATTAATTCTTCAAATTGGAATGAGTCTAATGTCTGTTTGAGAGGATAAGTATACTCTTACACCAGACTATTTACCTAAACAGTCTGGTATTTCGACTGTAAGTAAATTATTTATAGTCACTTAATTAATGTAAACACTCACCATTTTGAGTGCTTGGTCTTTTCTTGTTCATCACAGGAGCTCGGCCCAATCCACGGTCATTCTCAGGTCATGTGTATGGCCATTGTTCAGTGCAAGTGGAAGAACTTGTGATGTGTGCGAAATAGTGGTCGGATGTGGCTTAGATTCGATAAATTGGTGACGGCTACCGAATTAAGTGTGCTGGAGATGTCGCGAAGGTAGAAATCAGTGAATGACGACTCGGCATGCCATTGTGCTACAGACATCACCTCCTCTAATGAGACACCCTTATAAAGGGCCGATGATGCTGCTAGTGCTCGGACCTGATGGGCATTCGCATGATCAATCTGCTTTCCTGTAGCGATTTTGTGCGACATCTGAATAGCATCAACTATCCAACGAGAAATGGTATCTTTCGAGGCGCGCAAACAGTCTCCATCTGAAATTTGGGAGAAAGAATAAACTTGTTCAATGGTTTGAGATTGAGAATTGGTCTCCATCCTCCGGTACATTTCGGAACGAGGAACAAAATCGAATAGAAGCCTAGGGATGACTGATTGCGGACTAGATGAATCGCGTTCTTCTGCTGAAGAGATTCTATTTCTGAGCAAATGGCATCTAGACGATCGGATTCCCTTGTATTGGGAGTCCACACTGGAGTCGATGTTAACGGAACTAACGATTGACGGATGGGCCAGTCCGGTTCGTAGCCGTTTCTTAACCACTGACAGACTAAACAATCTCGCACGACCTGTTCCCATTGGCTTGAGAACAGTTGAAGTCTGTCTCCGATGGTAGGAATCTGGACACAGCTGGTGGTCAAGTTTGTACGATAAGACGCTAAATCGCTTGGGTGAAGATTCTCGACTCCTTCGTTCCTGACGTCACCGGAACTGATTCCGCTGGAAATCCGTCAGGACCGGCCTCCACGGCTTCTTGGAATATGACGGTTCGGAACCGCCACCACGGCTATCCTTACGGTAACCGCCGCAGCCCGAACCGCCACCCTTCCTGTCATCCTCATACGGCCTCTTATTAGAGGACTTGTATGAGGACGAATGGCCAGGTCCCTGAGATCCGGATGCCCGATGGGCATCACGGCCAGAAGGGCGATCTCTGGCGCTGCCTCTGCTGCTCTTGCCAATGCTGGTTGTAGGACTGTTGCGGCTGAGTCCTTTTCGTCGACTTCCACAATTTGCCGACTACTTCTTGTTCCGCAACCATTGACGCGACCTTGCCGAGCCGCCGAACAAGCCTGGAACAATGAAAGGCGCAGAAGACAACGCAGCCCTCATCTCAGGTCCGGTTCTACACAATCAAGAACCAGTCTCCGTCGCTCTGCCAACGATCTGGTGATCACCCTGGCCAGGCAATGTTGGGACAAGCGCATGGTGTTCCGAACAACTCCGGGAGCAGCCTCTGGCACTTGCCCACCTTCCGCCGCGCAGGTCAGCATACCCTGCCGGACGGTACATCCGTGCGAGAGCGCAGCCATGGCTGCCCTCGCCGCATCTTCAATGAGAGTCAGCTCATTGAACGGATCTTTATTGGCTTGGGAAACTAAAGGACGAGAACGCCCCTTAGATTTTCCAGCCAACGGCCTATTCAGTGCCTCTTGCTCCCCGACAGAAAGCCGTGGAACCCGGGCATACTGATGGTAGGCCTGCTCAGGAAAACGGACCCTACTCCTTATCCCCTTTGGGGCCTTGGGCAATGCATACTCTGGCTGAACCAGACGATATGCCGCAACCTCCAACATGTCGGAAGTCTGCGTGTCCAAGGAGTGTCGGCATGGCCGAAGAGCCACTTGACAGAGCACTAGCCGCCCGCTCTGACATCCGTTTCATCGCCAGATCGCGCTGAGATCCTAGATCCGATGCCAACCCGAGACGGTCGGACATCCAACCAAGGACCTGCACCCATTCAGCTTCGGTGCAGAAAGCGGATTCGTCCATCAATGGACTACCATTTTCATCCTCCTCACCCTTGGATGAGTAGGCCACCGACGATCCATGCTGAGAACTATGGCCCGCACTTCTGCCTACATGAGGCGCATCCATAGCCCGACTACTAGCGGCATCGGTGTCCAACGAATCGCCGGACACGGATTCACCACAGTCCATCGACTCCAGCACGGGAGCCGTGACCACAGCCGCTTGTACTACGGTAGGTTTCGGCATTCCGAGAGGAGCCGCACCTAACGCCGCCGGGATGCCGCTAGGAACCGTAAAACACGGTTCCACCGACAACACGGGTTGCACGAAATCCGGGTGGAAAATGCCTGACGGAACGTCGACATCACCACCCGCTTGGCAAACCCGTACAAATCCCGAGGGAGATCCCTGGGATATACTAGGCATAGCCGTCAGCGAGATATCCAGCATGCCGGAATCTTCCATTAGAAGAAGATCTTCCTCCTCCGCCATCGTCTCTTGAGCCAAGGTCAGAGAAGGGACAGCTGCTCGTCCCTCCGCAGAACTAGCCGGACCACCTAAAGGTTGCCCTGCACCAGCCTGCATCGTCGGGATCGTGGACTGCAATGACTCAAACATTGCCTTGAACTGGGCCGCCCATACGCCCAGTGCTGAATCCATACGTTCATTCAGATGACCTTCCAGTCCTCTCATCGACGCCTGATCCAGCTTGGCCGCCTTGTCCCTCGCGATCCTCTCCAAACGCGCACGACGATCTCGATCGAATTCCACCACCATTTCCGACGCACACATCACAGGGACTTCCCACCTTGCACAAGCCACACAATGATGGCCTGAATACTTCCGCTTCATGAATCTGTTGCATTTCTGGCACGTGTCCTGGTTCTTGGCTTTCTGCGAACACAGAGAAGAATTAAAACGCTGCACATGACAAACGATGACGAGCACACACAATTGACTTGATTGTAAAAAAGAATTACTTTAGAAACATTAACTTTCTCTTAAATTAATGACAATCAAGTCTTTAGGCAGGAAATATTTGAAACTTTTTTGAGTGAAAATTAATAAACACAACTTGGAAGTTAACTAACGTTAATACAGCCAAGAAATAAACGCCGATCGCTACAAACACCCTCGATAATGAAGCGAGAGCTAAAAATCGGCGTAAAACAGAGTGCATAGACACGCCAAGCCAAGTGAAATAGTAATCATGGGCGCCGCCATCTTGGCTAAGGGCGCATCCATCTTGGAAGGAACCGAGTCGCAAGAGAAATTAACCGAGTACCCGGATTAAAACTAAATAGTTAACGGGTACAGAGCAACTCCAACAATGGCTACCATTTTAGAATAATGTGCCAATTTAAGGAAATTTCAAACAGTCATTATGGCACGAATGTACAAATTTTAGATTGATACAACCTGCCCCTGTGATGATTTTCCTTTTTCCTCCATGAAGCCAACGATGATTCACGAATAACATGCTTAAATCCACTTAAAATTGCAAAATTTTGAGCTAATAAAACATGCGACTTTTCAAGAGCGCAAAATAGACGAATCTGACTGTGATTGGGAATTGACTCGGTACCTGCAGCTATGGTATTCCCGGACACAGTATGGGCAGGACTAGGAGAGTGCAGAGTTTTAATTGTTTATTTTGAGCTAGACTAGATAATAGACATTATCATAATAGTACATCTCGTAAGTTTTATTCGAAGTAGAAACATGTTTCAGTTAAATTAGTTTCAAACTATTCAAGAGCTTATCTCCATAATTGTCTTGAAATTGACATGTTGAACCTTCAAAGGGTTAACTTTCCATGATTTTGCCATGAGCATTGAGAAAGCATGCACATTTTCCATGATTTCAAACTAATTACATGTACTAATTTGACAGGAATCTGTTGCTACCTTATGCATCAACAGCTAACAGTTAAATTGACTACAAAATATTCAATCTCTAACCAGCCTTAGTTGTCTAGAAATGAAGTTACTGGGATTTCAGCAAAGAATGCGTTTAAATGAATTATAGCAATTCATGTAAAGAGAAGATGGTGATGTGGCAGGAACGGCTCAGGATTCCAAACCAGGCATCACATAATCACACGTTCTTAACTCGGTACAGATTGGAATACGATCATAGAAGATTTCAGGGTAAATTTCTTCCCTCCTTAATACGCTCACAACACAGGGCTATAAATGTGTACAAGTATTCCAATTGAGTGATCCATTTCTACTTATTCCCAGCCTATTTCCAACTAAGCTTTTTACGTGTAAAAGAATAAATTTGAACTATACAGTTAAGCTGTTGAATATTTTGAAAATAATTTGACTGGGGGCTGTTGCTGCCTATGGCAACAAGAGCTCCCTGTGAAATTAGTTTCAAACATGCTTTTCGATTTTCATAATCAGCCTACATCATTATGATTGTGATGTCAGCTAACATGTAATGTATGTGACTATGACATCATATACTTGAGTGACAGATTGGAAACAGTGATGAGCACTGGCACTACACTTATGATAATGGCATTCAGAGGAATTGGTATGCATAAGCTATGCTAATATACGATCCCAAGTGCACCAAACATAAAAGAGGTAAAGGTGCCTCTATCGCTCACTTGGAATTATTGGCCACTGGCACAATCGAATAAAATAAGATGACCACTGGAAAAATTTACCAATTAGATTTCTGTGAAAAAGATTTAGCCAAGTTTTATTAAAATTGGCCCAGCGGTTAATAAGTAGTCTTTTCATGATTTTCTCAAAAATTTGCAGAAAATACAAAATGTTCCCCCAAAATGATAAATTCTGATTGATTCATGGCGGACATGTTTTTTTTACATATATTTTGGCCAACAAGTTCAGCGGTTCCGGAGAAGTCGTTTTCGCGAAAACCAGGTCATTCAAGATGGCCAACGAACCATTTGGCAAATCAAGTTCCTTCAAACAAACTTGGTTCTGCTCATGCCATAGATCATAATCTATGAGGTTTGAGATTTTTAAAGGCGTTTCTAAAAGTCGGCAAAAATCCAAGAGGACCGCTGGCCAAATTATCCGATCGTCTTCCTTTGAACAAACTTGTACCCCTATGCCATATGGATGCTCCCTGTTAAATATAGTTGAAATCGGTCCAGCGGTTTTATATTTTTAATTTCTCATTGCTTTAGTATAGGAGTATTTGGCGGTAAAGATCCAGGATGCCCAACAAACCGTTTATTCGACAGTTTCGAAAATGGCAAATTTGAAATCAGAATACGCAAAAAAACATTATAAAACCAATTTCGGCTTCAAAATCTATCAAATAAAAATATTCAATATGGCCGCCAAACACACTGCATTTTGAGTGGTTCATGGTGGCCATGTTTTTTTACTTATCAACTTTCCTTGAACAAACTTTAATGCCCCTTAGTCCCTAATCATATCTCCCAAATTTCGGCCCAATCCATTCAGCGTTTCTGGAGAAGACGTCATTTTCGGGAAAAATAGGTCATTCAACTTGGCTTACCTCTTGCCCTAGATGATATTTCATGAGTTGTGAATCGATTCCCCATGCGGTTTCTGAGATTTTTAAAAGGCATTTCTAATATCGGCCGAAATCCAAGATGGCCACCGGCCAAATTGGCCTATTGGCTTCATTTGAACAAACTTGGATCCCTATGCCCTAAGGGTGATTTCTGTCAAAAATAATATAAATCAGCTCAGTGTTTCTCAGGAAGAAGACATTTTAAATTTCGTATTGCTTTAGTATGGGAGTTTTTGGCGGGAAAATGATCCAAGATGACTGTCAAACCGTTTATCCAACAGTTTCAAAAATGGCAATTTTGAGATCAGAATAGCAGAAAGCATATATAAAACCAATTTCGACCTTAAAATCCCTCAAATAAAAAATTCCAATATGGTCGCCAAACATGTTACATTTTGATTGGTTTATGGCGGCCATGTTTTTCGACGGTTCAATTTCCATTGAACAAACTTTAATGGCCCTTAGTCTGTAATCATATCTCCCAAATTTCGGCCTGATCCCTTCAGTGGTTCTGGAGAAGTCGTTTTCGCGAAAACTAGGTTGTCCAGGATGGCCGCCAAACCATTTGATCAATCAAGTTCTCTTGAACAAAGTTGGCTTACATCTTGCCCTAGATGATGTTTCATGAGTTTTGAATTGTTTCCCCCAGCAGTTTCAGAGATTTTTAAATAGTTTTCTAAAAATCGGCTGAAATCGAAGATAGCCATCGACCAAATTGGCCGATCGCCTTCGTTTGAACAAACTTGGATCTTTATGCTCTAAGGATGCTTCCTGGCAAATATAATTGAAACCGGCCAAGTGGTTCTTGAGGTCGCTTATGGAAAAAGTTGACGGACAGACAGAGACAGACAGACGACGGACGGACGGTCGCCACGGCATAAGCTCACATGGCCATTCTGAAAATAATGCCTATATTAAGAATTTTTTACACTTTAAGCCTTTAACACTTACAAACCAGAAACACGTAATTCTTTATGATGCAAGGAATCTTCTGTTGAATTTTTTGAAACTATTTTGACTGGGACCTGTTGTTGGCACTGGCAGCAACATGGTCCAGTAGAATTAGTTTCAAAATATACAATAACTTCGCTGTATAGTTGTTTTGAAATTGAAATACTGTAATTTCAAGTGCTAAAGCGTTAATCACAGCCACTTACCTAGCTATAACATTTGCAGTAGGTGAGCCGAGGTCTGCTAGCTGCCAGCATACTCGTCTCAGGACATGCTGTAGAGGCTGACACATGGATCCTGAGAAGAAAAATGTATTATGTAATAAAATCTTAAAAAATGAAATGCTTAAGTCTCGACGCATAAAATAAATCTCAGAAAGATGTGCATACATTGTAATAATGATGTCAGTGCATTAATAAATACCTATATAAAGCTTAGTGATCACAGGCCTGATAACGCAACAGTAGCAGAACCAAAAGCAAAGATCAGCTACACACAAAACTTAAGCTGAAATGAAAGTCACTATGCTCAAATTACAGGGGGAATGATCTCTTTACAGTGTAATATTGACATAGATTATTGAGCCAGTCATTCCAGTGATAAATTTTCAAAAATAGCCTTATTTTGCCAGCAAATAGACATTTACTGAGTAGAAATTGTCAATTTTCTTTAAAAATGTTGACCATTAAAGGATTAGAGCCATTATAAGGTTTGGTGACCACAGGCCTGATACGTTAACTGTAACAGAGATAAACACAAAACTTAACCTGTCCTATAGATGCAGTACTATAGGTGTATATAAAGTTTGGTGACCACAGGCCTGATACGTTAACTGTAACAGAGATAAACACAAAACTTAACTTGTCAGCATTATGTGAAACGCAACTCTTAATCTGGACTGACAAAATACCTACATTGCAAATACAGGAGAAAATTATATGAAATCATTGGAGGATCGATATAGATGCAGTAGTATAGGTGTATATAAAGTTTGATGACCATAGGCCTGATAGTTTAGCATAGGACTGTGCGGTATACCGGTATTGAAACCATCACCGGTTTTGTAGATGTGACGGTTCGAAAACCTGTGTCATTATCTAATAACCGTAAAACCGCATATTTATGAAACAAGAGGCCCAAGGTGCCTGTATCACTCACCTGGAACATAGGCATTTAAACTAGAAAGGTGACTGGCTATAAGTAGGGTTTCTACAGTTGTTTTTGTGAAAACTAAGTGATCCAAGATGGCTATTAAACAAATTTGGACTTTTGCCCTAGATGATGTTTCACGAGTCTTGAATTGATTCTGCAAGCGGTTTCGGAGATTTTTAAAGATGTTTCTAAAAATCGGGCAAAATCCAAGATGGCCACCGGCCAAATTGGCCGATCGGCTTTGTTTGAACAAACTTGAATCTCTACACTCTAAGGATGCTTCCTGTCAAATATAATTGAAATCGGTCCAGCAGTTCTCGAGAAGACATTTTAAATTTCCCATTGCTTTAGTATGGGAGCTTTTGGCGGGAAAATGATCCAAGATGGCTGCCAAACCATTTATCTGAGAGGTTCGAAAATTGCAAATTTGAGATCAGGATAACCAAAAGCATATATAAAACCAATTTCAGCCTCAAAATCTGTCAAATAAAAATACCCAATATGGTTGCCAAACACACTATATATTTTGATCGGCCCACGGCGGCCATGTTTTTTTATGGATCACCTTCCCTTGAACAAACTTTAATGGCCCTTAGTCCCTAATCATATCTGCCAAATTTTGGCCCGATCCCCTCAGTGGTTCCAGAGAAGTAGTTTTCGCTAAAACTAGGTCAACCAACCTTTCAGGCCAGGTGAGCTAAAAACTGGTTTTGTCAATGTATCTTTTTAAATAGTATGTTTGTACTGCATAAAACTGAATCCATATGACTAATTATTATATAACTTCCGCTAAATAAACCGGGGAAAGAGGGGTCTTTTTCATTTGTATATCGCGAGAATGTTGCTAGATCGCATTGCTACGTACGTTCAGAACTTGTAATCTGCTAGCGTTTTATTAACTTCTATGATACACGCTCGTAAGTTGAGATCGAATTTGTCTAATCGCTCGGGTGATCAAGAGTAATTCCTCGTGAAAAATCGTGAGCTGGCTCAACGTATGTTGGATGATAAAATTAACACTCGATGCAGGTCGATATATATTATAGGCTCCAGAAAACAACGTTTACATCTTACACAGTTTTAAGTCCTTCCAAATCGCGCTTATGATCTATATTAAAATACATCTGATCTCCTTTTTCATAGGGAAAATGTATGCTAGTATATAGTCTAATACGGCCAAGTTTGATTATATGTATCCGATTAATTAGATCAATAAATTCGATTTACTACACATGTGCACGCGCATACGATCGGCAGATTTGTACCACGCGACAATATTACGTCTCTAACTAAATTCTACCAAAGCGTGTGTAAACGTAGGCCATCGGGAACTAGTCTCTATATACATTTGCATAACGCTTCTCATCTGACTGGTCTACGAAATGGAGTCTATGTAACAGTCTAATTAGGTCCGCCATCTTTCAGAATTTATCACCAGCTCGTCGTTTCCAAGACCTGAAATGACTAACTATCGAGTACTAATTTTAGCGAATGCTCTACAAATTTTCTGACTGTATTTTGAAGTCTTCCAATAACATGCATTTGTAGTTTCCACTCCGCGAACGGCTTGAATTGGCCGCTGAAAGCCACAGTAAATTTGGCAATGTATCTGTCTACTCGTTATCCTAGAGGGGGTATACGAATTGCTAATTGTCTAGGAATCTAATATATGACTGACACTGCGCAAGAACTCGAAATGACATCGCGACGAATTTAAAAGCGCAAAGTCTAATGTTTTAAAGCAATGTAAGTAATGATTTCACTATATCCTCTAAGGCTGCATCGGATACTATAGCTACAGATTTAAATCTATCAATAAAAACGTTATATTTTCATGGTATTGCAAATTTATTTTTCACGAAGTGAAACTATTTCTAGCCAATAAACCGAATATCTGGTTAAAACAAGTTTCATGGCCAACACCGTCATCGGTTGTGTTTTTACCAAAACCGCACAGCTCTAGTTTAGCGGGATAATAACAACGTACTGAGTCTGTCCGCTTATTGTCTGCGAGTTGACCCAGGGAAGCCGGTGACCTTTACCCTGCTAGGTTGATGCCTATTGGCTCCATTGTGTGGATCTGGTGAATCCAATGACATTCCTTCTGTCTCCTCCATTTAGTGAGGTTTCATCCTCAGGATCTGAGGATAGGACTTAGATTATTCTGAATTGCATGTCTATTCTAGAATGCCCAGGTCTATTGAAGTGCCTTGAAACGGGGGGTATCATATCTCTCATTTTGGTAGAGATTGGTTATGGAACGTAGGTGTTCTTGGATGCGTATTTTGAAAGTACTTAGTTTCTCCCACATACTGCTTCTTGCAATTTGAGCATGTTAGTAGGTAGACTACGTTTCCAGTTTGGCATTTGCCAATGATTTTGGACCTGTATGATAGTCCAGTGTGGGTGCTAGAGAAGAATCTGTTTCTGCATTTTGTGGCAGATGCTGCAGTTTTTCGTTTTGCATGGTACTAGCAGGTTTATATGAGGTAGTGTTCTGCCTACCACATAAAGTTTAGCTCTTACTATGGAGTCTTTGATGGTTTTGTTTCTCCTGAACCCATAAGGTGGCGGTTCTGGGAAGGCTATTCTGCATTTGTTGCTCGCTTCCAGGATTGGCCAATATCTTTTGATTGTTTGTTTGAGGAAGATGCCTGTTCTGTTGAAATCACAGACGAAGACCGGTTTCTGTTGTGTAATGTCTTTATGTGTTTTCTGAGTCGGGTGCAGAAGGTTGTTTCTGACTTGTGCGTGGGCTCTGGTCCTGGCATTGCTCAGAATGGTGTGTGGGTATCCTCTGTTTGCAAAATGGCATAGTAGGGCTAGGCTGTTTCTGTCAAAATCCTCTATGTGTGTGCAGATGCGCCAGAGTCTCTAAAACTGTCCATATGGGTACGAGTCTTTGCAGATGGAGGGATGTTCTGACTCGTAGTGGAGGTACCCGTGTGTTTCTGTGGGTTTTGTGTAAAGATCAAAGGTGATCGTCTGACCATCAGCGTTTTTGACCATGGTGTCCAGGAAAGAAACTTGTTGTCATGACGATTCAATAGTGAACTTGATACTATGGTGGGATGAATTAATGTTTGTAACGAAAGCATTTAAAGCTTCTTCGCCGTGCTCCCAGGCCATAAAAATGTCAGCTATGTATCTGACATAGAGTGACAGTTGATATGGTGCTCTATTTAGAAGTTTTGTTTCTAAGTCCGCCATAAAGATGCATGCAAAGGTGCATGCCGTTTTACTGTCCATGACGGTTCCTCCTATTTGGAGGTAGTGGTCACCACTGAACTCGAAATTATTACATTCTAAAACTACATTTGTAGTTTTAGAAGGTTGAGGAGACCCTGTGTGGTGAGTTCTCCTGGAAGTCCATATTTCTGACAGAACTTGGCCACCCTCATTGTTAGGAATGTTTGTATAGAGAGGTGATGTCCATGGTGACTAGTAGTGCCCGGTGTAGTAGGTCCGTAATTTTCCACTTTGTTGATGAAGTCGGTGGTGTCTTTCACATATGATTTGATTTTTGTGGCAAGCACTTTGATGTGCTTGTCAATACAGCTACTTATTAGCTCTGCAGGGCAGCTTATACTGTTAATAATTGGTCTGCCTGGGATTAGTCCATCCTGTTTTTGTTTGTGGACTAGTTTAGCAGTAACAGAGTTATTAAAACATAAACCTGAACCTATCATTTGAACTGATGGCTTTGGCTGTTGTCATTTCGCTCAATTTTGGATTGTATGAAAAAGTACTCCACTTTTAACCCGTTAACAAAAATGGCTTCTGCAGTGGTCTCGAGAAATGTCCATTTGCAGATCAAGAGAAGACTACTTTTGAAAATTTACCATTGGAATCACTGGCTTGATAACCGAGCCATTCCTTCCAGTCGTAAATTTTCAAAAAATAATCTTCTCTTGGTCTGCAAAAGGACATTTTCTATGAGAAAATCTAAATTTTCCTGAAGAAATTCGAGGGTTAAAGGTTTAAGCCACACTTACTTTAACATGCTCAAGAAAACTGAGGGCATCAGACATCATGTTATCTGACAAAAGTTTCATACCATCATAATTACGATGAATGTGATCGAAGTAAAGTAAGTTGCATACATACCCGCTAGTGTCTTGATACTTGTCGCTAGAGTTGGCCCGAGACTGTGTAGATGTGCACTCCACAACTTCCTGCTGTTCAATGCTGTCGTCACTTCTTCATCGGTCAACTTCTACAAATGAGACATGATACTAAAAGTAATACATTTCCTTCTCTATACATGCTGCCAGTGATATGCACTACCATACACTAGTCAGTCTTGCTGATTACATTAAAAGCAGCTTGACTGATAGTAGGTACTCCCATAAAGGACATGATAACCCTAGACAAAACTTATTATCCCCCCACATTTTGAAAAACCAGAGGTGATATTGCAATCGTCAATATCTGTCTGTGCAAATGTCCATCCATTTAGCAGTCCATCTGCCTATCGCCTCTGAAACCATTTGGTGGATTTAATAAAATTTGCTATGGGGTTGGGCAAGAGAATGTGTGCATTATGCTCCACCACCAATCCCCACCACCCCTTCCACCACAGGGCGAGGGGATGTAGTAGGATGGGGGTGGTTGGAAGCGATAAAGTTGGCAGAAATCAATCAAATTGGCTATGTGTATTACTCATATAATTGCAGATTGTGAGGCGATGTTTATATTAGGCTCCATCACTCAGGTGGGCATGGGGTTGCCCTGGGGGGGGGGGGGCGCAAAATGAATTCATGAATCCTCGCAGACAATCTCAGTCACCCGTCACTCACACAGTATTGCTGAGACACACTGGATTGAAAACAGTGATAATTGGGATTTAATATTATACAATCTTGTACATCTGTATACGCTTTCAAATAATTAAACAAGAGAAAACTGGCAAACGGCACATAATACCCTGCTATGATGACAAACCAATGAATGAGAGCTTTCAGAAAATATTTGTTTCTTCCTCAGACCTAGACCAGCCATCTTATGAAGTGTCAAAGCGACCTGTTAAACGGTGTGTGGAAACAAATTTTTAAAGTTGCTACTGGTGACTGGTGGCCATGTTGGATTTCGGATTATTGTAAATTTCTTCACCAGACATAGTCCAAGCACCCTATGGAGTGATCCGATAAATGGTAACGGAGATATCATACAGAAACCAATTTTCAAGATGGCAGCCTGTGACTGGCGGCCATCTTGGAATTCGGATCATGGTCAAGTTCACTAGGTTTCTTCCCCAGACCTAGTCCAACCACCCTATGAAGTTTCAGTGATCCGATAAACGGGAACAGAGTTATCATCCGGAAATCAATTTTCAGGATGGCTGCTGGTGGCCATCTTGAATGTCGGATCAGCATCAATTTCGCTAGGTTCTTCTCCAGACCTCGTCCAACCATCCTATGAAGCTTCAAAGTGATCCGCTAAATAGGAACAGAGCTATCATCCAGAAACCAATTGTCAAGATGGCCGCTGGTGGCTCGCTGCCAGCTTCTCCAGAGCTAGTCCAACCACCCTATGACATTTCAGCGCGATCCAGTAAACGGTAACAAAGTTATCATCCAGAAACCAATTTTCGAGATGACCACCACCCCCCACCCCCCCCCCCCCCCCAGTGGCTGGCGGCCATCTTGGATTTTGCATCATCGTCAACCACCCTATGAAGTTTCAAGGCGATTCAAAAAAGCATCCGCTTTTGTTTCTACGAGAATTCTTAATACTTACCAGATGTACTATTATGATAATGTCTATTATCTAGTCTAGCTCAAAATAAACAATTAAAACTCCGCACTCTCCTGGTCCTGCCCATACTGTGTCCGGGAATACCATAGCCGCAGGTACCGAGTCAATTCCCAATCACAGTCAGATTCGTCTTATATTTGCCTTGGCAAACTGCGAAAGCAGCTCAGCCTCACCTCAGCGGGGCGGCTGAGGCAGGGCCATAGTACATCTGGTAAGTATTAAGAATTCTCGTAGAAACAAAAGCGGATGCTTTTTTGATTCTACTTCGAATAATACTTACCAGATGTACTATTATGATAAACTCCGGATTTCGACAGCCAGGAAATGCCGGTGGGAGGAGGTGAGGCTCGAACCAGCACTCATCAACCATCCAACAGAGAAGGTTGTGAAGAGACTAAAACCCTGGCATACGCTTGGGTTCTGCTATCTGACTCATAGAGTGCTAAACTTCCATGGTCTAGACCGCGCTTCCCCCCCCTCTTTTGTCCGCACAAAACCAGAGGGATGTCCATGGGGATGCAACACCCACCAGACCCGTGTCAGCCCCAAGTCTCAGCTAGAGCAGTCCAGTAGAGTGCAAAGAAGCTACTACAACTTCAAATCTTTGAAAAAACTATCAGTATATCGATTAGATTTTCAAATTGGAATGAGTCTCATGTCTGTATGAGAGGATAAATATACTCTTGTACCAGACTATTCACTTACTCAGTCTGGTATTTCGACTGGAAGTAAATATATTTATAGTCACTTAATTAATGTAAACACTCACCCTTTTTGAGTGGTCGATCTGTTATTGATCATCACAGGAGCAAGGCCCAATCCACGGTCGTACTTAGTCATGTGCATAGCGCTTGGTCAGTGTAGGCGGAAGGCTTTTGTGATGTGTGCGAAGTAGTGGTCGGACATGGCTTAGTTTAGGTTCGACAGATTGGCGACGGCTACTGGATTAAGTGTGCTGGAGATGTCTCGAAGGTAGAAATCAGTGAATGACGACTCGGCATGCCATTGTGCTACAGACATCACCTGCTCTAAAGAGACACCCTTATAAAGGGCCGATGATGCTGCTAGTGCTCGGACCTCATGGGCATTCGCACGATCAATCTGCTTTCCTGTAGCGATCTTGTGCGACATCTGAATAGCGTCAACTATCCAACGAGAAATAGTATCTTTCGAAGCACGTAAATGGGGAGCTTTGAGACATAACCACAGAGATTTCGGGTCGTCTCTCCACTCAGAAGTACGTTTCTTATACATCTTTAGACATCTGACAGGACACCAAGCACAAGAATTTGGGTCATGTCTAGTTAAACTTGGCAAATTGATCGGCTGTCCTGGATATTTAAGTGACTGATTCTTTGCCAGGAAACAAAGACGTGGAAGTAATCTTAAACCTTCACCCGTGACGACAAAACGGTCTTGTTCGGCAGAAAGCGCATGAATCTCGCTTCTCCTTCTCGCCGACGCTGCTGCAACCAAGAAAACTGATTTAATAGTTAACAGTTTAATGTCAATAGATCCAATCGGTTCAAAGGGAGCATGCCCTAAAACCTGTAGAACAAGAGATAGATTCCATGATGGGATAGGAATTGGCTGTCTAGGTCGCAGATTGCTCATTCCTTTGATAACTTCATTCAAGGTGTCATTCTCCGCTCCCCCAATGGTGAGGCTAGGAATGACAGAAGCTAATGCAGACTTATATGCTGCTAGGGTAGAAGGTACAAGTTTGTCAACTTCGTATAAATGACAGATAAAATCTGCTACGTGTTGAACAGATGCAGAAAAGGGATCAATATCTCTTCTCTCACACCACTGTGCAAATTTGTTGATTCTATAATTATATGTTTTTGTGGTTGAAACTCTTCTGGCCGAAGCAACAAACTTCGCTGCTTGCTCAGAAAAGCCACCCTCAATTGCACGCTGCTTGACAACATCCATGCAGTCAATTTGAACATTTCTGGTCTGTCGTGAAGGTACAGACCCTTGTTCTGAGAGATTACATCTCTTGTGTCTGGAAGAGGGATTGGACTGCAGACCAGAAGGTCCAGCAGATCCGTAAACCATGATCGGCCTGGCCAATAAGGAGCGATCAGTAGTACTTGGCACATCCCCTCTCTTATCTTTGCCAGAACTTTCGGGATGAGAATTGTTGGAGGATACGCATACGCGTACATTCCCTTCCAACTTATCGCCAGTGCGTCTACTGCTAGAGCTAACGGGTCCGGGATCGGTGACACGTACGTGACCATCTTTGCGTTTTTCTTCATTGCAAATAGGTCGACATTTGGCTTGCCCCATTGTTTGAATAGAACCTCCGCTACCACTTGGTTGAGCTGCCATTCCGTCGGACGACAAACCGTCCTTCGACTGAGAGCATCCGCTAAGATGTTCAATCTTCCTGGAATGTGTGCTGCCCGAAGAATAATATTCCTCTCTTGGCACCACAGCAGAAGGTTCCAAACCATCATACACAACTCCGGTGATCTTGTCCCGCCCTGGCGGTTCAAATAAGACACCACTGTTGAGTTGTCTGTCCTTACTAGGACAATTTTGTCTTGAACTAGACTCTCGAACTTCTGCAGTGCTAATACCACCGCTAATAGCTCGAGCACATTGATATGTTTCTGCGCATTGGTCCGATCCCATTCCCCTGACACTGACTGATTGTCCAATACCGCTCCCCAACCTGTCAATGATGCATCCGTGAATATGGACATCTGAGGTTGAGGAGGTTGTAGAGGAACACCTCGCAGGAGATTCTGTTCTGACAACCACCACTGAAGGTGGAATATCAATGGTTCTTTTACTGGTATTCTCAGAGATAACGGATCTGTTCTCTGTGACCAGAACGACATCAAATACATCTGAATCGGCCTGCGCCTGAGCGCCGCATATGGCACCACCTTCTCCAGAGATACTAGTAAACCGAGTATTCTGAGAAATTGACGCGCCGTCAGATAGGCTCCTAGAGAAACTGACTCCAGTACTGCAATCAGGCTTCTGACTCTGCTCTCCGCCGGAAAAGCTACGCCGTCCCTGAGATTGAAAAAAATTCCCAGATAAACAAACTCCTGGGATGGAGTCAGTTCTGATTTCTCTAGATTCACAATCCATCCTAGCTTCTTCAATAAGTCTAGGACTACCTTCAGATTGCTGCGCAGAGTGACTGGATTCCCCGCCTTTAGCAGCCAGTCGTCTATGTAAGTGTGAACAGCTATGTTTCTCCTGCGAAGTAAAGAAGTCATGGCGAGAACCACCTTGGTGAAGACCCTCGGAGCCGTGGTCAGGCCGAATGGAAGAGCATTGAATTCCCAAACACTGTCTTGGAATGCAAACCGCAGGTACTTCTGAAAGGGAATTGACATTGGAATATGAAAATAAGCATCCTTCAGATCTATTGATACCGCCCACATGCCTTTCCTGAGCCCTGTCATCACCGCTGCTACCGTCTCCATCTGAAACCTGGGAGAAAGAATAAATTTGTTCAACGGTTTGAGATTGAGAATTGGTCTCCACCCTCCGGTACGCTTCGGAACTAGGAACATAATCGAATAGAAGCCGTGATGACTGATCGGCGACCAGGTGAATCGCCTTCTTCTGACGAAGCGATTCTATCTCTGACTGAATGGCAACTAGACGGTCTAATTCCCTTGGAATAGGAGTCCATATTGGAGTCGAGGTTAACGGAACTAACGATTGATGGATGAGCCAGTCCGGATCGTAGCCGTTTCTTATCCACTGACAGACTAAATAGTCGCGCACGACCTGTTCCCATTGGCTTAGGAATAGCTGAAGTCTGCCTCCGACGGAAGGAATCTGCACACAGTTGTCGGTCGAGATTAGCCGACAAGACGCTAAATCGCTTGGGTGAAGATTCTCGACTCCATTTGTTTCCAAAGCCGCCGGTATTGATTCCGCCGGAAACCCGTCAGGAACGAGCCCCACGGCCGCCCCGCGGCTTCTTGTGGTATGACGGTCCGGAACCGCCGCCACGACTATCCTTACGGTAGCCGCCACGGCCCGAACCGCCACCCTTCCTGTCGTCCTCATACGGCCTCTTACTAGAGGGCTTGTATGTGGACGAACGGCCAGGCCCTTGTGCTCCGGATGACCCATGGGCATCACGGGCAGAAGGACGGAAGGGCGATCTAGGACGCTGCCTCTGCTGCTCCTGTCGGTGTTGACGGTAGGACTGTTGCGGCTGAGTCCTCTTGGTCGACTTCCACGACTTGCCGACCACCTCTTGCTCCGCCACCATCGATGCAACTTTAGAAAGCGCTTGTCGTGCCGAGCCGCCGAACAAGCCTGGACCTATGAAAGGTGCGGAAGATAACGCTGCCCTCATTTCCGGTCCTGGTTCCACACAATCGAGAACCATTCTCCGTCGCTCTGCTAAATTTCTTGTGATCACCCTGGCCAGGCAATCCTGAGACAGGCGCATGGTGTCCCGAACAACTCCGGGAGCAGCCTCTGGCACCTGTCCGCCTTCCGCCGTGCAGTCCAGCATACCCTGCAAGACGGTACACCCGTGCGACAGCGCAGCCATGGCTGCCCTAGCCGCATCCTCAATGAGCGTGAGCTCATTAAACGGGTCTTTGTTGGTCTGGGAAACCAACGGACGTGACCGCCCCTTGGCCTTCCCAGCCAACGGCCTATTCAGCGCCTCACGTTCCGCAACGGAAAGCCGTGGAACTCTGGCGTACTGATGATAGGCCTGCTCCGGAAAACGGACCCTACTCCTAATCCCCTTCGGGGCCTTGGGCAACGCATAGTCTGGCTGAACCAGACGATATGCCGCAACTTCCAACATGTCAGAAGTCTGCGTGTCCAAGGGGAGTGTAGGCATGGCCGAAGAGCCACTGGACAAAGCGCTAGCCGCACGCTCTGACATCCGCTCCATCGCCGGATCGCGCTGAGATCCTAGATCCGATGCCAACCCGAGACGATTGGTCATCCATCCAAGGACCTGCACCCATTCAGCCTCGGCGCAGAAAGCGGAATCGTCCATTAAAGAACTCCCGTTTTCATCATCCCTCTCTCCCTTAGATGAGAGGGCCACCGACGATCCCTGCTGAACGCTACGATAAACGTCTCTGCCAGGACAGAGCGCATCCATAGCGCGACTACCAGCGGCACCAGTATCCAACGAACCGCCGGATACGGATTCTCCGCAGTCCATCGGCTCCAACACGGGATCCGGGACTACGACCGCCTCAATCACGGCTGGCACTGTCACTCCGATAGGAGCCGCGCCTAACGCCGTCGGAATAGCCTTTGGAACCGCAAACCACGGCTCCGCCGGCATATCCGGTTGCACAAATGACGGATGAAAAATGCCCGACGGAACGTCGACATCACCATCCGCCTGGCAAACCCGTACAAATCCCGAGGGAGACCCCTGGGACGTACTAGGCATTGCCGACATTGACAGATCCGGCATGCCGGAATCTTCCATCAACAGGAACTCTTCCTCCTCTACCGACGGCTCTTGAGCCGAGGACAGAGAAGGGTCAGGTGCATGACCCTCAGCAGAACTAGCCGGACCACCTAATGGTTGCCCTGCACCAGCTTGCTTCACCGGGCCCGTGGACTGTAATGAATCAAACATGGCCTTGAACTGGGCCGCCCATACGCCCAGCGCTGAATCCATCCTCTCATTCAGCCGACCTTCCAGTCCAACCAACGACGCTTGCTGCCGCTTCACTGCCTTATCCTTCTCTATACGCTCCAGCCTCGCCCGTCGATCCCTGTCAAACTCAGCCACCATTGCCGACGACCACTTGGCGCACACATCACACGGGCTTCCGACCTTACACCTCGCACACGCCACACAGTGATGACCCAGATACTTCCGTTTCATGAACCTGTTGCACTTCTGGCACAACGTATCTGGGTTCTTCGGTTTCTGCGAACACAGAGAAGAATTAAAACGCTGCACATGACAAGTGATGACGAGCAATACGCACAATAGACTTGATAGTTAAGATTTCTTAAACACATTAACCTCTCTTAAATTAATGATAACAAGTCTTAGGCAGGAAATATTTGAAACTTTTTTGAGTGAAAAAATTTTTTAAAAACACAACTTAGCCTTTAACTAACGTTAAATAACCAAGAATAAATCGCCGATCACTACAAACACCCTCGACAACTAAGCGAGAGCTAATATCGGCGACAACAGAGTGCCTGGACACACCAAGGCAAGAACGACATAATTCATGGGCGCCGCCATCTTGGCCAAGGACGCATCCATCTTAGAGGAACCGAGTCGCAAGAGAAATTTAACCGAGTACCCGAATTAAAACTAAAAGTCAACGGGTACAGAAGCGACTCCAACAATGGCTAACATTATAAAAAATGTGCCAATTTAAGGAAATTTCAAACAGTCATTATGGCACGAATGTATAAATTCTAGATTGATACAACCTGCCCCTGTGATGACTTTCCGAGTTCCTCCATAATTCCAGCGATGTAACCGTCCAACACAACTGAATAACTGCTTAAATTGCAAAATTTGAGCACTCTAAAAAACACGACTTTGAAAAAGCGCAAAATAGACGAATCTGACTGTGATTGGGAATTGACTCGGTACCTGCGGCTATGGTATTCCCGGACACAGTATGGGCAGGACCAGGAGAGTGCGGAGTTTTAATTGTTTATTTTGAGCTAGACTAGATAATAGACATTATCATAATAGTACATCTGGTAAGTATTATTCGAAGTAGAACCGACAAACGGTCACAGAGTTATCATGCGGTAACTACTCTGCTGCCTACCCACGCATCTGCCCGCGCGGACTGTGCCATCACATAATACCCCGACAAATATTTTGGCCGGGTTTAAAAAGTATAAGTAGTTATTAAAATAGAAGCTAGTCTTCTACACAACTGTGACACGCTATAGTTTGGTCAGACAGATCAATCGGCAGACCGACTTATCCTACTTGCGAATCACAACTAAAACTATTTTAGTAATGTTTATAATGTTAGGTGGATAATGAAAGCATGAATTGGTCCTTAATGGGCAAAATTGGGTAAATAAAATCTAAGTATTTGTTTATTGATTATCCCGTTGCAGGCTAAGAAGACTTTTGACAAATTTCCACTAGAATAACTGGCTCGATTATCCAGTCATTCCAGTGGTAAATTTCGAAAAACAGTCTTGTCTTTACCTCTATATACGAATATTCAGCAAGACCACCATAACTAAGGGGTTAAAAGGTTTACATAAACGTGGTATTATATAAATTTACTGGACCGATTTCATGACATGTTACCTTGTCCAACACATGCTAGACTCTACACCACTAATAATAGTCTTACCTCCTTAACGTATAACGGAAGTGGTAGGGGAAGTAACTCTGACAATAACATGAGACCAGAAAGGTATGTATATGGAGCTTTTAGCGTGTACTTCAATAACTCCTTTATAGCTAGTGTCCATAAACTTTTGCTCAGAGCTAGGAAATGAAGAGAAAAACAGAAAATTATTACATTATTGATTCTCTTTCATCTCCTCTTTGTTATAATTTATTATCATTTTAATGTTTCCATCTTCATTATTAATAATAATAATAATAATAATAAGTACATTTATAAAGCGCTGAATCCATGACAATGCGTGCTCTAAGCGCTAGTGCGTATAGCTATATCTACTGAGAATATGCTCGTTTGAAAAGGGTGGTTTTCAGTTGTGATTTGAAAATATCTAATGATGCTGAGTTTTTTAGACTAAGTGGTAGATTGTTCCACTCGGTGGGAGCTGCGTAAGCGAAAGTTTTGTGGCCATATGTAGTAGAATTTACTTTTGGGACGTTTAGCAGCATCTGGTTGACAGATCTGAGTGATCGACCTGGCGAATATGGTTGTACTAGTTCAGTTAAGTATGCAGGGGCAGTACCGGAAACACATTGGTAAGTCAAGCATAACATTTTGAAAGTGATTCTCTGCTCGATCGGGAGCCAATGCAAATTCTGTAAGACAGGGGTTATGTGATCATACTTTCGGTGGAGTGATATGATTCTAGCAGCGGTATTTTGTACAATCTGTAGCTTATGAATAAGTTGTTTTGGTGCACCAATAAGCAAGCTGTTACAATAATCAAGTCTTGACGATATTAACGCCAGTATAAGCATGATTGTAGCCTCCTTCGTAATATACCGTCTGATGCAACCAATATTACGTAGCTGGTACGAGCACACTTTGCAGAGATGATTAACATGCTTTTCCATGGTCAGTTCATTATCAAGCATTACCCCTAGATCTTTCACCACAGGTGACAGATTTATTTGGCTTGTTCCAACAGTGATGCATGTCAAGTCTGATTTAGCGCGCCTAATCACCGGACCAACTAGCATGGCCTCCGTTTTGTCGTCATTTAGCTTCAACATATTCAATGTCATCCATACCCTTCTTGATATCATACTTGACATCCTTCTCATCCTCCCATCTCGTTCTCTTCCTTCTCCTTCTCCTCCTCTTCATCATCGCAGGATGAATTTCTAGCTCCATGCCTTGCCCCACCCATTTCTAGCCAAGCTCCATCCACTGTTTTATGCATGTTGGTCGATTTGAAACAAAGATTTGTAAATTCATCAAAGACATACAATTTGTACACCTTCGTGATATTCATTATGCAGAGGTGGCATGTTGATTGTGACATCAGCTAAGATGTGACGTTATTTGATCATATTGTCAGATACTTGAGTAACAGATCAGATCCCTCTATCCTCATTATCTGTCATTGTTATCATCATCATTATCATCATTTATCGATAGTCGTCGTCATCGATCATCATCAACATCAATCTTGATGATGATGATGATGGTGACCAATGATGTTGATGATTGATGATGATAATGATGATCATGATGATGAATTGATGATGATAATGATGATAATCGACGACGACAATGGACGGACGGACGGCAAGACCTACGGACGACGATGACAGCGGCTATCATCATCATCATCATTATCGATCATTAGTCATCATCGAACATCATTATCATCAATCATCAAGTCATCATCATCATCCTCCTCATTAAGTACATTAGTTAGTTAAATGCTCACCCTCCTCTGATTCTGTTTGCAGGATAATAGGCTGTGTGAATGCTGCGATAATGTCAACCAAATCATGTTGAACCTGTGAGGGGAAACAACAGGAGTTATCAACAAGAGATCCAAGCTGCCTGTATTGCTTTCACCTGGCACAACAATTCAGTGCTTTAGTAAAGGAATTTCTGGAAACTTAAGTATATCCAATCTTGCTTAATACCACAATTGACTAACCGGATGTAAAAGAGCAAAAGCTGACAACCGTCGGCCACCGTAGCAAAATTTGGCTCAAATCAGTGAAGCAGTTCTTTCTAATACTGGGCATGCCGGGAAGATTTTGTCATACAAATGTACAATTATTTGTAGGGTTCAACACAAATAATAAACACCCAATCATAAAAATAAAGATGTTGAATAAGAAACATTGAAATCTGTTGAACAATTATTACAAGGAGTGAAGCCCCTTACCTTTTGAATGTCATCAATAAGCATGCTCGAGAGAGGCATGGTACAGAGAACAGTGTGCAAACCAAATATTGCAGGCAAAGATGTCAAATCCTTGAACTGAAAGCAGAAAACAAAAAGATGTTATATAACACAGGTAATTCAGTATTATGACAAAATAATTGTCTGTAATTGTGTATAATGGTGCTCTTATATTTTAGAGAGTGGCATTCAACACCTTAACGGTCAAACCATCTAAAACAGCTTTTGCAGTGGTCTTGAGAATTGTCTATTTACCGACCGATTGTAAAGTATTTTTGAAAATTTACCACAGAAATGACTAGCTCGATAACTGAGCCACAGCTCGATACCCAAGACAGTGATTCCAGTGATAATTTTCAAAAATAACCATCTCATCATCTGTAAAATGGGTATTCTGATTTTACTTGACAAGTAGTATAAAAATAACAAACGGGAAAACGTTTGACTGAGGGCCCCCGCAATCACTGGAAATACCTTTCCCTATGTAAAAAAATAAAATTAAAAAAAATAAATAAAAAAATTAAAAATTAAAAAAAACCCAAGGAAATTGAAAAAATTGTTTTGCCATTAAAAAGCCAATTTTCACCCAAAATCTTTGACCTATAAAGGTGAATCTTCCAAAAGGCACCTCTACCCAACATACAGAACCTACATGCTCAGTTTCATTAAATTATTTTAAGCGATTCCGTATGATATGCCGTTTATGAGAATATTGACAAAAATCATGTTTTTGCATTAAAAAGCCAATTTTCACCGACAATCTTGGACCTATAAAAGTGAATTCTTTAAGTCTCATCTGCATATCATAACTGAGGAATACATGTTTCATTAAAATATCTGAAGCGGTTCTGTATGATATACTGTTTACAAGATATTGTGGACGGACAGACACAGTGATTACTATAGCAGGTATAGGGATTTGGCACCTTCCGGTGTGGGGCCTTAATAACAAACAAGAGTTTTAGTAAAACTCAACATACGCCCGCAGGCATACTTGTTTGAGGAATGCCAAATGTGAACAGTTTGTCTTTGGTAATTCTCTGAGGAAGGGGAGGGGGGGGGGGGAACTTCTTTTAGGTACACATTTGGAATTCACGGCAGACAGCACTAAAAATTTTGAAAGTTTTCACAGCTGCATTGATAATTACAATTACAAGACAATTTGGATGAATTTTAATCTTTCAAGGGAGATAACTCTGGCAAATATGGGCAGATTTTGCCGAAACGAAATTATGGCACCTCATCTATTCCTAAAACATCTGCTGACCAAAAAATTGTGAGATGTAGGTTCAAAACTTGAGATCTGGACCGGACAAGAAAACTTTGACAAACTTTAGCTTTTCAAGGTAGATAACTCTAGCGAATATGGGCGGATCTTGCCGAAACGAAATCATGACACTTCATCTATCCCTAACACATCTGCTGAAAAAACCCTTGTGAGTGTAGATTCAAAACTCTTCGAGATATGGCTCGGACAAGAAAATTTTGACGAATTTTAGCTTTTCAAGGGAGATATTTTGGAAAATATGGGCAGATTTTGCGGAAACAAAGTCATGACGTTTCATCTATCCCTAACACATAAAAAAAAATTGTGAGCGTAGGTTCAAAACTCTTTGCTCTGGACAAGAAAATTTTGACAAATTTTAGCCTTTCAAGGGAGTTAACTTATGCAAATATTGGTGGATTTTGCCGAAACAAATTCATGACACTTCATCCATCCCTAACACATCTGATGAAAACAATTTTTAGTGTAGCTTCAAAACTCTTCAAGATCTGGTCCGGACAAGAAATCAGACGAACGGGTGGATGGATGGACGGACGGATGGCGAGTGCCATCACATAATATGACCCCGCTTATGCGGGCGTATAAAAATGTCCATTAGCATAGTCAGTTCTACAGTATAGTAAGAAAATAAACTTACAGCCGAGCCTCGAGCGCTGATAAGTTCAGAGATTATTCCTTTAATAATAGCTACTGATGGTTTAAGAATCTCCAGATAAATAAGAAGTTGATGATTTGGGAGCGGTGTTCCCTTCTGCCATGGGTACAGCATCATCTCAGAGATTTTCTGCAATGACATTTAAAAAACACAGCTTTTATATAATTTTTGTCTCGATTATTGTAGTACTTTATGCATGTATATAGATACATTCATCTCTGGCCAATCAACTAGTACAGATGGCCAGCTTGTGCAATTATTGCTTTGAGTCATCATAATCGATTATTTAAAGATAATCGTGATTACTCGATTAATCAGTCTGGACATAACAACAAAGGCATATGTCAATGATGAATGCTGCCATGGTGTTTAGAAATATCAATTTGCAGGCCAAGAGAAGAATATTTTTGAAAATGTATCACTGGAATTCCTGGCCAGTAATTCCTGTGATACATTTTCCAAAACAGTCCTTTCTTGGTCTCCAAAGACAGATATTCGCTGAGCAAAATGCCAATTTTCGTGACAAATCGTATTAAAGAGTAATTAAAAGGTAGGTTTTGAAATATTTTATGCAGCAAATATTATTCAGGATTATTCGATTATTTAATTTTTAACTATGTACATGCATGATTTAAAGGATTTATGATTTAATCACGTCATCGCCTAAGCTTAACAGCTGGAATCCATTGGAAGCATAACCTTTCTGTTTGGTGCTAGTACTGGTATGGTGAGCAATCAGCATAGAAATTCTAACCATACAAAGTATCCATGAGATATTTGGTGTTATTAGCTGATTGGTGAATACAATCCACATATTCACAACCTATATACGTGTAGAGTATCAAGACATTTGAAACGAATTTGACTTTTAACGGTTGATGCCTTAAATTTAAAGCCCAAAGTAACTTTTCTATTCTCAAGTGCAGTATACTAATGAATGAAAATGTTGGGTCCAAGGAACCTGAGATTAGACGAGAGTGCATATTGAATCACGGTCACCAAAGTGTCAACATGGTGTATCTCTCTAGTTCATCACATATATTAGATAGGCTACAATATGATCATAAATCATAGATCATTGTGTAGAATCACAGATTAACATTGACAAGACTGATTATTGCACCAACAAATTATTTTTTTTTACAGAAAGCTAGATGGTTATTAATCTATGAGTATATAACTATATGAGTGGAGAAAATAAACCATAATTCTACTAAAGTAAAATTCTCTGTAACTAGTGTTACTCACTGTAATAATGTTAATGAAGATGGTGAAGCAGCTAGCACCATAGAGTTCAAGTAAAGCATATTTATATTTCAGCTCCTCCTTTGTGTCTGTAAGGAGAAAACAATATGATCATGTAATAATTTAATGGAGGATTCCAGTTTATCCATCAATCATATGATGTTATCATCAACTATGCGATGTGTATGCTGATGTCATAATCAATTACGTCATAAAACACTCGATTTAATCTGTCTTATACTAGGGCTGCGCGGTTTGGCTTACAACCATATCGGTTTCGATATGACTTTTCATATCGGTTTTAACCGTATATCGGTTTTATGGACATGAAACAAAAAATCTAAATGATAAAAAATAGCACGAAAACAGAACGTATTTTCACGCCCTGATACAGTTTTACGCCTTTAAAGCTTAATATACCTTATAATATCCATCATCGCGGGAGTGAAATTATTAATTAGACCGCCTAAATATCAAGCACAGTTAAATAAACATCGTTTATTTTGTCAAAATTAATCATAAATCAGTAAAAACAGGTTGCGAAAAGACGTAGCCTAATCACATGATTGTAATTAATTATGATGTAATTATCTCCCTTTCTTCTTTCATTTCCAATTCGGCCGAGGACGAAATCATGCCTTGAAGAAAATATTAACTGTAATATTGCGAACGCGAATTTCATAAGTTAATATGATATTGTGTATAGAAGATAACGTTTTAAAAACGGTTTGAGTAATAATTTTATTTAAAATTATATCCTAATCAGCAAAATGTGTTCAGCATTATATTTATTGGCGCGATTTTTATCCATTCGGGCGATTAGTTTTGGGACGACTTTGCATTATGTTAATTAACCGGTGACGTAAATAAAATGGATGCCGTTGTTTAGAAATGTTTTCCCCGATACAAATTTCAATGACAAATTCTCGCGTTAGTATTGTGTTTTATATTGCAAATTTATCTGAGACTATCAGGGAAAAGACGAGTGGATATTTATTTAATTAATTCGCTGCTTGATTTCTCTCGGCGTATAGCGAGTTACATGGAGTTACACAATATGCGCAATTGGGGCCACGTTCAATTATTAGTTGCCCCGAATGTAGCTTAATGGATTATTATTCATTACGCTTTTCATGCTCGTTAGTATCTTTTATTTTTAACAATCCTGATACGAAAAACCGAAAATATGTTCATATTCGGTTTTTCGATATTTATTTTTTATAATCGGTTATGAAACCGTCAGTGCGGGATATCGGTTTTAAATATGGTATCGGTATATCGCGCAGCCCTATCTTATACGCGTAATAGTTCATCCAGGGTTTTTCATAGTCCTTTTGAGGGTATATACCCCAAAACTGTACCTTGGGACCCACACAATTTGTGGCAGTTGGTCCCATAGGACCCCTGAAAATTTTGTATGATTATTATCTAATAATTTTTTTTTCCACAAAGATACCCACAAAATCTAGCATTAGACACCAATAATTCATAGCTAGGAGCCATGAACTTTAACGTGGATGAGAAAAACTAAATGGGATTCCAAAATTTCACTTTGGGACCCCCCCCCCCCCGATTTCAGGTTGGCACCCCCAGATTTCTAGGTGTAGGGTCTCAGGGACCTCTAAAAGCTAGATAGCATGAGAAACACTGAGTCAATCAGGCTGTACGAATTGTAGGTCTTTACTATTTAACAAATTTGCTGTTGAATAATTTGAAAGTAATTTGCTTGGGCCAGTCAAATTAGTTTCAGAATATTCAACAGCTAACGTGCATAGTCTTCTGCAAATTGATAGTCAGGGAGTTCAGGGATCCATCAATCCCAACACGTGTGAAATGTGGTTGGAGCTTAGCTAAAGTTGAGCGGGGTATAGCTAAAATTCGATTCCTCCATTATGCTCAAGATTGGTCAAGAACATTTTTATATTTCTTTATGCAATGTCCATTTGTAGGCCAAGAGAAGACTATTTTTGAAAATTTACCACTAGAATGATTGGCTCAAGTGATTAATAAATCTCTTGGCATTTCTCAAGAAACAGCAGAGGCCGCTTTTGGCTAAATTGAGCATTAAAGGGTTAAGTCTTTAACATGTATAATGGTAAAGAAACTTTAAAATTTGTGCTTATTAAATGTCCAGGTCAGGAGAAGATGATTTCTCACAATTTACCACTGGAATGCCTGGCTAAATTATCATACCAGACATTTCAGTGACACATTTTCAAAAGCATTCTCTTGGCCTGCAAATTGCCCTTCATGAAGATCAATACAGAAGTAATTTGGCTGGCTTGACTATTAAAGGTTAAAAAGTCTGACTTGACATCTGCGTGAGAAGAGTTAAACACTATATGTCATACATGTAAACTAGATTTTAAACGTGCATATTCACAGTAAAATGCTTGAAAATAAAATTTTAATTTGTATAATTTTAGAAGCTTAATTTGTGTATCTTAATTTAATGAAACGAAATATATCTTAACATGTGACAATTTCATTCCATATCAATTACTATAAATTTTTTAATAGTGAAGTTCAATTAAGGACTCTCAAATCCAATTTCGCAATTTTAGAAATTATATTAACTTATACATACGGTAATCATCATATGCTAAGATTTATTTCGCTTCATTAAATCTAACTTAAGCTTCTAAAAGTATACAGTAAAGTAACTTTCTTTTCACGCATTCTGCTGTGAATACACACTGTTAACCCATTAGCACTCATATCAGCAAAAGACGACTTCTGTAGTGGTCATGAAAAATGTCAATTTGCAGACCAAGAGAAGACTATTTTTGAAAATTTATCACTGAGCCCTGTGGGTGGGGCTTAGAATACACCTTCTGTATCCTCTGCGTGTCGTAAGAGGCGACTAAAGGAGGTAAGGGTGAGGTAAACCCTGACAGAAACCTCGAGTGCTGAAGACGGAGGTTCCAGGCCGCACGGCGCACTCTAATAAACCATGGATCCACGCACTTAACGCTTATGATCATGTCGATAGTCACTTACAGGACTGGCGGTATGATTAGCGAACGAAAAGAAGAAGAAGAAAATTTATCACTGAAATGACTGGCTCAATAACTGAGCCAGTCATTCCAGTGGTAAATTTTCAAAAATAGTCTTCTCTTGGTCAGCAAAAAGGACATTTTCTATGAGAAAATTGGAATTTTTTAAAATGGTTAATAAGAAGAAAATTTGTGATGAAGCAAATTATGTAATCTTAATAAAATATTCCATTTAAAATTTATCAAATTATGTTATAATTCAGTAGCTTACATCTCAAATGTATCATATTTTGTCTTATCTTCATTCTAATGGCATGGGTGTGCACAGAAAGTCAGTAGTAAAACATTGAGAGCACTCAAAATATGGTTGACGAGCTATGTCTACAGTACAGTTTAGAAATAGCCTATTACCATTTCCAAAATAAAATAAATGTAATGTTTTCCAATCTAATTATGTTCAAAATATTCAAGAGAATATTTCTTACTACCATATTTCTGGTTTTACTTTGGAAACATTTTAACTCATTTATGGGTAGTACTGTACTTGTAGCAAAATAACTAAATTTCAACTCAAGGTTGATAACTACGTCTACAGCTACTTGGAGACTTCTTTAATTGAATCTATTCACATTACCCCGAGTACTGATGTAACTCAAAAGTATGAATGGCCCGAGTCAGATTTTTCTTTGCCTTTTTTACTCTATGGCTCAGGCACCAGTCAGCTTCCTGGTGTCCCTTAAACCGGTGTCTCTACATCGATAGCATATTTTGTCAGGCTTAGGGGGCACTGCAAACTTCAACTCAACACTAGTCTATATGTTTATGCCGCTGAGGCCATGAATATATGGTTGATATACAAATAGGATACCAGAAATAATTACTAAATTATATCTCGGTTGAGCCATTCATTCGTTATAAATTTTCAAAAATAGTCTTCTCTTTGCCTGCAAATAAGCATTTCCCAAGAGTACTTCAGAAACCATTTTGGATGACTTGGTCACTAACCCTTTCATGCTGAACCCGACCAAAACCGGACTCTGCAGTGGCTTTGACGAATGTCCATTTACAGGGCAAGAGAAGACTTACCCTTGGAATGACTGTCTCGATAATTGAGCCAGTCATTCCAGTGATAAATTTTCAAAACTAGTCTTCTTTTAGCTTGCAAATAGACATTCAATATGCAAATATCTTTATTTTTTTTATCAAATTAATTCATTATATGGTTAAATGGTTAATGCATACCATCAGGGTAGAGAATAGGTGGTGAGATGACCAATGCCTTGATAATGCGCAGAGTTGTTATCAACCCACGTGGCAGCTTCACAATGTCATCCTTATAGTGGTTCAACTGCTCAATTATACCAGGCAGAGCTTCATAGGAATACGTTGTCAGCTTCTCCGTCGGAGCCATCCAGTCATGTACCTCCATGAAGGTACTGTTCACTTCTAAGGAAAAAAACAAGTATATGATATGTACGATCATAAATATATTTTTACTGGTTAAACGTGATAAGTCACGACGCTCTCTTCTACAGACCAGCCATATAGTTAAAGAATACATTCACTAAGTAAAATGTCATTTTTCATGACCGATCGCATTAAAAAGTAATTGAAAGTTAGGTTTTGAAATATTTTAACTATTCAGGATTATTCGATTATTTAATTTTTAATCATATAGATTCACGATTTAAAACATAATCACAATTTTCGATTTAATCACGTAATCGCGAAAGCCTAGGTGTCCAAATGGGCTACACCTCAGTCTCACATGTTTGTTACATTGTACATATTGGGCTACACCTCAGTCTCACACGTTTGTTACATTGTACACGTAAATGATACGGCCAAGTGGGTGAACCAGCCAACTTAAGAAGCAGCTGGTTTTATAACTAGAAGAAATACAATAGCAAAACAAATTAGATTCAAATTTGGCTTGATAATACCCGTAAGCTCCGGTATTGTGAAGTACTGAAGAAATAAACGAAATCTAGGATTTCTTTTTTCACGAGAGAGTTGATACTTACCTCCCTAATACTTTTGATATTGCTAAATATCGGCTTTCACTCAATAAACACTCAGATTAAAACAGTTAGGTGCCCCTACTGGGCAGGGAGTCAGAGCGTAGTCTGGCGGATGCCAGTCCCACCACCGCGCATGCGCAGACTAGCACTTCCTCTGATTAATTTATTGGCTGATACACATGCAACTATTAAGAGCCTGAAGACCGAGCCTCTGTGGGGTGGAGAGGCCGGGTCCGTATCTAGGGAGGTAAGTATCAACTCTCTCGTGAAAAAAGAAATCCTAGATTTCGTTTATTTCACATCAAGAGTATACTTACCTCCCTAATACTTTTGATACTGCCAGAATTCGACAGTGAATTCGGCGGGAGGGAGGCGAGGTCAAAAGACCAGCTCATCCCTATACGCTTTTCTGCGTTTAAGGCACTTAAACTTCTGAAACTGTATGAAAAAACAGTCAGGATTTGACTAACCATCGGATAACACCACCGATGTATGAGAGATGACCGAATGTCATATGCGCTCCCCCCCCCCCCCTCCTTCCTGGGAGGAAGAGTCGAATGACCTCAATGTCCTATACGCTCTCTACGTACAAGTGCCATGTACTACAGGACAGAGACGAAAAAACTCCATTTTCGTATACTCTCAACAATGAACCACATAACTACACAAAACCATCATCATATTAATAACGGGTAACGTGACAAGACAATCAACAATGGACAACTCATACACAAGACTGACCTTGTTGAAATAGCTGCTGACATCCTCTTCCCATTGGTGAAGAACGATGCAGTCCCAAAAACGTGGTTGTTTCCATCAATTAATTGTGAAATATATAAGCAATGAGGAAACCCCATCAAAAATATAAGCCTAGTTATCTTTTCAAAATCGACAAGGCGAGAGGATTAGAGGTGTCACGGAGATAATGGTCTGTAAAACTTGACTCACAGTGCCACTGAGCCACCGACATAATATCATCCACAGGGACCCCATTAAATAGGGCAGTGGATGTCACTACGCCGCGGACACTGTGAGCCTTGGCCACGTCAACCTGCTTCCCGGTGGCGGATTTATGACAAAACTGAATGCATTCTACAATCCACCTGGAAATGGTGTCCTTAGAAGCCCTGCCATGGGGTTCAATATATGACAACCATAACGCCGACTGGTCGGTGCGCCACTCCGATGTACGTTGTTTGTACCGGAGAAGCGCCCGGACGGGACACCATGCTTTAGAATTAGGATCATATCTAGTTAAAGCAGGCAAAACAATAGGTTGACCTGGATATTTCAACGACTGATTCTTAGCCAAGAAATTAATCCTGGGTAGCAGCTTAAGGCCTTCCCCTGAAACCACAAAACGGTCATCCTCGGCTGATAAGGCATGAATTTCACTTCTACGCCTAGCCGAGGCCGCAGCAATTAAAAACACAGTCTTCAGTGTTAATAGTTTCATAGAAATGGAACTAAGTGGTTCAAACGGCTTATCACCTAGTACTTGAAGCACTAGCGATAAACTCCAAGACGGAATCACAGGGGGATTCCTTGGTCTTAGATTGCCCATGCCTTTAATTAATACATTTAATGTATTTACTTCATCACTTCCCCTCTTAGCCAAGCAAGGAATAACAGACATTAAAGCTGACTTATAACCAGCAATAGAGTTAGGCTTGAGGCTATAGGCATCATACAGGTGACAGAGGAAATCAGCTACTACCTGAATAGATGAATCCATTGGATCAATACATCTTTTTGAGCACCATTCTGCAAATCTGTTGATTTTATAATTATATGCTCTGGAGGTTGACCCCCTCCTGGCTTTGGCCATAAACATGGCTGCTTGCTCAGAAAAGCCCTCCTTAATTCTAGATTCCTTGACAACATCCACGCAGTCAATCTGAACATTGACGGATTGTTGTGAAGGGCCTTGCCCTGGAAGATAATATCGTCCATCAGAGGCAGAGGAACCGGATTGCAGACCAGAAGGTCCAGCAGATCCGTATACCATGATCGGCTTGGCCAATCCGGGGCGATCAGAAGCACTTGGCATTCCTCTTGTCTGATTTTCTGAAGAATTTTTGGAATCAGGATTGCTGGAGGGAATGCGTATGCATACATTCTCCCCCAGCTGATAGCTAACGCATCTGTTGCGAAAGCGCTTGGATCCGGAATCGGAGAGATGTACGTCGTCATCTTCGCATTCTTCTTCGTTGCAAACAAATCGATGTTGGGTTTCCCCCAATGGTCGAACAGACGATCCGCCACACATTGATTTAGTTGCCATTCCGTGGGTAAAACACTCATCCTTCGGCTCAATGAGTCTGCTAGCAGATTTAACCTTCCCGGAATATGAACTGCTTTCAAGGTAATCTGGTGATCCAGGCACCAACAAAGCAGTCTCCATGTCATCATACAGAGACTGGGCGACTTCGTTCCGCCCTGGCGGTTTATGTAAGTCACAACTGTTGAGTTGTCTGAACGAATAAGAACAATCTTGCCCTGAACTTTCTGTAAGAAATGTTCCAGGCCCAGGACTACTGCTCTTAGCTCCAGTAGATTTATATGTTCCTTTGACTGTTCCGGATTCCAAAGCCCTGATATCGTGGATTCTTCCAGGCAAGCCCCCCAGCCCTCCATCGATGTATCTGTATACACAGTCACCTGAGGGTGGGGAGGGGTTAGCATAACCCCCACCAAGAGATTCTCTGTGTCCAACCACCATTGCAGGTGATGAATCAGAGGCGCCAACACTGACACGTTCGAGTCCAGCGAACCTGTACTCTGGGTCCATTGTGTCATGAGAAATAACTGGATCGGCCGCCTGCGTAAGGCGGCCTGAGGAATGACTGGTTCCAATGAAACCATCAACCCCAGCATTCTCAAGTAAACCCGTGCCAGGACATGACGACTGTCGCACACTGACTGAATTAATGAGATGAGTTTCTGAACTCTCTCCTGAGTAGGAAAAACATATCCTGTCTCTAGATCGAAGAACATCCCCAGGTAAACAAACTTCTGGGATGGAGTCAGCTCTGATTTTGGGAAATTGATCATCCAGCCCAAGTCTGTGAGAGTCTTCAAAACAATCTCCAGACTGGCCGATAAACTTTCCTGGGTGTGCGCTTTCAACAGCCAGTCGTCTATGTACGTGTGGACTGCTATGCTTCTCCTGCGGAGGTATGCGGTGATCGCAAGAACCACACGGGTGAAAACCCGAGGAGTCGTGGAAATTCCGAAGGATAACACCCTGAATTCCCACTGTCTGCCCTGGAATGCAAATCTCAGGAAGCGACGGAAACTCCTGTGTATGGGGATGTGGAAATAAGCGTCCTTCAAATCTATCGACGCTGTCCACATTCCCCTCTCTAACCCCGCCAACACCGAGCGCACAGTCTCCATCTTGAAACTGGGCGTCTCTATGAACTTGTTCAATGGCTTGAGGTTGAGAATTGGTCTCCACCCTCCGGTGTTTTTTGTTACTAAGAACAGGGTTGAATAGAAGCCCGGACACCTCTGTGCCGGCTGAATAGCTCCTTTTTGTATGAGGGAATTTATTTCCTCCTCGATACACAACCTTTGCCCTGGATCTCTCGGATTTGGAGTCCAGATCGGCACTAGAGACAGTCGCGATGGCGGGCCTGTCATCCAATCGGGATGATACCCGACTGAAAGCCATCGCAAGACTAAACGGTCCTGAGTTAACCGTTCTCACTCTTGCATGTGGTCGGCTAGCCGGCCTCCCACCGGTCCACCTAGGGATAGAGGTGGACATAAGGAGTGCAAGAGCGGCACTGTCTCCTTTGCCAGAAACACCGGAGCGGTTCTCACCGCGGTAACCGTCCCATCAGGAACGATTACCCCGCCCAGATCCTCGCGCGCCACGACCAGCACCGCGCGCACCTCGGTGCGCGGGCGGCTGCCTGGCTGACTGCGCCTGAGGAGCCTGCGCCCCCCTCGCTGCTGGCCGAATCGCACGCGGCCGAGGCCGACGCTGCGATGGTGGTTGGCCTCTGACCTGGCCAGCACCACCTCGAGCCTGCAGGGGACGATACGCAGGGGGTGCGGCGCGAACGTTAGCACGACGAAGCACCTCAAACTGCTCGCGCAGCGCCCTCTGGTTATTGACCAGAGTAACCGTCTCCTGGAGGTGCCTACATCCCTCACCTCCAAAGAGACCAGGACCTGTCATAGGCGTACGCAGTAGCCTATTGTACAGGTCCTGGGACGGGCACAGATTGTCCAAAGCAAATGTGCGCCTTGCCCGGACACTCCTGGTCACCGCACGCGTCATACAGTCCAGAGCCAGGTTGATACCATCCTGGATGGCTCGCTGGACTGTGACCGGACTTGGCTGGCGCGATGCGGATGCTGTTACTACCCCTTGTAACAGCTGGGAGACGTGGGACAGAGCGGCAATCGAAGCCCTCCCACTCTCCTCCGCATCACGCAACGCGGTATTTGCTGAACGCAACGCATTCGAACACAAGACTCCCGTGTCAGAACGGGAGCCTGGCCGCGCATCCTCACCCAAAGCCGCGCGGTCATCCACGCTCGGCTTAGGTACCACACCGTACCGCTGGTAATCCAGGGGCACGATGCGGCAACGCCTGGCCACCTCGCGCGGGGCCTTAGCGAGACGTCCACTCGATTTAATGGACGTCTCCGCCGCCTCGAACATGTCAACGACATGCTCTGCCAGCGGCAGAGAAGGCATAGCGTTAGCAGTAGGCTTACCAGCTAACCACGGCCTGTGATCACGCTGGCTAGCCGACTGCTCCACGGGCAGATCTGGTCTAACACTCACCAACCACTGGCAAGCGTCAGACCAATCCTCCTCCGTGGCTAGCTGCGAGCGCTCTACAAGACGGGGGCCTTCGTCTTCCTCCTGAGCGCAAGCAACAGAGCTTGACGGCGGATACGCTGATATCCCTGGCAAGCCAGGGAGAGCATGCGGGCCTGATAACACCGGCATGCTAATCTCACTGGCTTGACCAGGAGCAGGCGCCGTGGTAGAGCGCGGGGCATATACCGCCCCACCACGGCCCCGGCCAGCACCAGCGACACTCTCGGCAAGCCGAGGTATGCGGTAACGCTGGCCCTCAGCGCCCAGGGCCACAGTCTGAACCGTGGATTCTACCCCTGGGAGAGTAGAACCGTGGAATAAGTCGCCTGTATTCCCCGCGAGGGGTGCACAGGCGTCATAATCCATGGCCACGTCCTCAGACGGCGACCCCAACAGGTAATCCTCATCCTCCTGGCCAGACAGATTAGACTCCGGGTCAGCAAAGAGAGCTAACCCGGACTGGCCAGGGAAGGTGCCATACGAGGTACTGGCACCCGCGGCGTGCGGATACCCCTGGACTGATAAGCAGCCCGCGGGTTCCAGCGACAACCGTCCACGGTCCCTATTCGGCGCGGCACTAAGCCTGCTGCCAGGGTCGTGGAACGCCCCCTCTAATGGGGCCACCTCTGAATCTTCGAACAACGGAAGCGTACTAAGGAAAGGTGATTCAGAGGTGGGGATTACCTGCTCCGAAGCAGATGATGAGGCCAGCAAAGGATTTGGTCCAGGAAGCATGCCACGAAGCAACTCTGGAACCAAATCCTTTATTGTCCTCCTCATCTCTCCCAACATCTCGGTCCGGAAGGCCTCCATGTCCACCGCGGACGAGGCCTTCCTCTTACCCTTCTTATTCACAACCTCTCTTTTCTGCTTCTTCTTGTCCTCCTCCACCACCTTGTCCTTCGCCTGCAAGCACAAGAATTCGGACATTAGCTCGCCCCCCCAGTGCTTACATATCTCGCAATTAAGCAAGGGACCACAGGGGCTACACTGATAACAGAGATGAGGCACAAACTTGTCCTTCAAAAACCGTCCACAGGACGCACAACCAGGTCTCTGAAACAGGGCAAAGGACGAGGAGTATGAGCAATCTAGTTAAGCTCAGAAACTCGCCAACTCAAGAGAAGGAAATGATCATAAAGATCAATATTAATCAGAAAACCAGCTTCGGACAACTTTAATTGTTAATAAAGAGCAAGGCTGATTATGACGTCATTAATCCTATGACAGGAAAAAATCGATCCCCAACAAACATCCAAGTGCAAGGACGAATTGTATCTCTAACCAGAACATGTGCAGAATGGACATTTCGACTACACAACCATCAGATATATACTGATAACCATGGCAAATACTGTTAATTATCTCCCTTTCCTCTAAATAATTAACATCACCTCATATCAATAATTAGATACCTGACACCTTGTATAGACAAACCATCCAAGGTGATGAACTGGAGCACTCCACCAACTGAACGCCTCTTAACTCTCTCCACCTCTAGGGGAAGGAATTGGATCAAGAGGGCAAAGTGAGAAGACCTTTATACTAGGCCTCCGACTCACTGGACATAAAATTTTTGGTTAGATAACCTAACAGTATTAGTAGGAAATGGAACCATGGTGGAGAGAAACAAACCCTCTGCTGATGTGATGTCCATTAAATGTCGTCACACAGACCTGTGGACATAAACACAAAGAGAGATTAGTATGATATAGCACCTAGTTGAAATAAACCAACTAAACAAGGCGCTTATCACGGTAAGTGCGAGTCCCGGAAACACATTACACCGGGGACAAAACTCGCTAATTTTACTAGAAGTCACCTGATTTAAAGGTCCTGGGCCCTCCTCTGGCGAAGTCATCCTTCCTGCCATCTTTATCAGGGATAAACACTTCCAAATTTTCACAAAAACACTAAGAATTGAGCGAAGAAAAGCACTAGCACAAAAACATGTGTAGACTCTCTGCCAATAAATTAGCAAAGAGGAAGTGCTAGTCTGCGCATGCGCGGTGGTGGGGCTGGCATCCGCCAGACTACGCTCTGACTCCCTGCCCAGTAGGGGCACCTAACTGTTTTAATCTGAGTGTTTATTGAGTGAAAGCCGATATTTAGCAATATCAAAAGTATTAGGGAGGTAAGTATACTCTTGATGTGAAAAGCTAAGTGTCCCAATGAGCAATAGCCATGATAATGTAATGCCAATGTTTTATTTGGTGCCATATGATTTGAGTACAGAGTTGTTTAACTAAAGCCTGGCATTTTCATTTTGAAATCCGAGAAAGGGAGTTAATTCACACAATATTTTTTAGGTTTAAATATAGACACAATAGTTCCAGACAGAGAGGATCATAAGTGCTAACAAAAGTGAAACACACATAGTTCGTACCTTTGTCATTAAGGGCTCGAAGGCGTGGCGCAAATGTTTCCAATACCTTAATGTTGTCAGATCGACGAATAATCAGCATTAACAGCTCCGTGGTATAGCAAACACATGCTGATTTCTTTAAGCGTGCATCTTTCTTCTCAATACCTGTCCACGGGTAAAAAAATAAAAGCAACAACACCATCAACCTATTAACATTAGACACCAGAAATAATATTTTTTATGATGCAAGAAAAATGCTGTTTTATATTTTGACACTAATTGGACTGTAGAAGCAACGGATTCCAGTCAAATAACTTTCAAAAAATTCTACAGCTTTCCGGTACAGCTGTTTTAAAATTGAACCACAGGAATTTCAAGTATATTCAATTATTTAGAAAATAATATAAATAAATAAATAAATAAATATAAACAAGGGGCCCAAGGGGCCTGTATCGCTCATCTGGAATTATTGGCCACTGGCACAACCGAACAAAATGAGATGACCACTGGAAAAATTTACCAATCTAATTTCTGTGGAGGTTCATTAAAATTGGCCCAGCAGTTAATAAATAGACTTTTTATGATTTTCTCAGATATTTTCAGAAAATACATGTACATGTCCGCCAAAATCGCGAAATTTTGATTGATCCATGGCGGACATGTTTTTTTGATGTATCCACTTTCCATGTACCATACAAACTTTAATGGCATTTAGAGGCCCTAATCATAACTCCGATCTGTTCATCGGTTCTGGAGAAGTTATTTTCACACAAACTAGGTCATCCAAGATGGCAGCCGATTTGGCCAATCATGTTCCCTTAAACAAACTTGGTTCACCTGTTGCTCCAGATGATGTTTCATGAGCTTTGAATCTATCCCCTAGGTGGTTTCAGAGATTTTTAAAGACGTTTATAAAGATCAGCCAAAATCCCAGATAACTGCCGACCATTTTGACCAATTGGCTTCCTTTAAATAAACTCGGATCCTTATGCCCTAAGGATGTTTTCTGCCAAATATACTTGAAATCGGCCAAGTCGTTCTCGAGAAGACATTAAAAATATCCAATTGCTTTATTATGGGAGTTTTTGGCGAGGATAACATTCAAGATGGCCACCAAACTATTTATCTGAGATTTGAAAATGACAAATTTGAGATCAAAATACCCAAAAAACCTACATAAAACCAATTTCGGCTTAAGAATTTCACCAAAAATTGACGCATTAAAATTCTGAATATATCTTTTGGAGCCCACTGTCTGTCCAGTCAAATAGTGTTGAAATCTGTCCAGCGGTTAATGATGAGTAGCATTTTGAGGATTTCCGGTAAACTTTTCACAAAATCGAAGATCTTCACCTCCAAAAATTGACCAATCAAAATTATCCCAGAGAGTCAGTCCAGCCAAAGTAAGAATCCATCAAGCAGTTAATGAGTATTTTTTTGACAAATTTTTCATCTAAGGTTTTCATAAAAAAACTTGACCAATCAATATTCTGTATACATGTTCTGAAGCCTAGCCCTATAGGGTCCTTCCAGCCAAAGTAAGTTGAAGTCTGCCAAGCAGTTAATGAGTAGCGTTTTGACAATTTCTGGTAAATTTGTCATAAATTCAAAGATTTTCACACAACATATTGACAAATCAAAATTCGGTATATAACTTCTGAAGCCTACCCCATAGGGTCCTTCCACCCAAATTAGTTTGAAATCCATCTAGTGGTTAATGAGTAGTGTATTTAAACAAAACTTGACGGATAGATGACGGATAGAGATGGTCGCCATGCATACATGTATCAGTGACCGTAACCATTTGACCACAACATCATTGTGTGATGCCATGTCATTATAAGGTGTGTCCAAGTTTGGGTCCAGTATAATTAGCCAAACATGAGATATAAACAGAAAAGTTGAGCTAAACGGAAAATATTTAAGTTAAAAAACAAGGGTTTTTACCAAGGTCACAGTGACCTTGACCTTTGACCTTTTGATCCCACGGTTATTGTGCGATGTCGTGTCATTAAAAGGAAAATGTTAGTTGAAAAAAACCTAGGTTTTTACCAAGGTCACAGTGATGTTGACATTTGACCTTATGGTCATTGTGTGATGCTGTGTCATTATAAGGAAGCATGTTGCCACGGTTAGGTCCAGTATGATTAACCAAACATGAGATAATAACAGAAAAGTTGAGCTAAATGCAAATTTGCCGCTGCAGCCGCCGTATGACGTGCAAGGTGTCGCAATAGCCAATTTTACTTCGTAAAGTCGAGCTAAAAATAAGTTGATCTAAAAACCTTAACCAAAAGTGCACTGGTAAAATGCATGAAAAACTTCCAAGTCCAAAACCGTGAAAATAATAATTAAAATGCGTCAAAATGAAATCTAAATGTAGATGGCATCCCTGTATAGTATAGATCACTTTCATTCAAATCAGATGACCAATTGGTGAAAAATAAGTTGATTTAACAACCTTAACCAAAGGTGCATTGACGGACGACGACAACAACAACACCGCCGCCGCTATTAGTGATCCCTATGTGTCAGTCTCATTATCCCCACGTTTTAAAATGTCTGAGATACTGTAACTGCCTCCATCCATCTGTCCGTTAGAGCTGGGCGGTCTGACGGTAGTACCGTGAGGACCGCGGTATACCGTGAACCGATACCGTGACCGTTGACATTTCCAAATACCGTGAATACCGTCCATAATGTTTGAGCAATATTTGAGAAATATATTCATAAAATCTGACTTGATCAAGGGTAAATAAGTGCTAATAGTGCCAAAAATACAGGCATCCCTAACTATTAGCCCAGTTCAGGTGAAAGGGTTGTTGTAAAAATAAACGTAAAGACGTCAATTACAAAATAATGACAGGCAGAATTGTATGTCAAACGTACGTCTTGAAAGTCTCACGGTAAAATTGCCTTATTAAAACATCTAAACTCATTCTCTGGCCGTCCGCCGGTAGTAATTACACTATAATATATTCCCTATTCCCGTTTCTATTATTTGTAATTTATTACTCCAAGCATTTTGTCACCGAACAAACACACTAGAATAACAAAATAACATACAAACTGCGTGCTATTCAAACACAACCGCGATCTCGCAAAGACGTATCTGATTGGTTGTTCATGAACTAGACCGTGGGAAAATACATTACTATGCTGAATTTATCAATGAAAATTTACTAAAACGTAGTATTTGCTCGCGCCGTTTTGATCACGTGCTAATTTATTAACAACGAGCAGCACTGAAGTCGTTATTTTTTTATTTTTCTGGCTTGTTTTAAGAAATTTCTTTACGGATCAAATCCAGTTTAAGTAACGACACCTAAAAATTACAGTGTTTTAGATTTTGTAATTCATTTTTCAACTGGCTACACGTCGGAATTTCACGGAAATAGCTTTTTACACGCATTGTTCACGTGAAGCATGGCGAGTAATGAGTCTGCACATCGGGTACTCGGTAATTATCAGCTTTGGAATCGGCTATATTCAATGTCGTGTTATATGTATGTGTATAGGCCTGTTTTTGCGAGTAACAGAATATACGACTCCAACAGAAATAAAAGCGTACAACACTCGCCCCGTTTAAATACTCGCGGATTTTGTCTGGACTCTGTTTATCAAAGCGCTCGACTGCCAAAATAAAATGTACCGTTTGCTGGTCGCACGCATTAATAGCAAGAACAATCCAGATTGAAAATAGTGCACCCCAATGTCTCAAACAGCGGGTTATAGTTAGCGAGTCGACCACACCCTTTGACCGATATTCCCGTGAATGATATTACGCCAATAAAAATAGTGACCAAATAAAATCGTGAAACTAAACAGTCGCAATAGCCATGTTTTTCTTCTCTAAATCAGGAAGCCGATTTATTTATTTTACCTATATTTACCGTTGATTGGAGATGGCAGTGAAAGGGAAATGGAAAAAATTGTTCTAATTTCATGGCATGCCTCAAGCTCAGATGACGGTATACCGTGGTACCGCGGTATTTTTTCATGGTACCGGTACCGTCATGTAAATATCAATACCGCCCAGCTCTACTGGCCGTCACGCTATCTCCTCCCAAACTATTGAGTGGAATTCAATGAAATTTGGTATGTGGGTTACCCATATGATTGCGCTTTGCACGACAATATTTAGATTTGGCTCCGCCCGCCAGGTGGTGGGACAGGGGTCAAAAGGTCAAAACACTTGTAACACAACTCCTCTGAAACAGTTGGACAGAAGTCAACCAAATTTGATATGTGAGTTACCCATTTTTATTGCAGAGTGCAAGAGACCATTTACATTTGGCTCTGCCCCCTGGGGCGGGGGTCAAAATGTTAAATTTTGACCTGCGGAAATGGATTGTAACGCATCTCCGAAACCATTGGACAGAATTCAACCAAATTTGGTATGTGAGTTAACCAAATCAATGTGGAGTGTATGAGCACATTTACATTTGGCCCCACTCCCCCCAAATGTAAATCTGCTCATCCACTCCACATTGATATGGGTAACTAACATACCAAATATGGTTGAATTCTGTCCCATGGTTTCGGAGGAGTTGCATTACAATAAATTGCTTTAACCTTTGAAACCCATCCACACCCACCCGAGGCGGGGCCAAATGTAAATGTGCTCATGCACTCCACATTGGTATGGGTAACTCACATACAAAATTTGGTTGAATTCTGTCCAACGGTTTCGGAGGAGATGCGTTACAATCAATTTCCCTAGATTAAAATTTGACCTTTTGACCCCTCCCAAGCCCCCTTGGGACAGATCCAAATGTAAATAACCTCTTGCACTCCACAATCAAATGGGTAAGGCACATAGCAAATTTGGTTGAATTCCATGTAATGGTTTCACTTCATAGGTGTTCTGTTACAAGTGATTTATCTTTTGACCCCTGCACCGCCACCCTGGGGGCTGAGCCAAATCTAACTATCGTCTTGCAAAGCGCAATCATATGGGTAACCAACAGACCCAATTTGGTTGAATTCTACCCAATGGTTTGGGAGGAGACACTGTGACGGATGGACGGACAGATGGATGGAGGCGATTACAATATCACCGACATTTTTTTAAAACGTGGAGATAACTAACAAATATGGACAATCATTGTACTTATAATGGAGACCAGATGCAATGATGGTATATATCAAGTCTGTAGACTTATTAAGATCAGATTTAAGCCCTTGATGACTTAAATGTACATTGAAAAACTTGAACATTTATCTGTTCGCCAGTAAGCATTTTGGATCAGTATGTCAAGCCATCTTATGCTTCAGATGGTGCAAATTGAAATGCTTCTATCCATAAACATTTTTCTCTATCAAGAATGTGCAGCCCAATGAAACTGATCCATCTATGTGAAAGGCATGTGCCTTTACTACAGAATCCACTATGAATGGACCTTTACACGCCATCCATCCATTATATGACATCATAATTAACTATGTGACATGTAGAATGACATCATAATACAAGACATCATTATGACATAATTTGACTGGTCATAGGCAGCAACAGGAGCGAGTCAAATTAGTTTCAAAATATTTAACAGCATATCTGTATAGTTTTCTGGAAATAGATTGTCAGGGAGTTCAGGGATCGATCGATCCCAACATGAGCAAGGTGTGGGTGGAGCTTAGCTAGAGGTGGACGGGGCATAGCTAAAACTGGAAAGGTCCATTCCTCAAGGGATTATTAAACGATGTTGATCATATGCTGCCCAATGCAGCCCTTTTAAAGGGAGACAATCTGGTGATTATGGAGAGAATTTGATGAAATGTAATTACAACCAGACAACTGATAATCTTGGTGCAAGTATTTGAAGCATGCAATTTGACGAGTCCATATATATGTGTTCTTATATTCCCCTTACAAAGAAGCTTCCGCAAACCACTAACCCTACAAAGAACCCATTAATGACTAAATTTGGTTTAAAAACTCAAAATATTTGCTTATTGAGTGTTCATTTTCCGGCCAAGAAGACTATTTTTTAATTATTGACCAGGAGAATCAATATTCTTCTCTTGGCCCGCAAACTCAAAAAAGCATCCGCTTTTGTTTCTACGAGAATTCTTAATACTTACCAGATGTACTATTATGATAATGTCTATTATCTAGTCTAGCTCAAAATAAACAATTAAAACTCCGCACTCTCCTGGTCCTGCCCCTACTGTGTCCGGGAATACCATAGCCGCAGGTACCGAGTCAATTCCCAATCACAGTCAGATTCGTCTTATGTTTGCCTTGGCAAACTGCGAAAGCAGCTCAGCCTCACCTCAGCGGGGTGGCTGAGGCAGGGCCATAGTACATCTGGTAAGTATTAAGAATCCTCGTAGAAACAAAAGCGGATGCTTTTTTGATTCTACTTCGAATAATACTTACCAGATGTACTATTATGATAAACTCCGGATTTCGACAGCCAGAAAATGCCGGTGGGAGGAGGTGAGGCTCGAACCAGCACTCAACTACCATCCAACAGAGAAGGTTGTGAAGAGACTAGAACCCTGGCATACGCTTGGGTTCTGCTATCTGACTCATAGAGTGCTAAACTTCCATGGTCTAGACCGCGCTCCCCCCCCCTTCTTCTGTCCGCACAAAATTCAGAGGGCTGTCACTGGGGATGCAACACCCGCCAGACCCGTGTCAGCCCCAAGTCTCAGCTAGGGCAGTCCAGTAGAGTGCAAAGAAGCTACTACAACTTCTAACTTTGAAAAATTATCAGTATAGCGACTAGATTTTCAAATTGGAATGAGTCTAATGTCTGGTTGACAGGATAAGAATACTCTTGTACCAGACTATTTACCTAAGCAGTCTGGTATTTCGTCTGTAAGTAAATATATTTATAGTCACTTAATTAATGTAAACACTCACCATTTTTGAGTGCTTGATCTTTTCTTGATCATCACAGGAGCTCGGCCCAATCCACGGTCGTACTCAGTCATGTGCATAGCGCTTGGTCAGTGTAGGCGGAAGACTTTAGTGATGTGTGCGAAGTAGTGGTCGGACGTGGCTTAGTTTAGGTTTGACAGATTGGCGACGGCTACCGGATTAAGTGAGCTGGAGATGTCGCGAAGGTAGAAATCAGTGAATGACGACTCGGCATGCCATTGTGCTACAGACATCACCTCCTCTAATGAGACACCCTTATAAAGGGCCGATGATGCTGCTAGTGCTCGGACCTGATGGGCATTCGCATGATCAATTTGCTTTCCTGTAGCGATTTTGTGTGACATCTTAATAGCGTCAACTATCCAACGAGAAATAGTATCTTTCGAGGCACGTAAATGGGGAGCTTTGAGACATAACCACAGAGATTTCGGGTCGTCCCTCCACTCATTAGTACGTTTCTTATACATTTTAAGACATCTGACAGGACACCAAACAGAAGAGTTTGGGTCATGTCTAGTTAAACTTGGCAAATTGATCGGCTGTCCTGGATATTTAAGTGACTGATTCTTTGCCAGGAAACAAAGACGTGGAAGTAGTCGTAAACCTTCACCCGTGACGACAAAACGGTCTTGTTCGGCAGAAAGCGCATGAATTTCGCTTCTCCTTCTCGCCGACGCTGCTGCAACCAAGAAAACTGATTTAATAGTTAACAGTTTAATATCAATAGATCTAATTGGTTCAAAAGGAGCTTGTCCTAAAACCTGTAGAACAAGATATAGATTCCATGATGGGATAGGAATTGGCTGTCTAGGTCGCAGATTGCTCATTCCTTTGATAACTTCATTCAAGGTGTCATTCTCCACTCCTTCAACAGTGAGACTGGGAATGACTGAAGCTAATGCAGACTTATATGCTGCTAGGGTGGAAGGTACAAGTTTGTCAACTTCGTATAAATGACAGATAAAATCCGCTACGTGTTGAACAGATGCAGAAAAGGGATTAATATCTCCTCTCTCACACCACTGTGCAAATTTGTTGATTCTATAATTATATGTCCTTGTGGTTGAAACTCTTCTGGCTGAAGCAACAAACTTCGCTGCTTGCTCAGAAAAGCCACCCTCAATTGCACGCTGCTTGACAACATCCATGCAGTCAATTGGAACATTTCCGGTCTGTCGTGGAGGTACAGACCCTTGTTCTGAGAGATTAGATCTCTGGCGTCTGGCAGAGAGACTGGATTGCAGACCAGAAGGTCCAGCAGATCCGTAAACCATGATCGGCCTGGCCAATACAGGGCGATCAGTAGTACCTGGCACTCCCCCTCTCTTATTTTTGCCAGAACTTTCGGGATGAGAATTGTTGGAGGGTACGCATATGCGTACATCCCCTCCCAACTTATTGCCAGTGCGTCTACTGCTAAGGCTAACGGGTCCGGGATCGGTGACACGTAAGTGACCATCTTTGCGTTTTGACTCATCGCAAACAGGTCGACATTTGGCTTGCCCCATTGTTTGAATAAAACCTCCGCTACCGATTGGTTGAGCTGCCATTCCGTCGGACGACAAACCGTCCTTCGACTCAGAGCATCCGCTAGGATGTTCAATCTTCCTGGAATGTGTGCTGCCCGAAGAATAATATTCCTCTCTTGGCACCACAGCAGAAGGTTCCAAACCATCATACACAACTCTGGTGATCTCGTGCCGCCCTGGCGGTTCAAATAAGACACCACTGTCGAGTTGTCTGTCCTTATTAGGACAACTTTGCCTTGAATCAGGCTCTCGAACTTTCGAAGTGCTAATACCACCGCTAGTAGTTCGAGCACATTGATATGTTTCTGCGCATTGGTCCGATCCCATTCCCCTGACACTGACTGATTGTCCAATACAGCTCCCCAACCCGCCAACGATGCATCCGTAAAGATGGACATCTGAGGTTGAGGAGGTTGTAACAGAACACCTCGCAGGAGATTCTGTTCGGATAACCACCACTGAAGGTGGAATATCAATGGTTCTTTGACTGGAATCCTCAGAGATAACGGATCCGTTTTCTGAGACCAGAATGACATTAGATACATCTGAATTGGCCTGCGCCTGAGTGCTGCATATGGAACCACCCTCTCCAGAGATACTAGTAACCCCAGTATCCTGAGAAACTGGCGCGCCGTCAGATAGGCTCCTAGAGAAACCGACTCCAGAACTGCAATCAGGCTTTTGACTCTGCTCTCCGCCGGAAAAGCTACGCCGTCCCTGAGATTGAAAAAGATTCCCAGATAGACAAACTCCTGGGATGGAGTCAGTTCTAGATTTACAATCCACCCTAGATCCTTTAATAAGGCTAGGACTACCTGCAGATTGCTGCGCAGAGTGACTGGATTCCCCGCCTTCAGCAGCCAGTCGTCTATGTACGTGTGAACAGCTATGTTTCTCCTGCGAAGTAAAGAAGTCATGGCGAGAACCACCTTGGTGAAGACCCTCGGAGCTGTGGTCAGGCCGAACGGGAGAGCATTGAATTCCCAAACATTGTCTTGGAATGCAAAGCGAAGGTACTTCTGAAAAGGAATTGACATTGGAATATGAAAATATGCATCCTTCAGATCTATCGACACTCCCCACATGCCCTTCCTCAGCCCTGTCATTACTGCTGCAACCGTCTCCATCTGAAATTTGGGAGAAAGAATAAACTTGTTCAACGGTTTGAGATTGAGAATTGGTCTCCATCCTCCGGTACGCTTCGGAACGAGGAACATGATCGAATAGAAGCCCGGAGAAGAGTGATCCTTGACTAAATGAATGGCCTTCTTCTGATGAAGAGATAGTATTTCTAACTGAATGGCGTCTAGACGATCTGATTCCCTTGGAACAGGAGTCCATATTGGAGTCGAGGTTAACGGAACTAACGATTGATGGATGAGCCAGTCCGGATCGTAGCCGTTTCTTATCCACTGACAAACTAAACAGTCGCGCACGACCTGTTCCCATTGGTTTAGGAATAGCTGAAGTCTGCCTCCGACGGAAGGAATCTGCACACAATTGTCGGTCAAGATTAGCCGATAAGACGCTAAATCGCTTGGGTGAAGATTCTCGACTCCATCTGTCTCCGAAGCCATCGGTAGTGGTTCCGCCGGAAACCCGTCAGGAACGAGCCCCACGGCAACCCCACGGCTTCTTGTGGTACGACGGTCCGGAACCGCCACCACGGCTATCCTTACGGTAGCCGCCTCGGCCCGAACCGCCACCCTTCCTGTCTTCCTCATACGGCCTCTTACTAGAGGACCTGTATGAGGACGAACGGCCAGGTCCTTGCGACCCGGATGACCTATGGGCATCACGGCCAGAAGGACGGAAGGGCGATCTAGGACGCTGCTTCTGCTGCTCCTGTCTATGCTGACGGTAGGACTGTTGCGGCTGAGTCCTCTTAGTCGACTTCCACGACTTGCCGACCACTTCTTGCTCCGCCACCATTGACGCAACCTTGGAGAGCGCCTGTCGTGCCGAGCCACCGAACAAGCCTGGACCAATGAAGGGCGCAGAAGATAATGCAGCCCTCATTTCCGGTCCTGGTTCTACACAATCGAGAACCATTCTCCGTCGCTCTGCCAACGTTCTAGTGATTACCCTGGCCAGGCAATCCTGAGACAGGCGCATGGTGTCCCGAATAACTCCGGGAGCAGCCTCTGGCACCTGTCCGCCTTCCGCCGTGCAGTCCAGCATACCCTGCAAGACGGTACACCCGTGCGACAGCGCAGCCATGGCTGCCCTGGCCGCATCCTCAATGATCGTAAGCTCATTGAACGGGTCTTTGTTAGTCTGCGAAACCAAGGGACGTGACCGCCCCTTAGCCTTCCCAGCCAACGGCCTATTCAGCGCCTCTCGTTCCGCAATGGAAAGCCATGGAACCCGGGCGTACTGATGATAGACCAGCTCCGGAAAACGGACCCTACTACTTATCCCCTTCGGGGCCTTTGGTAACGCATAGTCTGGCTGAACCAGACGGTATGCCGCAACTTCCAACATGTCAGAAGTCTGCGTATCCAATGGGAGTGTCGGCATGGCAGAAGAGCCACTTGACAGAGCACTAGCCGCACGCTCTTACATCCGTTCCATCGCCGGATCACGCTGAGATCCTAGATCAGATGCCAACCCGAGACGATTGGTCATCCATCCAAGGACCTGCACCCATTCAGCTTCGGTGCAGAAAACGGACTCGTCCATCAAAGAACTGCCGTTCTCATCCTCCCTCTCTCCCTTAGATGAGAGGGCCACCGACGATCCATGCTGGGCGTTACGATACGCGTCTCTGCCAGGACAGAGCGCATCCATAACGCGACTACCGGCGGCACCGGTGTCCAGCGAATCGCCAGACACGGATTCCCCGCAATCCATCGGCTCCCGCACGGGATCCGGGACTACAACCGCCTTAACTACGGCTGGTACCGTCACTCCGATAGGAGCCGCACCTAACGCCGCCGGGATACCAGCAGGAACCGCAAAACACGGCTTCGCCGGCATTGCCGGTTGCACAAATAGCGGATGGAATATGCCCGACGGAACGTCGACATCACCATCCGCCTGGCAAACCCGTACAAATCCTGAGGGCGACCCCTGGGACGTACTAGGCATTGCCGTCATCGAAAGATCCGGCATGCCGGAATCCTCCATTAGCAACAGATCTTTCTCCTCTACCGTCGGCTCTTGAGCCAAGGACAGAGAAGGGGCAGGTGCATGCCCCTCAGCAGAACTAGCCAGACCACCTAACGGTTGTCCTGCACCAGCTTGCCTCACCGGGACCGTGGACTGCAACAAGTCAAACATCGCCTTGAACTGGGCCGCCCATACGCCCAGCGCTGAATCCATTCGTTCATTCAGACGACCTTCAAGTCCCATAAGAGACGCCTGCTGCACCTTCGCTGCCTTGTCCTTCGCAATCCTCTCCAGCCTCGCACGTCGATCCCTGTCAAACTCTGCCACCATTGCCGACGACCACTTCACGCACACATCACAAGGGCTGCCGACCTTACACTGAGCGCACGCCACACAGTGATGTCCCAAGTACTTCCGCTTCATGAACCTGTTGCACTTCTGGCACAACGTGTCCGGATTCTTAGGTTTCTGCGAACACAGAGAAAAATTAAAACGCTGCACATGACAAATGATGACGAGCAACACGCACAATCGACTTGATAGTTAAGATTTCTTAAACACATTAACTTTCTCTTAAATTAATGATAATCAAGTTCTTAGGCAGGAAATATTTGAAACTTTTTTGAGTGAAATTTTTTTAAAACACACAACTCAGCCTTTAACTAGCGTTAAATAACCAAGGCTACATCGCTGATCGCTACAAACACCCTCGACAATGAAGCGAAAGCTAAAAATCGGCGATAAACAGAGTGCATAGACACACCAAGCCAAGAACGACATAATACATGGGCGCCGCCATCTTGGCCAAGGGCGCATCCATCTTTAGAGGAACCGAGTCGCAAGAGAAAATTAACCGAGTCCCCGAATTAAATAAAAGTTAACGGGTACAGAAGCGACTCCAACAATGGCTAACATTTTAAAACAATGTGCCAATTTAAGGAAATTTCAAACAGTATTTATGGCACGAATGTATAAATTCTAGATTGATACAACCTGCTCCTGCGATGATTTTCCTAGTTCCTCCATGAAGCCACCGATGTAATCCTTCCTAACAACCGATAACCGCTTAAATTAACTAAAATTTGAGCACACTAAAATTGCGACTTTGACAAAAACGCAAAATAGACGAATCTGACTGTGATTGGGAATTGACTCGGTACCTGCGGCTATGGTATTCCCGGACACAGTAGGGGCAGGACCAGGAGAGTGCGGAGTTTTAATTGTTTATTTTGAGCTAGACTAGATAATAGACATTATCATAATAGTACATCTGGTAAGTATTATTCGAAGTAGAATGAGATTTCACAAGACCACTGCATGCGCTCGTTTTTGTCCATCTTGACAAGTAAAGGCTTTATATATCTATGTTGGCAAAATGACAATATCTCAATATAACTACAGCCATTGTTGGCTGACATGACCATTAAAGAGTTACTACCCCTATAGGAGTTCTAATAAACAAGTAGCCTCTATAGATTTGCCCTATTTAATGTGTGCGCATTGTATGACTTTACTACTTAATAAGCATTCTGTTGAATACTTTGAAACTAATTTAACTGCACACTTTTGCTGCCAGATGAAGCAGCAGCACCCAGTCACAATTATTTTCTAAATATTCAAAGCTTACCTTATAGTTAGCTTGATATTGGGATTTTGGGAATTTAGAGTTTGATCGATACCGACATAGGGAAACGGTGGGAGGTCCTTAGCTAGAAATGGGTGGGGCATAGCTAAAGGTAGGTTCATCCATTGACATAGAATATGTGCCTATACAAAGTTTCACTGATGATTCACAATCAAGGGTTAATTCTTTAATATTTTACCTGATTTTTCTACAAATGGCAGGAGAACTTTTAGGTTATCATCCATGCTAAATACGGCCACCATAGCATCAGTTCCCACAGCGGTAAAGGTCATTGTGTAGAGGATATGCAACACACTCAGAGCATCCGCATCATCCACATCCTTCTCCTCTGTTGCTGTAATTAAAGAATCAATTTCCTCACTCAATCATATGATGTCATAATCAACTACACGACGTGTATGCTGATGTCTTTCACCGATAAATTCCCTGCATCTCAATTTGTAAGCTAACATACAGGAATGCTGTTGAATATTTTGAGATTCATATAACTGGACGACCAAAGGCATTACTGCCAGGCTTCCTGTCATAATAACCACAAAATATTCAGCAGAACATACTTTAATTAATTTATTTTTATCAGATTTCTCACTGAATGGCTTAAAAATGTATAGTAATGCATGGGGCATGTATATAATGCATTGAACAATGATGTATTTTTATGGTCAAATGAGATATACATACAAAAGTAGCATAACAAATCTGAAGTAAATACATGCATACGAGTCAAGAAACATGAGGCCCAAGGGGCCTGTGTCGCTCACCTGGAGCACCATCAATTTTTTTCAAAATTGTTGGTGGGTGGTTTAGCAGTCTTTTAAATGAGTTGGTGGACATTTTTGCAAGTGCAATATGGCCGCCAAACAGACTACATTTTGATTGGCCCACGGCGCCCAAGTTTTTTTGATGGATCAACTTCCCTTGCACAAATTTTAATGGGCCAAATTTTGGTGTGATCCCTTCAGCGGTTCTGAAGGAGTCATTTTCGTGAAAACCAGGTCATCCAAGATGGTCGTCGAACCATTTGGTAAATCAAGTCCTCTCGAACAAACTTGGCTTACCTCGTGGCCTAGATGAAGATTCTGCAAGTGGTTTCGGAGAAGATTTATAAAAACATTTCCTGAAATTGGCCGAAATCCAAAATGGCCGCTGGGCAAATTGGCCGATCGGGTTCATTTGAACAAACTTGCACCCTTATGCCCTAAGGATGCTTCCTGCCAAATATAATTGAAATCGGCCTGGCAGTTCTCGAGAAGACATTTTAAATTTCCCATTGCTTATGCATGGGAGCTTTTGACAAGAAAATTATGCAAGATGGTCGCCAAACCGTTTATCCGACAGTTTCGAAAATTGCAAATTTGAGCTCTATAGAACCAATTTTGGCTTCAAAATCCATCCAAAAAAAAAATCCAATATGTCCGCCAAACACGCTACATTTTGATTGGCCCACGGCGGACATGTTTTTTGATGGAGAAACTTCCCTTGAACAATCTTTAATGGCCCTTAGTCCCTAATCATATCTCCCAAATTTTGTCCTGATCCATTCAGCAGTTCTGGAGAAGTCGTTTTCGGGAAAACTAGGTCATCCAAGATGGCTGCTGAACCATTCGGTCAATCAAGTTGTCTTGAACAAACTTGGCTTACCTCTTTGCCTAGATGAGGTGTCATAAGTTTTGAATCGATTCCCCCAAGCCGTTTCGGAGAACATGATTTTTAAAGACATTTCTAAAAATCAGCCAAAATCACAGATGGCCACCGGCCAAATTGGCCGTTCGGCTTTGTTTGAACAAAATGAAATTTCTATGTCATAAGGATGCTTCCTGCCAAATATAATTCAAATCGGCCCAGTAGTTCTCGAGAAGACATTTTAAATTTTAGATCAGAATACCCAAAAACCTATATAAAACGAATTTCGGCCTCAATATCCGTCAAATAAAAAAATCCAAAATGGCCGCCAAACATGCTATATTTTCATTGGCCCATCGCGGCCATGTTTTTCGACGAATCAACTTCTCTTGAACAAATCTTAATCGCCCTTAGTTGCTAATTATATATCACAAATTTCAGCCTGATCGCTTCAGCGGTTCTGGGAAAGAAGTTGTTTTTGTGAAAATTAGGTGATCCAAGATGGCCGCTGTACCATTTCGTCAATCAAGTTCCCTTGAACAAACTTGATTCAGCATTTACCATAGATCATATTTCGGGAGTTTTGAATCGATCCCTCAAATGGTTTGGGAGAAGATTTTTAAAGACATTTCTAAAAATCGCCCAAAATCCAAGATGGTCGCCGGCCAAATTGACAGACCGGGTTCATTTAAACAAACTTGCATCGCTATGCCTTAAGGATGCTTCATGCCAAATATTATTGAAATCGGCCCAGCAGTTCTCGAGAAGATATTTTTAATTTCCCATTGCTTTAGTATGGGAGCTTTTGGCGGGAAAATGATCCAAGATGGCCACCAAACCGTTTATCTGACAGTTTCAAAAATTGCAAATTTGATATCAGAATACCCAAAAACCTATATAAACCCAATTTTGGCCTCAAAATCCATCAAATAAATAAATCCAATATGGCCGCCAAACATGCTATATTTTGATTTGCCCACGGCGGCCATGTTTTTTGACGGATCAACTTCTCTTGAACATACTTTACTGGCCGTTAGTTCCTAATCATATCTGCCAAATTTCGGCCTGATCCCTTCAGCGGTTCCGGAGAAGTTATTTTCACTAAAACTAGGTCAACTAAGATGGCCGCCAAATTATTTGACCAACTAAGTTCCCTCGAACAAATTTGGTTGAGCTCTTGCCCTAGATCATATTTCATCAGGTTTCCTTCAATCCCTCAAGCGGTTTCGGAGAAGATTTTAAAGACGTTTCTAAAAATTAGCCAAAATCCAAGATGGTTACCAACCAAATTGGCCGATTGGCTTCATTTGAACAAACTTGGATCCCTATGCCCTAAGGATGCATCCTGCCAAATATAATTGAAATTAGCCCAGTGGTTCTTGAGAAGACGTTTAAAGGAAAAGTTGATGGATCGACGGACGAACGACAGACACACAATGGACGGTTGCCACAACATAAGCTCACTTGGCCTTTCAGGCCAGGTGAGCTAATAATATTTCCCAAATTTGGGCCCAATCCATTCAGAGGTTCTTGAGAAGTCGTTTTCGCGAAAAGTAGGTCATCCAAGATGGCCGCCGGACCATATGGAGTATCAAGTTCCCTTGAACAAACTTGGTTCAGCTACACACCTAGATGACATTCCATGAATTTTGAATCGATCACCTGAGCAGTTTCGGAGAAGATTTTCAGACATTTCTCAAAATCGGCCTATTTGGCAGACGGCCATCTTGGATTTGGGCCGACCGGCCCCATTTGCACAAACTTGAATCCCTTTACCCTAAGGATGCTTCCTGCCATATATAATTAAAATCGGCCCAGAGGTTCTTGAGAAGTTGTTTGAAGGAAAAGTTGACGGATGCCAGACGACGGACAGTCGCCATTGCATATGTAACACTAGAATGCTCTTTATCAACAAGATGGCCAGCAAACCATATATCCGACAGTTTCGAATATTACAAATTTGAGATCAAAATACCCAAAAACACATATAAAAACAATTTCGGCCTCAAAATCCATCAAATAAAAAAATACAATATGGCCACCAACCATGCTATATTTTGATTGGCCCATGGCGGCCATGTTTTTTTACGGATCAACTTCTCTTGGACAAACTTTAATGGCCCTTAGGCCCTAATCATATCTGCCAAATTTCGGCCCGATCCCTTCAGCGCTTCTGGAGAATAAGTCATTTTCACTACAACTAGGTCAACCAAGATACTCGCCGAACAATTTGATCAATCAAGTTCCCTTGCCATAAATCATATTTTATGAGGTTTGCATCAATCCCCCAAGCTGTTTCGGAGAAGAATTTTAAAGACGGCCTAAATCCAAGATGGCCACTGGACAAATTGGCCGATCGGGTTCATTTGACCAAACTTAGATCTCTATGCCCTATGAATGCTTCCTTCAAAATATAATTGAAATCGGCCCAGTGGTTCTTGAGAAGAAGTCGTTTAAAGAATTCCCCATTGCTTTACTATGGGCCCATTGCTTTACTATGGGAGCCTATGGCGGGAAAACAAACCAATATGGCAGCCAAAGCGTTTATCCGATAGTCTCGAAAGTGGCATATTTGAACTTGCAACACTGATAAGCATATATAAAACTTCCCTTGAACAAACTTGAAAGGCGCTTGGTCCCTAAGCATATTTACAAAATTTCAGCCCTATCCCTTCAGCGGTTCGGGAGAAGTCGTTTTCGCGAAACTAGGTCATCCAAGATGGCTGCCAAGCAAATCGGCCAATCAGGTTGCCTTGAACAAACTTGGGTCTACCGCTGCCACAGATGATGTGTTATGAGGTTTGAATCAATTCCTCAAGCGGTTTCGGAGAAGATTTTTTAGTGTTTCTAAAAATCAGCCATTTTGGCCGACCATCAAAATACATCATATACAAAAAAGCCAATATGACCAACAAACGCTAAATCTTGATTGGTTGATGGCGGCCATGTTTTTTAACGTACAAACTTTCCTTGAACAAACTTGAATGGACCTTGGTCCCTAAGCATATTTACCAAATTTCAGACCTATCCCTTCAGCAGTTTGGGAGAAGTCATTTTCGCGAAAGCTAGGTCATCCAAGATGGCCACCTGGCAAATAAGCCAATCAGGTTGCCTTGAACAAACTTGGGTCTACCGTTGCAATAGATGACGTGTTATGAGTTTTGAATCAATTCCTCCCGCGGTTTCGGAGATTTTTTAAAGGGTTTCTAAAAATCGGCTATTTTGGCTGGCGGCCATCTTGGATTCTGGCCGATCGGCTTCATTTGAACAAACTTGAATCTCTATGCCCTAGGGATGCTTCCTGCCAAATATAATTGAGATCGGCCCAGTGGTTCTTGAGAAGAAGTCGTTTTAAAGGAAAAGTTGATGGACGGACGACGGATGGACACACGACGGATGGTCGCCACGACATAAGCTCACTTGGCCTTTCAGGCCAGGTGAGCTAACAAATCATCGAGATGCACCGATCATTTGAACAAACTACGTCTGAAGGGAAATGTCCCCAAAATCAGAATTGTCTCCAACATAAATATCACTCCTGGAAGAAAATCTATTATAATAAGGGAATTTCATCTATATAAACTAGGATCTCATTAAATTGAATAAATTCTAGTTCGTTAGTGGTCAGCAATCAGTAAAAGTGTATTTCAATGTACGATGGATGGCAAAGAATAAGTCTTTTTAGGTCAATATTTATGAGACCAGAAAGAAGGTGTATAGAAGAAACGTGACAAGATTAAAGATATTTTGATTCTGATGACGATTCGAGAATCATTTGATTGAAATATGCAGTGAAAGCATCTTTAGAATAAAATATTGTAGTAAAACTTTAATGCCAAATTTTGTCAAGAAAATTCAAATTTTCTGAGACAAATTATCAATTTGCAGACCAAGAATACTTTTTTTGAAAATGTACCACTGCAATGACTGCTTCCCTTATCGAGCCAGTAATTGCAGTGGCAAATGTTCAACCAGAAACGTGGTTGCAATACAACCATGATGCTTGACTTTACAATAATCTATGAAGCTTGACTTCAAACATAAAATAAATATAGGTTTATCAATACGCTTACCAACAAGCGACCCACGGATCTGTGATGCTTACATTTGAGCCATTTGCATTTAAATAGACATGATGGATAATTTCCGGAAAATCCAAGATGACCACCAAAGAAATTGACAAATCAAAATTCCCATTTGATATGTTGAAGCATACCGCCATAGGATCATTTCACCCAAGTTTGGTTGAAATCTAGTTGTTGATTAAGTAGTAGCGGTGATTTAAACTCAGCTGGAAAATATCTGGAAAATCCAGGATCCTTGCCGAAAAAAATGACCAATAAAAATTCTCATTAGACTCTTGAAGTTGATCATGATATCAGCATTCCACCCAAGTTTCTTTGAAACGGGCCATTGATTAAGGAAGAGTAGTGTTTTAAAGGATTTTATGAAAAATCCAAGATGGCCACCAGAAAAATGACCAATCAAAATTCTGTATACAAGTTCTGAAGCCTAGTCCCATAGGGTCCTTTTAGCCCAACCGACAAGCCGTTAATGAGTAGCATTTTGACAATTTCCGTGCACATTTTTCATAAAATCTAGTTTTCACCCAAAAAATTGACACATTAAAATTCTGTATACAAGTTCTGAAGTCTGAAGACTACCCAAATAGGGTCGTTCCTGCCAAATTAAATTAAAATCTGCCCAGCTGTTAATGAAGAGTAGCGTTTTGCCCATTTCCGGTAAATTTTTCATAAAATCTTATTTTTACCAAAATATTGATCAGTCAAAATAAATAAAAGTTCTAGAGCCTAGCACCATAAAATCCGTCTAGCCAGATTTTGTTGAATTATGTAAAGCAACTAGAGGCGGAGAATTTTGACAATTTCCCGTAAATTTTTCATAAAATCTAAGATTTTCATCCAAAAAATTAACCAATCAAAATTCTGGAGGGTACATGCATAGGATTCTTCCAGCCAAATTGGGTTGAAATCGGTCAAAGCGTTAAGAAGAAGTGATTTGATGGACGGACGACTGACTGATGGATGGGTAATGGACGGCTGCCATGGCATAAGCTCACTTGACCCTTCAGGGTGGGTCATTATAAGGAAGCATATGTTCAAGTTTGTGTCCAGTAAGATTAACCAAAGATGAGATATAAACTGCCAAGTTGAGCTAAACAGAAAATGATGTTGAAAAAAACAATGTCACAGTGACCTCGACCTTTTGATCTCAACGACACTGTCAGATATTGTGTTATTATAGGGAAGCACGCATCCAAGTTTGGGTCCAGCTGTATGATTAACAATACCTGAGATATAAACAGAAAAGTTGAGCCAAATGGAAAAAGTTAATGTTGGAAAAAGCCAGGTTTTGACTAAGGTCACTGGATGACATGCAGGGTATCACAATAGCTCGTTTTACTTCGTAAAGTTGAGCTAAAAATAATCTTCTCTTGGTCTGCAAATGCATATTTGGCCGGCTTAGTCATTAAAGGGTTAAGCGACCACCAAAGGGAGAATCAAAATGTCATCTCTTAATACAGGTAATCTCTTAATACAGGTAGTCTCTTAATACAGGTAGTCTCTTAATACAGGTAATCTCTTAATAAAGGTTCAAATGTACAGCTTAATTGAACTAAGTGAAGTATTTTATAGGCAGGTCATTTCCTAACACTTTCATGGCTAAATCTGGTCAAGATTATTAAAATGTTTGCGTAATGAAGGTCTATTTGCCGGAATGCAAGCAGCTATTTTTGTCATTTTGAAAATTTACCACTAGAATGACTGGCTCAATTAATTTTCAAAGAGACTTCTATTGGCCTACAAATTGACATTCCTCAAATAGCACGGCAGAGGTCGATTTTGACTGAATTTGATATGAAAGCGTTAAATAAATGGACTTTAACCCTTTAATGACAAAATTTGGTCAAGAAAACCAAAATATTTCCTTATTGAATGTCCATTTGCAGGCCAAGAGGATATTTTTGAAAATTTACCACTGTAATGGCTGGCTTGGTTACTGAGCCAGTAATTTCAGTGGTAACATTTCAAGAATAGTCTTCTCTTGGCCTGCAAATAAACATTCCTCAAGACCGCTGTCGAGTCCAGTTTTGGCCGGCTTCGTCATGAAAGGGTTAAGAGGAAATTTGACTGCATCTCAGTTTCAGTTCCCTTTATCTGTATCTAGCGTATTGTAATCTTACGTTTTTCATGATAAGCAAGAAGCTGGTCAATGGACTGGAGAATGAGTAGGCTGTAAATAAGCTCCAGGCCTAGTTGATAGTTAGGGCTGTCCTCGCTGTTATCATCACGACCAAAGTCCTAGAAAAGTAATTTAATATATTGTTAGAGTTTATCCCTTTAGTTGTCAACACTGTTGAAAAACAATTTACCTTTGTACATAATGAAAGTACATTTGCATGCCAAGAGAGCTCGCCTTCAAAATTTACCACTGGAATGACTGGGTCCGACATCGAGCCAGTCTTTTCAGTGAGACAGCTTGAGAAAGTCCTTTCCTACCCTCCAAATGAAATAATCCTAAAGACCATTGTAGAGGTAGGTTTTGGATGAGTTGCAAATCGAGGGGTTAATTTCTGAGGAGACATCTGAGTCAAACAGGCAAATATCTCTCAAATTCTGCATTTGATCTTAGGTTTCTTAACCCTTTAACACCCAAATCAGCCAAACATTTGCAGACCAAGAGAATATTTTTGAAATATTTACCACTGAAATGACTGGCTCAGGTCCTGTCATTCCAGGGGTAAATTTTCAAAAATCGCCTTCTCTTGATCTGCAAATGGACATTTTCTTTGAGAAGATTGAAATTTCGTTGAATAAATTCGAGGGTTAACGGGTTAACCCACTTAACCCTGAAGTCCCTGAATCTCAATATCAAGCCAAACTCACAGCTAAATATTTTGAAGCCTATTTGACATGTCACGACTACATGTACAAACAGCTGCTAGTTAAATTACCTCCAAAATATTCAAAAGAATATTTCTTACATTGAGAATGTGTTCTATATTTGGTTATTTGTGTCCAAGGGGTTAATTTAAATTTTAGCTCTGTTTGCTATTAAATGCACATGATCAAACATGACAATATTTAGCCACTTCAAAATTGTTCAATAGGTGTCACGAAATATGCAATTAAATGTAACTCAAAGTAGAATCCATTTCAAAGAAATCCTATATAGTATTATCGCCATGCACACAGCGTCTGCGCTCTACGAGGGAGCATACGAGCTGCGCTTATCCCTGGTTTCCAGTGACACCAAGCGGCCGAGTCAGCCTGAGTATTTCTACTCTCCCTGAACAGGATGTCAGCCTATCGCAGGTGGCTAGCTCACTTTCTGTACCGGTAATGATTTATACACCTGGGTACAGAGTCATCTGGGAGGAATTTATGATTGCAAGTTTTCTTTATTCACTCAGGCCGTTTCAAAGCAACATATGAGGGTAAATTTTATTATACAGTCTGATGGTAGAGTCAAGTACACATATACATAATCATTCTTATTAACATCATCATCATAGCCAATTAAGCTAGGATTCCATGAACGTGTGTGCGTATCCGAATGAGTGATTCCATTTGTACGTATGCGTATACATGTCTGAAAGCAGTGATTTTATTCAATTCTAGGACTATCATGTGGTCTACTACTACTACTACTACTACTACTACTACTACTACTACTACTACTACTACTACTACTACTACTACTACTACCAACCCACACCCACCACCACCGGCTATACGTGTCTTATCTGTGTGTCATAATTGGCGTCTTTATGGTCTGGATTTCTTGCATCAAAGAGGCGTGAATATTTTCTAAATAATTCTATCAGCCTTTCACATTCCAGCACGCTTACTATAAATTTAACTATTATTTTGGAACATATGTACAGAAAAATAGCACTTCAATTTGGGGAAAGCCCATGAATGACGTAATAATAACGTAATTTTCAAGGAATCCCACATCCGAATGCTGTCCATATCCCAATGAAATCACTCGATCAGATTCGGATACGGACAGGTTTCGCATACGCATACGGACATATGGAATCATACAATCTATTTGTAATTGTAGCGAAAAAAATTCGGATATGCATACACGTTAATGGAATCCTAGCTTTAACCCTTTAACCTTCAAATCTGTTCACGAAAATTTTGATTTTCTAATCATAGAAGAAAGTCCATTTGCAGACCAAAAGGACTATTTTTGAAAATTTAGCACCGGAATGACTGGCTCGGTTATCGAGCCAGTCATTCTGGTGGTACATTTTCAAAAACAACCTTCTCTTGGTCTGCAAATGGGCATTTCTCAAGACCACTGCAGAAGGCATTTTTGGCTGATATAAGGGGTAAAGGGTTAACAAGTGAGGCTGAATAGTATCAGAGCATTTATGCCAGATGAACTAATAACAGAATATAAAGAGGATACACTACACGCATAGGTTTATTGTGGGGAGACGATTGCCTGTGGCGTTAGCATGGTCAACTGGCAATCAGCTGGGCAGAGTTTAAATCCCACTCTCTGCCATCAGGTGGCTGACGAGCAATCAGTGCAAACATGGCAAACTCGTTCATTCGTCCATGTCTCTCTCCATTCAGGAGTATAAATTGGTACCAGTGTAAAACTGGGCAAGTTACCAATAATAGACTGAAATATAAACCAGCCTAGATATGGCGTGAAAGGGACCTGAAACCAGGGTTTCGATAGATGTCAATCAAACTAAATTTTTAAAAACAGCACCTAATTAGTGGTTTACCCCTATAGCTGTCTGCCTGCTGAATTTCTGCAGACTATTTTCTATGGAGTTTAAGACTAGATATGCTGAATATGTTGAAAACAATTTGACTGAGTCGTTGGTACTTTAGCCACCAACAACTTTCAAACTAATTGTTTTCAAAATATTAAGCAGGCCCAGAGTTATTGCCCATTGAAGTCATTGTCTGGTGGCTTGCAGCACTCAGTCAGTTAATAGTAGATTGGCCGAGAAAATATAAATACTTGCTTACTGGTATTGAATGTCCATTTGCAGGCCAATAGATTATTTTTGAAAATTTACAACTAGAATAACTGGCTCAGTTATCGAGCCAGTCATTCCAATGGTAAATTTTCAAAAATAGTCATCTCTTTGCCTACAAATGGCCATTCATCAAGATCACCCAAAAACACAAAAATATTTACATGTTCGTGAGTAAGCGAGCGGAAAATTCCACTTGTTGTCTCTGGTCGAGAGCTAAGGAAGAGCAGACCACTCTGGCAGGACGTCAATTGTTTGAGGAGATCTCGTAACGAGGAGAATATGATAGGATGTGAGGCAGTGGCTGGTGATGACACTAATATAAATAGACACTCCACTAAGCGGCTGAAAAATACATTATTAACAAGAGCAATCAGGAATCAGGAATCAGGAATCGCAAACAAGCAACATTCTATTTCTGATGTTTCTGAATTTAATTGAATTCCTTTATCTTATCAAGACAACAGGTTACCGGAACACCCACTATCTTATTGTACTAAAATATTACCTAAATCGGATCAGTAGTTTCTGCAATACATCCACAGACTGAGCCCCAGGCCCCTCCCCACCCCAACCCCCACCAACACACCCACCCAACACCTTTGTTCTTACTGGGTGAGGGTAATGACTTCATTAGTTATTAACCATACAATGGGTTGATAAAAAAAAATTCAGATTTTTGCTTAATAAATGACCATTTGTAGAGCAAAAGACAATTTTTGAAAATTTACCATTGAGATGACTGCCTCGGTGATCGAGCCAGGCATGTTCATCATAAATTTTCAAAAATAATCTTTTTCTCTGCAAATTTTGAAATTCCTGATGACCATGGCAAAGTTTTTTTGGCTGGCTTAATCAAATACTTACAGGGTTAAATATTTATGCTAAATTGCCCTAATTCTTTGACAAAATATTAGTTACTGTAGTTTTAACGGACCATTCCATTTTTAGCTATGCCCCACCCATCTCTATCTAAGCTCCACCCACACGTCGCCGTGTTGAGATTGATCAATCCCCGAATGCCCTATCAATTTCCTGAAAACTATACAGGTAAGCTGTTGAATATTTTGTAACTAATTTGACTGGGTGCTGTTGCTGCCTAGGGCAGCAACAGCGGCCACTCAAATTAGTTTCAAAATATTCAACAGAATATTTATTAAATAGTAAAGACATACAATTCGTACAGCAACGCATAGTCTGTCTTCAAATATGCGTTCATGACGCACTTATCTACGTCATTCATTATGCTGTCATCCTACACGTCACGTAACTGATTATGACATCATATAATGGATGGATAAACTCGGAAAGGTCTATTGCATAGGTAATTGTGGAAAAAGCAACAGCTTCCAGTTAAAGTAACTTTGACATACATGTGTATGAAAACATTTACTTGTATGGTTGCTTTGAAAATTGAGATAATGAGATTTCAATGTTGACATGGGTTAACACATTTCACTCAGAATTCCTCAAGAGTGTTGCAATGAAGCTAAATACAAAACATATTCGGTACTTTTAGATCAACTAGACCGAAAGTTGTTGCTGCATAACACAACAATGGCATTCAATCAAATTGTTCTCAATATCGCTTATGTTCTTGTTACTCATACTAAAAGCCTGTGTCCGTATTACGACTAATGCAATTTGTCTGTCTGTTTGTCTGTCTGACTCCTTAACATATGTGTATCTTCTGAATGCAAGAAGGTAGAATAGCCACATTTGGCACATACCTTCATATAATAAGAATTCAGTGTGTAAAAATTTCTGCTATCCATAACTTACCATGCGTGAAACATGTGGTAGAGATTAGGATACGGATCAGAGGTTGACTTCCACATCTCAAACACACTCTTTAATGGGAGTGAACTTTTTGACTGTACCTTTAACAAAACATCATATTATTTTAATAATGCTGGTAATGGAGGGATCAATTTCTAACTGTGTCGCCATTTCTAGAATTAACTAGATGATATACATCACATGATCGCCCGCAAACGACTCATTCACTTCATAAAACCCTGTTTGCCAAGGGGATTGCCAGATAGATTTTCTAGCTGACAAATAGACAAACAAATAAACAGATAGGTGAGTAGACAAAGCGATGGTAGTAAAACATCCATTATAAGCGAAAAATAGACATTTTTGACAATTTTAGGTATTTCAAGGGGGATAACTACTGTGAATCTAGACATATTTTGTTGATACACTAGCTCTGCACTGACATTTTTTATGAATTTTAAGTATTTCAGTGCCGATAACTACAGTAAATCTAGACGCGTTTCGCTGATACGCTATCGCCACCGAGAGCATGTCAGGAGTTGACATGCCAAATTTGAAATGAATCCATCCATTATAAGTGAAGTTATTGAGCGAAAACCAAAGGCACTGCATTTTCTTAACGAATTTTAAGTATTTCAGGGGCAATAACTATGGTGAATCTAGACATGTTTCGCTTATATGCTGTCTCCACTGAGGGCATATCATTATGAGTTGATATTCCACATTAGAGATGAATCCATCTATTTTAGCGATCCCCCACCCCCTTTTTCCAAAGGGGGGGATAACAAGTTATTGAGCGAAAACCAAAGGCACGGACAAACAGATGAGCAGATGGAAAGAAAAGCCCAACCCCCACATTTTTTCTCCAAAATCGAGGTCGGGTGGGGGGGGGGGGAATAATGAGGAGTCCTCTTTTCCACATATGTGCAGCCAAATTTCTAAAATTATTCCAACAATCGAATCAATGAAGTCTTTTAAATAATTCCCTAGAAATTTTGCTAAAATCTAAGATGCCTAAAAAATAGACGCTCTGAAGTCTACGACCATTGAATCTGTCCAGCAAAGTTTTATCAAAACAACCCAGTGCCATGCCATAAGCAGCTAACTTGGCCATCAGGCGTCAAGCAAGCTAAATTATATATTACTAGATATTACTTACAAGAACATGAGGTGCTATAACCAGGATCTTTGTTACTTCATCGAGGCACATGGACAATGTCTCAACATCAGCCATATTGAGTGGTGTTGATGAAGAGGCAACGTAAGGTTTATCTATTGTATTGGCATCTGTACTCTCAAGTTCCTGCTTTATCATCTCATCTTCAGCAGAAGGCATGTTCTCAACAACACTAAAGAGAAACAGTAACATCGCCCTCACTATCAGCTGGAGGAAGCCAGTTTTAGCTATGCCCGCCCATCTTTAGCTAAGCTCCATTCACACTTTGCCAGTATTGGGATCGATCAATCCCTGAACTCCTCGACTATCAATCTCCAGAAAGCTGTACAGGTAACCTGTAAGATATTTTGAAACTAATTTGACTCGGTGCTATTGCTGCCATCCAGTCAAGTTAGTTTCAAAATATTCAACAGCATCTTTATTACATAGTAAAGAAATACAATTCGAACTGCAATGCTTAGTCCATCATCAATTAAGTGTTCATGATGAACTTATCTCCGTCATTCATGATGTCATCCTACACAGCACACAGTGAATTATGACATCATATGATTGATGGATAAACTGGAATCCTCCGTTACCAGCTACTGACCACAATAAGCATCCTTCACAAAGGGAGGGATCTGATCTGTCATTCAGGTATTCGACATCATAATCAAATACCTTGTTAGCCCACATGACGGTCGGTCATGAAACTGGCAATAGTCCATCACTAAAACGTCTAAATAGCATCTCGTTGGTGAAGTAACAAATTAATAAACAAGGTGTTGAAATTTTGAAATAAATTGGTCTGGGATCTGTTGCTTCTCTAGGCACCAACAGCCCCCCAGTTAAGTACCAGTCAAAGTAGCTTCAAACTATTCAACAGCTTACCTGCATAATTAACGTGAAATTTATATTCTGGGAATTCAGGATTCAATGTATCAAATTGATTGATCTTCGATGTAAGTTTAATGTTGGGATCCTACCTGTCTAATATCATGAGCAAATAAGTCACATGTAGGCTGACATCACAATCAAAATGATGAAGCTCCGTCACAAAAATTTAAAAGTCCATTACGAAAGTACAGTTTGTGTAAGTACAGTTTGTTATGAATGTTCAATGAATTTTAAATAAAGGAGATAACTTTAGGTAATATGATGAGATTTCGACAAAATAAAATCATACCACTTCGTCTATCCATAATAGATCTGCTGAAAAAAAGTGTAGGATCAAAACTATTGTCGATCTGGATTGGAGAAAATTGTGATGGATTTTAAGGTTTTCGGAGGAGATATATGTAACCACATTGTATGTCGAAGATGGACAGAATTCATCGAAATGAAAGCATGTCACTGACTTCATCTATCTGCTGATAAAAACTGCGAGTGTATAAGACTTTCCAAGATATGGATTGGACAAGAAATCTTTTGACAAATTTTATATATTTCAAGGGAAATAACACTCCATCTATCATTAGTAGATCTCCTGAAGAAAAATTGTGAGTGTAGATTTAAAACATTCAGAAATCACGATCGGACAAGAAAATATCGGTAAATTTTTCGGTTCTGAGGGAAGACAACTCTGGTTAATATGTACAGAATTCATGGAAATGAAATCATGACACTGCATCTCCTCCTAATATATCTGCTGAAAAAGATTGTGAGTGTAGGTTCAAACCTATGTATCGGACAGGAATCAGATGGATACATGGAAAGACGGATGGACAGACAGGTGGATGGGGAGCGCTATCACATAATATGACCCCACTTTGTGCTGGCTTATAAAAACATGCCCCAGCATTAGGTCCTGTATATTCTCACATAGTAAACTACATGTATTCATTAACCCTTTAAGCCTCAAATTTGTTTTAAAAATATCAGTTTTCTAATAGAGAATCTCCATTTGCAGACCGAGAAAACTATTTTTGAAAATTTACCACTGAAATTACTGGTAAATTTTCAAAAATAGTCTTCTCTTGGTCTGCAAATGGTCATTTCTCCAGACCACTGGAGAAGCCGTTTTTGGCTGATATGAGAGTTAAAGGGTTGATATACTAAATGTTATGTAAACTAAGGTAGGGACAAACTACTTACTGTTCCGTGGCCTGTGTCAACCTACAGAGTACCTCATAGACATGTACTTTTCTTAATAAAGTAGTCAAGGCCGTCACTGCTCTCACTGACTGCAACAGACATTAAACAAACAGAGATAAATATTAACTCCTAGATAAACTTCAGATTTCTAAATTACACTGAGACAGTGTGTAAATCGTAAACAGGAGGAAAATATGCAACATCCCGTGACATAAAATTTGTGTAAACTGCAACATAAATTTTGCAGGATTACAATAAAATTCAAGCGTAAAATTTTAAGATTAATTTTACTGAGTTTTAATGCTTTTTTGCTAACCAAATACGTTTCATCAGGTGAGCTGAAGCAAATTTATATGCAAAGTCTCTTAAATCATGAATGCCCCATAGCTGACTTGTTTTTTCGACAAATTTGACAGAGTGACCGAATGACTGACATACTACTGATATGTCTACCTTTATTGGTCAAAATGGTGCAAGAAAATCCAAATTCCTACTTACTAATTGTCTATATGCTGGTCAAGAGTAGGCTATTTTTTTTTTTAATTAAGCATGGAATGACTGGGTCAGTTAGCAAATGGACATTGCTCAAAACCACTGCAGAAGCCACTTTAGGCCGGCTTGACCATTGCAGGGCTAAAAGGTTCCAACTTTGAATTTTGGTGTCTTTAAAAATACAATTTCATTTTAAATGACCAGCATATAAATCAGGGTGCACACGTAACATAAATTAACAGCAGTACAAGTACATAGTGCAATACAGCGTATACAATCTACTCATTGGTCATTAGAACAATGACCTAAACATACGACTAGGACAAACCCTTTTACATAACCCCTTAATGGCACAATTTGGGTCGAAAAAATTGAATTTTCTCATAGAAAATGCCCATTTGCAGACCAAAAGAAGGCCATTTCTGAAAATTTACAACTGGAATGGCTGGCTCGGTTATTGAGCCAGTCATTTCAATGTTACAATTTCAAAAATAGTCTTCTCGTAGTCTGCAAATTGACATTTCTCAAGACCACTGCATAGGCCGTTTTAGGCCAGCTTAGGTATTAAAGGGTTAATAGTTTTTCTCATAGAAAATTCACATTTGCAGACCAAGAAGACTATTTTTGAAAATTTACCACTGGAATGACTGGCTCGATAACTGGCTCGGTTATTGAGCCAGTCAATCCAGTGGTACATTTTCAAAAATAATCTCGTGGTCTACAAATTAACATTTCTCAAGTCCACTGTATTGGCTGTTTTTGGTTGGCTTAGGTATTAAAGATTGTTTTGAATAAGATTTTTCATTCACCAAAAATTATCAAATGTATATATGTATATAAAGACAGCAATCGGAGACCCTCATCCATGATATCAAGGCATTTTATTTCTGTTGTACTAGTTTACTTATGTGTAAATACCCTTTCTTGTATTAAAATTTGAGCAAAATCAGATTAGTAGTTTCACGACACAAATGTGGACGCAGACAGAGAGAGAAAGGGAGACAGACATACACACAAATGTAATATTCCCTGGCTTTCCCATCCTGGGTTATGGCAATGAATTAAACAAAATCACAGATTTCTTTTTTGACGAGAGAGTTGACACTTACCACGCTGATACTCTATATTTCCCAAATATCGACCTAGCTTCAATAAGACTCAGAATTAAAAAGAAACCTCCCCCACTGGGCAGGTTACTCAACTGACAGTCCAGCGGATGTGCGGCCCAAGCTCGCGCATGCGCGGGGCTGTCTCTTTCTATTCCAAATTATTGGCTGACATAATTGCAACATAAAACGCCAATGACTGAGCCTCTGTGGGGCGGAGGCCGGGATCATATCAGGGTGGTAAGTATCAACTCTCTCGTGAAAAAAGAAATCTGTGATTTTGTTTATTTAACATCAAGAGTATACTTACCATACTGATACTCTATGATATAGCAACAATTCGTAAGTGAATTCAGCGGGAGGGAGGCGAAGGTCAGAAGACCGGCTCATCCCTGGAAGAGCAAGCTCTTTAGCTTTTGGAGCACAAAAAATATCTGAAATTACGTTTGTAAACACAATCAGGAAATGACTTGGACATCGTCTAACATGAGCGATGTTGAGGGTAACGACTGTTTAACATGCGCTCTCCCCCCCCTCTTTTATAAAGAGGGAGCGATGACGTCAATATCCTAAATGGTCTCTATGTACTCGTGCTAAAGTACTATAAGACATCGGACGAAAGCTTCATTTCGTATACTCTCAGATGGAACCACAAAGAACACAAACCATCACCATTTTAGTAAGTAATAAAAATCGTGACAAAAAATACCTATCACCAAATATAGGACTAACCTATTTTGACGAGATTCTCTTTAATCACCGCTGGCGATGATAGGTACAGTACGGAAAAAGCGGGGATTCCCCCACTAAATTGCACTGTGTTTGAGTCAATGGCCGTATGTATAATTTTTACAAATATATACAGTTTATCGTTTATGTAAAATCGATAAGGCAAGCGGATTTGATGTGTCACAAAGGTAATGATCTGAAAAACTAGACTCACAGTTCCATTGTGCTACTGACATAATGTCATCCAACGGCACTTCGTTAAACAGAGCCGTGGATGTCACTATGCTACGGACACTATGAGCTTTGGCCATGTCAACTTGTTTTCCTGTTGCAGCTTTGTGGCAATGTTGGATGCATTCCACAATCCACCTAGAAATGGTATCTTTAGCTCTCCCATGGGGTTCAATGTAAGATAGCCATAAAGCACTAGGGTCCATCCGCCATTCCTGTGCACATTGCTTATAACGTGTTAATGCACGGAGAGGACACCAAGCCTTTGAATTAGGATCAAACCTAGTTAAAGCAGGTAAACCTATAGGCTGACCAGGATATTTTAAAGACTGGTTTTTCGCCATAAAGTTAACTCTAGGTAGAAACCCGAGACCTTCGATCCCCTGTAACCACAAACTGGTCTGGCTCTGCTGACAAAGCTTGTATTTCACTTCTTCGTCTGGCTGAAGCTGCAGCAATCAGAAAAACTGTTTTAAGCGTCAACAATTTCATGGAAATGGAGCATAGTGGTTCAAAGGGTTTATCCACTAATAACGATAAACTCCAAGATGGAATCACTGGAGGATTCCTTGGTCTTAGATTACCCATACATGTACCTTAGATTAAAGTATTTAGATTACATACTTCCCCTATTAGCCAAGCAAGGGATAACAGACATTAAAGCCGACTTGTAGCCAGCAATAGAGTTAGGTTTGAGGCTATAGGTATCAAAAAGGTGACAGAGGAAATCGGCTACTACCTGAATAGATGCATCCATAGGGTTAATACATCTTTTTGAGCACCATTCAGCAAATCTGTTGATTTTATAATTATATGCTCTGGAGGTTGACCCCCTTCTGGCTCTTACCATAAACATGGCTGCTTGCTCAGAAAAGCCCTCCTTAACTGCCGATTCCTTGACAACATCCACGCAGTCAATTGGAACATTGACGGGTTGCTGTGCAAGGCCTTGCCATGGAAGATTAAGTCATCCATCAGGGGCAGAGGAACGAGATTTCAGACCAGAAAGTCCAGCAGATCCATATACCATGATTGGCTTGGCCAATTTGGGGAGATCAAAAGCATTTGACATTTTTGGAATCAGGATTGCTGGCGGGAATGTGTATACATACATTCCCTCTCAGCTGATAGCTAGCGCATGTATTGCGATAGCACTCAGATCTGGAATAGGAGAGATGTGCGTCATCATCTTCGCATTTTTGTTCGTTGCGAATAAATCTATGTTGGGCTTGCCCCAGTGGTTGAACAGACGGTCTGCCACATACTGATTTAGTTGCCATTCCATGAGAAGAATGCTCATTCTTCGGCTCAATGAGACTGCTAATAGTTTTAGCCTTCCCGGAATATGAACGGCTTTCACTGAAATCCCATGATCTAGGCACCAGCAAAGCAGTTTCCATGTCATCATACAGACTGGGCAACTTTGTTCTGCCCTGGCGGTTTATGTAAGTCACTACTGTTGTATTGTCTGATCGAACCAGAACAATCTTGCCTTTGAACTTCTCTAGGAAGTGTTCCATGGCTAAGACTACTGCTCGCATTTCTAGCAGATTGATATGTTCTTTTGATTGATCCAGATTCCAAAGCCCTGTTACTTTGTTTTCTTCCAGGCAAGCTCCCCATCCCTCCATTGACGCATCTGTGTACATCGCTAACTGAGGGTGGGGAGGTGACAACGTCACCCCGGCCAGGAGATTCTCTCTTTTCACCCACCATTGAAGGTGGTGAATAAGAGGTTCCAACACTGACACCTTAGAGTCCAGGAATCCTGTAGTCTGGGTCCACTGTGTCATGAGAAATAACTGGATAGGCCGCCGGCGTAAGGCTGCCTGTGGAATGACTGGTTGTAAAGAAACCATCAACCCAACCATTCTCAAGTAGACGTGTGCCAGAACATGACGACTGTTTCACACTGACTGTATGACTGAGATGAGCACTTCTACTCTCTCCTGAGAAGGGTAAACATACCCTATCTCTAGATCGAAGAACATGCCCAGGTAAACAAACTTCTGGGATGGTGTCAGCTCTGATTTTCGAAAGTTTATTATCCAGCCTAGATCTGTAAGAGTTTTCAAAACTATCTCCAAATTTGCTGATAGACTTTCTTGATTGTGTGCTTTTAACAGCCAGTCGTCTGTGTATGTGTGGACTGCTGTGTCTCCTGTGGCGGTATGATGTCATAGCTTGGACCACTCGAGTGAAGACCCGAGGAGCTGTCGATATACCAAATGGGAGAACACTGAATTCTCATTGGCGGCCGTGAAATGCAAATCTCAGGAACGACGAAAGCTCTTCGCAATGGGAATGTGAAAATAAGCATCTTTTAGATCTATTGATGCTGTCCACATTCCCTTCCTCAATCCTGCTAACACCGTTCTTAGTTTCCATTTTGGAACTTGGTGCGAGGATAAACCTGTCGAGAGGTTTGAGGTTGAGAATTGGTCTCCACCTTCCAGTGCTTTTTGTCACTAGGAACACGGTTGAATAGTAACCCGGACATTTTTGTGTGGGTTGAATTGCATGTTTTTGCATGAGGGATTGAAATTCTTCCTCTATACACAACCGCTGATCTGGATCTCATGGATTTTGAGTCCAGATCGGAACCAGAGACAGGCGCGATGGCTGGTTTGATATCTAGTCGGGATGGTAACTGACTGAAATCCATCGCAAGACTCAGCGGTCCTGAGTACCCCGTTCCCACTCTTGCATGTGGAAGGCCAGATGGCCTCCCACGGATGCACCTAAGGATTGTGGTGGACCCGAGAAGTGCAAGAGTTGCCCTGTCTCCGGTGGCTGTCCTAGCAGTGCTAGTGTGACCCTTGTGGGTGCCGACCCATCAGGCTCGGCTCCCACGACCAGAACCCCATGCTCCTCTACCAGCACCACGCGCACCTCGGTGCCTGGTGGGTTGCACTGGAGGAGCCTACACCACACCCCCAGCCCCATAGCTGGCTTACACTGGCGTTGCCGTGGCCGACGCTGCGTAGGTGGTTGGCCTCTAACTGGGCCACCACCACCTCTAGCCTGCTGAAGGTGGAAGGCAGGGGGTGCTTCTTGAACACACTCACTGCGGAGCGCTTCAAACTGCTCATGCAGTGCCCTCTGATTATTCACCAGTTTTATGGTTTGTTGGAGGTGCAGGCATCCTTCACCTTCAAACAACCCTGGACCTGACATTGGCGTCCGAAGAAGTCGTGTGTACAGGTCCTGCGAGGGACACAAATTGTCAATGGCAAAAGTGCGCCTCGCCCGTAAACTCCTGGTTACGGATCTCATCATACAATCCAAAGCCAGGTTAATGCCATCCTGGCTGGCTCTCTGGACTATAAGAGGAATTGCTTGGCGGGCCATGGATGCTGCTACTAACCCCTGTAGCAGCTGGGAAATGTGCGAGAGCCAAGATGCCTCCTCTCGTACTTGCGTTGCGCAAAGAGCTAGCGCACAAGGGTCCCGTGTCAGATGGGACCCTGGCCGCATGTCTTTGCCCAAAGCTGCATCGTCATCCGTGCAAGGCTCTGCGCCACCGCCGTACTTCTGATAAAGATCAGAACTGATACGGCAGCGGCGTGCCACCTCGTGAGGGGCATTCACAAGGCGTCCATTCGGCTGAATGGACGTCTCTGCCACAGCGAACATATCCACGCTATCCTCCGCATATGGGAGATGGCATGGTGCTCATCACTGGCTTCCCTCCCAACCATGGGTGTTGGTCCTGCTGGGAAGCCGGTGGATCCACCTGGAGTTCCAGCTTTCTGTTCACCAGCCATTGGCAAGCATCCAGCCAGTTCTCCTCCGTGGCCACCTGTGAATGCTCGATGAGCCCAGGGCCTTCGTCGTCCTCAATCACATTCACTGGTGGGGTAACAGCTGGAGCTGGAGATACTCATGGATAGCCAGGGAAGCCATACGGACCCGCAAGGGCCGGCATGGCTTGCGCCGTGACTATTCCAGGAGGCGGATCTACGGCATCATGGGGTGGGGTTAGATGCATGACTCCCTAGTCTGGCCCTTCCTCACGGTAACTCTCGGCAAGCCGTGAAACTTACTCCCGAAGAAGTAGTTCCATGGAAAAGGTTAGCCATGGGCCCCGTGGGTGGGTGGGGTGGGAGGGGGATGGATTTCCATGGCCATCGGCTCATCGGTAGGCCATAACAGTGTCCTCTTCTTCCTGCCCAGAAAGATTAGACAGCAAGCTTGAAAAGGGATCAAACTCAGCCTGGGCAGGAGGGGTATCGCGTGAGGCGCTGATACCTTTAGCCTTAGGCTGCTCTAGAACGTTCGATAAGCGAACGTCCGAGGCCATGGCCTTCGCCCCCGGGTCCACGGGCGAGGCAAGCCTCAGTGCCGGACCAGGGGAGCCGTCTCTGAGTCTACCACGAAAACTGGCTTTCTAAGAGAACCAGACCCGGAGATGGGAACACTCTGTCCTGGAGCAAATGAGGAAGACAATGACTAAATTGAACCGGGAAGCATGCTGCGAAGCAACTCCGGGACAAGATCCGTGATTGTCTTCTTCATTTCTGCCATCATTTCCAGACGGAAGGTCCCCATGTCTGGCATGGATGCCTTCCTCTTCTTACCACAAGCCTCTTTGCCAAGACACTGTTTTTTCATCTGCCGCCCAGCCCTTTACCTGCTGATTTATAAAATCAGTAAATACCTCCACTGGCCACGACACACACATGGCAATTTAGCGAAGGCCTGCATGTACTGCACCTAGTGCAGTCATGAGGGGAAAAGCAGGCCTTCACGAAACGGTGGCAGGAAGGGCATTTGTTTTCAATAACCCTCTGAAAAGACACAAACGGAAACAATTAATTTTTAGTTATGACGAACCAAAAAACCAATTGCAGAAGGCTAATACATGTAAATTGCTTAAGGAAAACCTAAACCACTAGATGAAAACGATAAGCCAGGCCCATAGAAAAAACAATTGGAACTGACTAGAGGTAAACAAATCCTAAGAACTTCTTATTCTTCTGTCAAGAAGACATGTACAAGGGAGACAATTAGAATTTGAACTTAAATACTTGAGAAGCGAATGCTAGACTCAATACAAGGATTCATTAGTAGTTGAACTTTATAAACACAATGAACCTATGCAAACGATCAAGAGAGATAAATAACACAACACTTAGTAATAAAATTTCCAAAATTTCTTTTTGCAATAAGATGACTGAAAATTTTCTCTCCATACTTAACCTCAGACGATAACTCCTGAAGAACGAGTAAAGTCTTGCTGAACAACAACAGGAATACCTGATCCTGAATCCAAACCCTGTGGTGGGGGGAGAATGCGGAAAAATGACTTCTTATGGTAATAATTCCCTCTGCAAACTCATAATAAATTATTTGGACCCAGAAAACCAACTGTATAAATTATTGTTCAAATGAAGGATACATGTCAGAAATCAGCTAAATGTATCTGAAAATACAAAGCACAACATGTGTTAGCTAATATATAGGCCTCTCCCAAAAAGAGCTAGCCTAATATAGACGTATCCACGAGTTCGCCCGAATCCCGGATATACCATCCGAGTCAACATGCAAATTTTTTATCAATAAATTTACTAAAGTACACCTGATGGCTAGGACCGGGAGCACCCTCTGGCGACTTGGCAGCTTCAGACATACTAGTATAAGTCAAAATCAAGATGCAAAACAATTTAAAGCTTCAAAAAGGTCAAACGCAAAAGCAAAACTATGAAAGCGTGCTGCAATTGCAGGTTAATAATTTGAGAAGAGAAAGAGACAGTCCTGCGCATGCGCGAGTTTGGGCCGCACATTTGGGCTGCTGGACTGTCAGTTGAGTAACCTGCCCCGTGTGGGTGGTTTCTTTTTAAGCTAGGCCAATATTTGGGAACTATAGAGTATCAGGGTGGTAAGTATACTCTTGATGTGAAAAGAATCTAATGATATATTTGCAAATTACAGCTCAATGAACAACAGCTTCAAGCCAAATTAGCTTCAAAATATCCATACAAAAACAATTCGTATATTGAACAAAATGCAGGATTCCAGTTTCTCAGTCAATCATATGATGTCATAATCGACTATATGATGTGTAGGCTGCCATCATAATCAATTACGCCACAAATGACATAGTTAACTTAGTCACAAATGCATAATTGATGATGGATTAAGCGTTGTTGCACGAATTGTATGTCTTTACTATTTAATAAACGTGCAGTTGAATATTTTGATACTAATTTGACCCAGTCAAGCAGTTTCAAAATATTCAACAGCTTACCTGCAGTTTTCTGGAAATTGATAGTTTAAGGATCGATCGATCACAACATTGGCGAAGTGTGGGTGGAGCTTAGCTAAAAATGGGCTGGGCATAGCTAAAACTGGATTCCTCCATTTGTCATATAATTTCTAATCTATACGGTTGAGAATTAAAACTTTAACACTAATTGACTAAAACGGCCTATGAAGGGGTTCTTGAGAACTGTCCATTTGCAAAACAAGATTATTTTTCAAAATTTATCACTGAAATATCTGGCTCACAAGCAGAGCCAATCATTCCAGTGGTAAATTTTCAAAAGTAGTCCTCTCTTGCTCTGCAAATGGCTCTAAGCAACTGAATATTTTTCTATGAATAATTTGAAACTTTCTTTAACAAATTTGTGTGATAAAAGATTAAGAGTTGACCATTGCATACCTGTTTGGACAGGATGATTTCAATCATCCTCTGGTACAGGGTTCGTGGTGCTTTTACTGTTTCATCGTCGCCTTCTGAATCAGTATCAAACGGCGGCTGATCAGGGTGCTGTCCCAAGAACCAGTCGATACCGTCTTTAAAACGTGTTGTTTGGTCTAATGCCCGAGTAAGCTCGAGTTTTAGTGAGATGGACATACCTTCAGTCATGTACAGATCCAGTAGTTTATCCTGTATGTCTTTATTCTGAAAGATAGGCACAATGCTCAAGATTATTAAGAAAACTAAAACATTTGCTCAGTATAAGTCCATCTGTATGGTAAGCGAAGTGTATTTCTTTTATATATACCATTCAAATGCCTGGCTCAATGGTAAATTAGAAAATACAGTATAGCTAAAAAATAAGTCACATATACTGTTGAATATTTTGAACATAATTGGATCGGTAAGGCATTAACAGAACATTTCTTACATCGTGTTCAAAACTGTACTAACATATTACTGTTCTTATTTTGGAAACGTTAAATTATTTCAACGCTGTACGATAGGATTGTATTCAATGACCAGTAGAGCTGAGCGGTTTCCTGATAAAATACATGTAGGTATAGGTATAGATCATGGTTTATAGTTCACTTCCACTTGCTCAGCCGACTTTACAACTTTACCCAATGGGTCAATGGGTGCATACAGCCTGGCTGGCATTTATAGGCACTCGACGTTTTTTTGCTGACATTCCATATTGCCGACATTGCCCTCACGGGTACCTATTTTACAGGCAGGTATACTGGAACAACGCAGAGTGAAGTGCCTTGCTCAGGGACACAATGCGGCAGTTATTAATATTATTGCTATCGTCTGACTTCTGAATATCGGCAATATCGTCACTTGTTTAACTTGTATTTATGAATAAAATCAATATAAAACAGACCTGATCAGTCTGTTGTATATATTTCAATACGGTAGTACAGTAACAATTCAACAAGTTTATAATCATTTACTTAATATTACTCTATACTGGGTTGTGTGCCGTATCAATATATGTATTTTTCATGCCATCTTTATTATTCTCCTTATTTATTTCATGTTTTATGATAATAAATGCTGGAGTATCGACAGCTTATTTCTCTTTTGGCGAAATATAAAATATCGACCATTTTGACAGATAGCTTACATTTAACCTCGTTTTCATTTTTCAAATCAGAAAATCTGAGGGGTGTGGGGGTGAGGTGGTGTATGACATTATAAACGGCATAATTACAGGAAATCTCTAACTAAAAGGCTTGTAGTACTGTAGTAATCGATGAAATAAAATATTATGATGCAATATATTCATTTGAAATTGTGATTTTCTAGTGGACAATGGAATGAAATTATAAAATATTAATGCCAAAAAATATATATTTGACACATTTTTTAACACCCCATGTCCTACGAGGCTACTTGAAACAAGTTTTTTTCTCTTTTTTGCATGAAGTACATTCTTTTAGATTATCGCAGCAGTAATCATTAATTTATCGATTTCTCTGGCCTCCTAACAACAATTCACGAGGTCTCGATAAATAAATAGGAATACCCCATTCACATACTAATCTGATGATGTCATTACAAGGTCAACAACAACCATAATATACTGAGCCAATAAAGTTTAGCAACAGTGAAGTTTGGTTTGTTGTATTAAAACTATGCGTCCATTTATAACCAAATTTGCAGGCATGTTTCGTCAATGTAATGTCTCGCTGATCATGAAGAAATGCAAATCATTTCTTGCATTTCTCGGCCGCAGGCTTACTGCATGTGAAAATGCATTTTTCATGCACTGGCCCACATTGGCGGGTAGCGAAGGAAAAAATTCACCATATTGCAAAAGCAGATAACGAACGTTAACGGAAAACGCTTAAAGGTTTACCCTACCGAACAAGGGCCGCCGCCGAGGGCTACCCGAAAATCAGCGCCATGAAGCAATGGGAAGACTCGCTGCTGGGCAGAGCGTTCGCGCTGTTGCTCGACATTTTAATGTTCACGCTTCAAACATTTCCCGTCTCCGCCAACGTGAGCAGGAAACTGGACATGTTAATGACCGACCATAATCTGGCAGACCGAAAGCAACAACACCACGAGAAGACCGCTACTTAGTGACGTCATCACAACGTCACAGGTTTGAGACTACGCCGTGGCTGTCCCGTAATTTGCACACCGCTATCGGCACTACAGTGCATGCACAAACTGTGCGACTCCATGATGCTGGACTGCATGCCCGTCGTCCACTTGTTGCTGTTCCGCTTACAGAGCGTCACATCGAGAATCGGTTTGCATGGGCAAGAACTCATCAGCGATGGCGTGCTCAACAATGGAGCCATGTTTTGTTCAGTGATGAGTCGAGGTTTTGTGTGGATGTGGCGGATGGTAGGCAACAGGTTTGGCGACGTTTAGGAGAACGGTATGATGCAGCCAACATCATTCAGCGCGACAGATTCGGTGGCGGCAGTGTCATGGTGTGGGCTGGAATCCATGAAAATGGCAAAACAGATCTTATTGTGATTCGCGGAAATTTAACGGCTCAACGTTACTGTGAAGAAGTTGTCGCCCCTGTTGTCATCCTTTTTTTATGCAGCATCATGCAGACTTTATGTTCCAGCAAGACAACGCCCGTCCTCATTCAGCTAGGGTCACCAGTGATTTCCTTGAGGCTAACAACATTCCGGTGTTGGACTGGCCAGCGCGATCACTGGACCTGTCTCCTATCGAACACGTGTGGGACATTCTTGGCCATATGGTGCGTGAGAACCATCCACATCTTCACAATGTGTGGGAGCTGGAAGCTGGACTGCTCAAGGAATGGGATGCGATTCCTCTTCGTGACATCAGGTGCTTAATTCGAAGCATGAGAAAGTGATGTACGGTGGTGGTTAATGTGCGCGGAGGTCACAACCGGTATTGACAGCTCAGTGTCATTATTTAAATTGGACCCTTCCATTGAATGATGCCGTGTTAAAGGCGCGATGATAGCATTACAGTAACAAGAGACTGTTGTTCAAATTGGAAAATGACCTATCAATTAAATAATATATTTGAATCAATTTATTGTTTTTGTTAAATAACATTTATACAGTAATATTCTCAGTGTTGCTAAACTTTTTTGGTTCAGTATAATAAACACGTTTCATGATTTGATGATAAAATTGTTCATGTTCAAACTAAATCGAAAATGAATATAATGTAGATATATGGGAAGTTAGGAAGTCACAAATGTTACCGTTCAATCATAACATCGATTCGACACTAATCACAACACGCGTGCCCCTATAATTAATTACACAGCACTTTGGAGAATAGTCATCCAGGTCACTGTTTAGCTGATTGCAAAAATAAGAAATGAAATAAGACCAGCTAATTATTTTGAAAATGATTCGATTCAAAGATTCTGGTGTCTGTGACAACAACTTTCAATCAAATAATTTTCAAAATAATCAGTTTAAATTGGACTATTTATTTATTAAGCTGTAATAAGAAATATATGGTCTACAGTACATATTTCACCTTTAGGTCGAAATGTCTAATATTTATGCCTTTGTGGTAGGCCTGTATGATCACACCAATGTTAAAACATAGCCAAGTTATAACTGCCATGGCTGGTTGTGTATGGGATGGAATAAAAGGTAAATTCCTTATATAAGTCACAGACTTTCAATACAATTACAAGTCTGTTCCGTACCTGACCCTATCCTACAGTAGCTGTCAAAGTCAATCTTAACCAATCAGACAGCCAAATTTACTGGAAACGTGGATCTAGGGTGTGTTCAACTGGTGAATTTAGCTAACTGTAACTGATTATTTAACAGCCGAAAAATAGTCTGTTCGACTGTACAATAGTCGCCTATATTTGGCTAGTCGAACATGTCTTTAGACCCAGTTCTGTCTTGGCCACTGAAATTTGAGCTTTGGGATTTCCCTTTTGCAAATGACGAATGTTCATTTTACAACACAAATTTGTTAAATGATTGAATAAAACTGTGACAATGGCATAAAATACGCAGTTTATGCTTGTTTTATATTTCACACGGGACTGAGATCAATAGACCTTTCCGAACTTTCCACATTATCAATCCATCCTATGACATCCTAATCAACTACACGACATGTAGAATGACATCATAATGAATGATGTCGATAAGTATGTCATGAACGCATATTTGAAGACAGGCTATGCATTGTTGTATGAATTGTATGTCTTTACCATTTAATAAATATGCTGTTGAATATTTTGAAGCTAATTTGACTGGGTCACAGTCAAATTAGTTACAAAATATTCAACAGTTTACCCGTATAGTTTTCAGGAAATTGATAGTTAGAGCATTTGGGGATCGATCAATCCCAACACGCCGAAATGTGGGTGGAGCTGAGTTAGAGATGGGCGGGGCATAACTAAAAATGGAAAGGTCCATTGATTCCATGCTCCTGGATATCAGCAATGTTGTAGAAACTCTGTTTGTGCTATGAGCCAGACTTTAACGACAGTTGGGTTTTCGTGGCAATTATTACATGTTTTAAAATATACCCTATCCTCTAGCGCAATCACCTAGACGATATATCATGATATCGTAGTATTTTCACACATATCACTATCCTCTTCTAAAAGCCAATATCGACCAGCCCTAATGGCCAGTATAAACTGTGCTAACCTGTTGTAAATGTTACGTTCAGCATATACAGAATGAAATGTGTTATTATTTTGACTTTGTGTAAATATATGTTCTTTGTGCCGTACCAGTAATCGGAGAGCTATTATTGAATCACAGCTACACAGACTTCCTGCGAGACGCATGCCCATCTTCAAATGGCGTACTTTGAAGATCGTCTCCGGCTGCTTCATAGCGCACTCAAAGTTGACACCCTCAAGCGCCCAGTCAAGCAAAATATTAAGCACATCTAAAAGAAACAAATGATTGGTTAGAATTTATTTATTTAGCTGTGTGCGTGCTGAATTCCTCCAAACTACATTCCATGGCGTTTAAGAATTTGACTGTAAGTTGTTGGTAGCTAAGTCATATGCAACTTTCAGTCAAATTGTGTTCAAAATATTCAGCATGTCCAGATTTATTGCCCACGGAAACAAGAACGACAATCAGAGATTGATAAAGTATGACCCCCCCACCCACTTTCCGTCAAGCACAACCGCCCACACAAGATTGGTCAAGTCCTGTGACCTTGACCATTGACACCAAAATTGAGGGTTTTTCGAAATGCCAAGGACTAAACGAAATCAAGGATTTCTTTTTTCATGAGAGAGTTGATACTTACCTCCCTAATACTTTTGATATTGCTAAATATCGGCTTTCACTCAATAAACACTCAGATTACAACAGTTAGGTGCCCCTACTGGGCAGGGAGTCAGAGCGTAGTCTGGCGGATGCCAGCCCCACCACCGCGCATGCGCAGACTAGCACTTCCTCTGACTAATTTATTGGTTGATACACATGCAACTATAAAGAGGCTGAAGACCGAGCCTCTGTGGGGTGGAGAGGCCGGGTCCGTATCTAGCGAGGTAAGTATCAACTCTCTCGTGAAAAAAGAAATCCTTGATTTCGTTTATTTCACATCAAGAGTATACTTACCTCCCTAATACTTTTGATATTGCCAGAATTCGACAGTGAATTCGGCGGGAGGGAGGCGAGGTCAAAAGACCAGCTCATCCCTATACGCTTTTCTGCGTTTAAGGCACTTAAACTTCTGAAACTGTATGAAAAAACAGTCAGGATTTGACTAACCATCGGATAACACCCCCGATGTATGAGAGATGACCGAATGTCATATGCGCTCCCCCCCCCCCTTCCTGGGAGGAAGAGTCGAATGACCTCAATGTCCTATACGCTCTCTACGTACAAGTGCCATGTACTACAGGACAGAGACGAAAAAACTCCATTTTCGTATACTCTCAACAATGAACCACATAAATACACAAAACCATCATCATATTAATAACGGGTAACGTGACAAGACAATCAACAATGGACAACACATACACAAGACTGACCTTGTTGAAATGGCTGCTGACATCCTCTTCCCATTGGTGAAGAACGATGCAGTCCCAAAATAGTGGTTGTTTCCATAAATTAATTGTGAAATATATAAGCAATGAGGAAACCCCATCAAAAATATATGCCTAGTTATTTTTTCAAAATCGACAAGGCGAGAGGATTAGAGGTGTCACGGAGATAATGGTCTGTAAAACTTGACTCACAGTGCCACTGAGCCACCGACATAATATCATCCACAGGGACCCCATTAAATAGGGCAGTGGATGTCACTACGCCGCGGACACTGTGAGCCTTGGCCACGTCAACCTGCTTCCCGGTGGCGGATTTATGACAAAACTGAATGCATTCTACAATCCACCTGGAAATGGTGTCCTTAGAAGCCCTGCCATGGGGTTCAATATATGACAACCATAACGCCGACTGGTCGGTGCGCCACTCCACCGTACGTTGTTTGTACCGGCGAAGCGCCCAGACGGGACACCATGCTTTAGAATTAGGATCATATCTAGTTAAAGCAGGCAAAACAATATGTTGACCTGGATATTTCAACGACTGATTTTTAGCCAAGAAATTAATCCTAGGTAGCAGCTTAAGGCCTTCCCCTGAAACCACAAAACGGTCATCCTCGGCTGATAAGGCATGAATTTCACTCCTACGCCTAGCCGAGGCCGCAGCAATTAAAAACACAGTCTTCAGTGTTAATAGTTTCATAGAAATGGAACTAAGTGGTTCAAACGGCTTATCACCTAGTACTTGAAGCACTAGCGATAAACTCCAAGACGGAATCACAGGTGGATTCCTTGGTCTTAGATTGCCCATGCCTTTAATTAATACATTTAATGTATTTACTTCATCACTTCCCCTCTTAGCCAAGCAAGGAATAACAGACATTAAAGCTGACTTATAACCAGCAATAGAGTTAGGCTTGAGGCTATAGGCATCATAGAGGTGACAGAGGAAATCAGCTACTACCTGAATAGATGAATCCATTGGATCAATACATCTTTTTGAGCACCATTCTGCAAATCTGTTGATTTTATAATTATATGCTCTGGAGGTTGACCCCCTCCTGGCTTTGGCCATAAACATGGCTGCTTGCTCAGAAAAGCCCTCCTTAATTCTAGATTCCTTGACAACATCCACGCAGTCAATCTGAACATTGACGGATTGTTGTGAAGGGCCTTGCCCTGGAAGATAATATCGTCCATCAGAGGCAGAGGAACCGGATTGCAGACCAGAAGGTCCAGCAGATCCGTATACCATGATCGGCTTGGCCAATCCGGGGCGATCAGAAGCACTTGGCATTCCTCTTGTCTGATTTTCTGAAGAATTTTTGGAATCAGGATTGCTGGAGGGAATGCGTATGCATACATTCTCCCCCAGCTGATAGCTAACGCATCTGTTGCGAAAGCGCTTGGATCCGGAATCGGAGAGACGTACGTCGTCATCTTCGCATTCTTCTTCGTTGCGAACAAATCGATGTTGGGTTTCCCCCAATGGTCGAACAGACGATCCGCCACACATTGATTTAGTTGCCATTCCGTGGGTAAAACACTCATCCTTCGGCTCAATGAGTCTGCTAGCAGATTTAACCTTCCCGGAATATGAACTGCTTTCAAGGTAATCTGGTGATCCAGGCACCAACAAAGCAGTCTCCATGTCATCATACAGAGACTGGGCGACTTCGTTCCGCCATGGCGGTTTATGTAAGTCACAACTGTTGAGTTGTCTGAACGAATAAGAACAATCTTGCCCTGAACTTTCTGTAAGAAATGTTCCAGGCCCAGGACTACTGCTCTTAGCTCCAGTAGATTTATATGTTCCTTTGACTGTTCCAGATTCCAAAGCCCTGATATCGTGGACTCTTCCAGGCAATCTCCCCAGCCCTCCATCGATGCATCTGTATACACAGTCACCTGAGGGTGGGGAGGGGTTAGCATAACCCCCACCAAGAGATTCTCTGTGTCCAACCACCATTGCAGGTGATGAATCAGAGGCGCCAACACTGACACGTTCGAGTCCAGCGAACCTGTACTCTGGGTCCATTGTGTCATGAGAAATAACTGGATCGGCCGCCTGCGTAAGGCGGCCTGAGGAATGACTGGTTCCAATGAAACCATCAACAGCAGCATTCTCAAGTAAACCCGTGCCAGGACATGACGACTGTCGCACACTGACTGAATTAATGAGATGAGTTTCTGAACTCTCTCCTGAGTAGGATAAACATATCCTGTCTCTAGATCGAAGAACATCCCCAGGTAAACAAACTTCTGGGATGGAGTCAGCTCTGATTTTGGGAAATTGATCATCCAGCCTAAGTCTGTGAGAGTTTTCAAAACAATCTCCAGACTGGCCGATAAACTTTCCCGGGTGTGCGCTTTCAACAGCCAGTCGTCTATGTACGTGTGGACTGCTATGCTTCTCCTGCGGAGGTATGCGGTGATCGCAAGAACCACACGGGTGAAAACCCGAGGAGCCGTGGAAACTCCGAAGGGTAGCACCCTGAATTCCCACTGTCTGCCCTGGAATGCAAATCTCAGGAAGCGACGGAAACTCCTGTGTATGGGGATGTGGAAATAAGCGTCCTTCAAATCTCTCGACGCTGTCCACATTCCCCTCTCTAACCCCGCCAACACCGAGCGCAGTCTCCATCTTGAAACTGGGCGTCTCTATGAACTTGTTCAATGGCTTGAGGTTGAGAATTGGTCTCCACCCTCCGGTGTTCTTTGTTACTAAGAACAGGGTTGAATAGAAGCCCGGACACCTCTGTGCCGGCTGAATAGCTCCTTTTTGTATGAGGGAATTTATTTCCTCCTCGATACACAACCTTTGATCTGGATCTCTCGGATTTGGAGTCCAGATCGGCACTAGAGACAGTCGCGATGGCGGGCCTGTCATCCAATCGGGATGATACCCGACTGAAAGCCATCGCAAGACTAAACGGTCCTGAGTTAACCGTTCCCACTCTTGCATGTGGTCGGCTAGCCGGCCTCCCACCGGTCCACCTAGGGATAGAGGTGGACATAAGGAGTGCAAGAGCGGCACTGTCTCCTTTGCCAGAAACACCGGAGTGGTTCTCACCGCGGTAACCGTCCCATCAGGAACGATTACCACGCCCAGATCCTCGCGCGCCACGACCAGCACCGCGCGCACCTTGGTGCGCGGGCGGCTGCCTGGCTGACTGCGCCTGAGGAGCCTGCGCCCCCCCCTCGCTGCTGGCCGAATCGCACGCAGCCGAGGCCGACGCTGCGATGGTGGTTGGCCTCTGACCTGGCCACTACCACCTCGAGCCTGCAGGGGATGATACGCAGGGGGTGCGGCGCGAACGTTGGCACGACGAAGCACCTCAAACTGCTCGCGCAGCGCCCTCTGGTTATTGACCAGAGTAACCGTCTCCTGGAGGTGCCTACATCCCTCACCTCCAAAGAGACCAGGACCTGTCATAGGCGTACGCAGTAGCCTATTGTAGAGGTCCTGGGACGGGCACAGATTATCCAAGGCAAAAGTGCGCCTTCCCCGGACACTCCTGGTCACCGCCCGCGTCATACAGTCCAGAGCCAGGTTGATACCATCCTGGATGGCTCGCTGGACTGTGACCGGACTTGGCTGGCGCGATGCGGATGCTGTTACTACCCCTTGTAACAGCTGGGAGACGTGGGACAGAGCGGCAATCGAAGCCCTCCCACTCTCCTCCGCATCACACAACGCGGTATTTGCTGAACGCAACGCGTTCGAACACAAGACTCCCGTGTCAGAACGGGAGCCTGGCCGCGCATCCTCACCCAAAGCCGCGCGGTCATCCACGCTCGGCTTAGGTACCACACCGTACCGCTGGTAGTCCAGGGGCACGATGCGGCAACGCCTGGCCACCTCGCGCGGGGCCTTAGGGAGACGTCCACTCGACTTAATGGACGTCTCCGCCGCCTCGAACATGTCAACGACATGCTCTGCCAGCGGCAGAGAAGGCATAGCGTTAGCAGTAGGCTTACCAGCTAACCACGGCCTGTGATCACGCTGGCTAGCCGATCTGGTCTAACACTCACCAACCACTGGCAAGCGTCAGACCAATCCTCCTCCGTGGCTAGCTGCGAGCGCTCTACAAGACGGGGGCCTTCGTCTTCCTCCTGAGCGCAAGCAACAGAGCTTGACGGCGGATACGCTGATATCCCTGGCAAGCCAGGGAGAGCATGCGGGCCTGACAATACCGGCATGCTAATCTCACTGGCTTGACCAGGAGCAGGCGCCGTGGTAGAGCGCGGGGCACATACCGCCCCACCACGGCCCCGGCCAGCACCAGCGACACTCTCGGCAAGCCGAGGTATGCGGTAACGCTGGCCTTCAGCGCCCAGGGCCACAGTCTGAACCGTGGATTCTACCCCTGGGTGAGTAGAACCGTGGAATAAGCCGCCTGTATTCCCCGCGAGGGGTGCACAGACGTCATAATCCATGGCCACGTCCTCAGACGGCGACCCCAACAGGTAATCCTCATCCTCCTGGCCAGACAGATTAGACTCCGGGTCAGCAAAGAGAGCTAACCCGGACTGGCCAGGGAAGGTGCCATACGAGGTACTGGCACCCGCGGTGTGCGGATACCCCTGGACTGATAAGCAGCCCGCGGGTTCCAGCGACAACCGTCCACGGTCCCTATTGGGCGCGGCACTAAGCCTGCTGCCAGGGTCGTGGAACGCCCCCTCTAATGGGGCCACCTCTGAATCTTCAAACAACGGAAGCGTACTAAGGAACGGTGATTCAGAGGTGGGGATTACCTGCTCCGAAGCAGATGATGAGGCCAACAAAGGATTTGGTCCAGGAAGCATGCCACGAAGCAACTCTGGAACCAAATCCTTTATTGTCCTCCTCATCTCTCCCAACATCTCGGTCCGGAAGGCCTCCATGTCCACCGCGGACGAGGCCTTCCTCTTACCCTTCTTACTTACAACCTCTTTTTCTGCTTCTTCTTCTCCTCCTCCACCACCTTGTCCTTCGCCTGCAAGCACAAGAATTCGGACATTAGCTCGCCCCCCCAGTGCTTACATATCTCGCAATTAAGCAAGGGACCACAGGGGCTACACTGAAAGCAGAGATGAGGACCAAACTTGTCCCTCAAAAATCGTCCACAGGACGCACAACCAGGTCTCTGAAAAAAGCCAAAGGACGAGGAGTATGAGCAATCTAGTTAAGCTTAGAAACTCACCAACTCAAGAGAAGGAAAATGATCATAAAGATCATAATTTATCAGAAAACCAGCTTCGGACAACTTTAATTGTTAATAAAGAGCAAGGATGATTATGACGTCATTAATCCTATGACAGGAAAAAATCGATCCCCAACAAACATCCCAGTGCAAGGACGAATTGTATCTCTAACCAGAACATGTGCAGAATAAACGAAATCTAGGATTTCTTTTTTCACGAGAGAGTTGATACTTACCTCCCTAATACTTTTGATATTGCTAAATATTGGCTTTCACTCAATAAACACTCAGATTAAAACAGTTAGGTGCCCCTACTGGGCAGGGAGTCAGAGCGTAGTCTGGCGGATGCCAGCCCCACCACCGCGCATGCGCAGACTAGCACTTCCTCTGACTAGATTATTGGCTGACACACATGCAACTATTAAGAGCCTGAAGACCGAGCCTCTGTGGGGTGGAGAGGCCGGGTCCGTATCTAGGGAGGTAAGTATCAACTCTCTCGTGAAAAAAGAAATCCTAGATTTCGTTTATTTCACTTCAAGAGTATACTTACCTCCCTAATACTTTTGATATTGCCAGAATTCGAAAGTGAATCTGGCGGGAGGAAGGCGAGGTCAAAAGACCAGCTCATCCCTATACGCTTTTCTGCGTTTAAGGCACTTAAACTTCTGAAACTGTACGAAAAACAGTCAGGATTTGACTAACCATCGGATAACACCACCGATGTATGAGAGATGACCGAATGTCATATGCGCTACCCCCCCCCTCCTTCCTGGGAGGAAGAGTCGACTGACCTCAATGTCCTATACGCTCTCTACGTACAAGTGCCATGTACTACAGGACAGAGACGAAAAAGCTCCATTTTCGTAAACTCTCAACAATGAACCACACAATACACAAACCATCACCATATTAATACCGGGTAACGTGACAATACAATCAACAACGGACAACACATGAACAAGACTGACCTTGTTGAAATGGCTGCTGACATCATCTTCCCATTGGTGAAGACTGATGCAGGCCCAAAAAAGTGGGTGTTTCCATAAATTAATTGTGAAATATATAAGCAATGAGGAAAAACCTCCTCAAAAAATATAAACCGAGTTATTTTTTCAAAATCGACAAGGCGAGAGGATTAGAGGTGTCACGGAGATAATGGTCTGTAAAACTTGACTCACAGTGCCACTGAGCCACCGACATAATATCATCCACAGGGACCCCATTAAATAGGGCAGTGGATGTCACTACGCCGCGGACACTGTGAGCCTTGGCCACGTCAACCTGCTTCCCGGTGGCGGATTTATGGCAAAACTGAATGCATTCTACAATCCACCTGGAAATGGTGTCCTTAGAAGCCCTGCCATGGGGTTCAATATATGACAACCATAACGCTGACTGATCGGTGCGCCACTCCGCCGTACGTTGCTTGTACCGGCAAAGCGCCCGGACAGGACACCATGCTTTAGAATTAGGATCATATCTAGTTAAAGCAGGCAAAATAATAGGTTGACCTGGATATTTCAACGACTGATTTTTAGCCAAGAAATTAATCCTAGGTAGCAGCTTAAGGCCTTCCCCTGAAACCACAAAACGGTCATCCTCGGCTGATAAGGCATGAATTTCACTCCTACGCCTAGCCGAGGCCGCAGCAATTAAAAACACAGTCTTCAGTGTTAATAGTTTCATAGAAATGGAACTAAGTGGTTCAAAAGGCTTATCACCTAGTACTTGAAGCACTAGCGATAAACTCCAAGACGGAATCACCGGTGGATTCCTTGGTCTTAGATTGCCCATGCCTTTAATTAATACATTTAATGTATTTACTTCATCACTTCCCCTCTTAGCCAAGCAAGGAATAACAGACATTAATGCTGACTTATAACCAGCAATAGAGTTAGGCTTGAGGCTATAGGCATCATAGAGGTGACAGAGGAAATCAGCTACTACTTGAATAGATGAATCCATTGGATCAATACATCTTTTTGAGCACCATTTTGCAAATCTGTTGATTTTATAATTATATGCTCTGGAGGTTGACCCCCTCCTGGCTTTGGCCATAAACATGGCTGCTTGCTCAGAAAAGCCCTCCTTAATTCTAGATTCCTTGACAACATCCACGCAGTCAATCTGAACATTGACGGATTGTTGTGAAGGACCTTGCCCTGGAAGATAATATCGTCCATCAGAGGCAGAGGAACCGGATTGCAGACCAGAAGGTCCAGCAGATCCGTATACCATGATCGGCTTGGCCAATCCGGGGCGATCAGAAGCACTTGGCATTCCTCCTGTCTGATTTTCTGAAGAATTTTTGGAATCAGGATTGCTGGAGGGAATGCGTATGCATACATTCTCCCCCAGCTGATAGCTAACACATCTGTTGCGAAAGCGCTTGGATCCGGAATCGGAGAGACGTACGTCGTCATCTTCGCATTCTTCTTCGTTGCGAACAAAGCGATGTTGGGTTTCCCCCAATGGTCGAACAGACGATCCGCCACACATTGATTTAGTTGCCATTCCGTGGGTAAAACACTCATCCTTCGGCTCAATGAGTCTGCTAGCAGGTTTAACCTTCCCGGAATATGAACTGCTTTCAAGGTAATCTGGTGATCCAGACACCAACAAAGCAGTCTCCATGTCATCATACAGAGACTGGGCGACTTCGTTCCGCCCTGGCGGTTTATGTAAGTCACAACTGTTGAGTTGTCTGAACGAATAAGAACAATCTTGCCCTGAACTTTCTGTAAGAAATGTTCCAGGCCCAGGACTACTGCTCTTAGCTCCAGTAGATTTATATGTTCCTTTGACTGTTCCAGATTCCAAAGCCCTGATATCGTGGACTCTTCCAGGCAAGCCCCCCAGCCCTCCATCGATGCATCTGTATACACAGTCACCTGAGGGTGGGGAGGGGTCAGCATAACCCCCACCAAGAGATTCTCTGTGAGCAACCACCATTGCAGGTGGTGAATCAGAGGCGCCAACACTGACACGTTCGAGTCCAGCGAACCTGTACTCTGGGTCCATTGTGTCATGAGAAACAACTGGATCGGCCGCCTGCGTAAGGCGGCCTGAGGAATGACTGGTTCCAAAGAAACCATCAACCCCAGCATTCTCAAGTAAACCCGTGCCAGGACATGACGACTGTCGCACACTGACTGAATTAACGAGATGAGTTTCTGCACTCTCTCTTGAGTAGGATAAACATATCCCGTCTCCAGATCGAAGAACATTCCCAGGTAAACAAACCTCTGGGATGGAGTCAGCTCTGATTTCGGAAAATTTATCATCCAGCCCAAATCCGAGAGAGTTTTCAAAACAATCACCAGATTGGCCGATAAGGCTTCCTTGTCGTGTGCCTTTAACAGCCAGTCGTCTATGTACGTGTGGACTGCTATGCTTCTCCTGCGGAGGTATGCTGTGATCGCAAGAACCACACGGGTGAAAACCCGAGGAGCCGTGGAAATTCCGAAGGGCAACACCCTGAATTCCCACTGTCTGCCCTGGAATGCAAATCTCAGGAAGCGACAGAAACTCCCGTGGATGGGGATGTGGAAATAAGCGTCCTTCAAATCTATCGACGCCGTCCACATCCCCCTCTCCAACCCTGCCAACACCGAGCGCACCGTTTCCATCTTGAAACTGGGCGTCTCGATGAACTTGTTCAATGGCTTGAGGTTGAGAATCGGTCTCCACCCTCCGGTGCGTTTTGTTACTAAGAACAGGGTTGAATAGAAGCCCGGACACCTTTGTGCCGGCTGAATAGCTCCCTTTTGTACGAGGGAATCTATCTCCTCCTCGATACACAACCTTTGCTCTGGATCTCTCGGAATGGGAGTCCAGACTGGCACTAGAGACAGTCGCGACGGCGGGCCTGTCATCCACTCTGGATGATACCCGACGGAAAGCCATCGCAAGACTAAACGGTCCTGAGTTAACCGTTCCCACTCTTGCATGTGGTCGGCTAGCCGGCCTCCCACCGGTCCACCTAGGGACAGAGGTGGACACGAGGCATGCAAGAGCGGCACTGTCCCCGTCGCCATAAACACCGGAGTGGTTCTTACCGCGGTAACCGTCCCGTCAGGACCGATAACCACGCCCAGATCCTCGCGCGCCCCGCCCCGCCCCGCGCGCACCTCGGTGCGCGGGCGGCTGCCTGGCTGACGGCGCCTGAGGAACCTGCGCCCCCCTCGCTGCTGGCCGAATCGCACGCGGCCGAGGCCGACGCTGCGACGGTGGCTGGCCTCTGACTTGGCCAGCACCACCTCGAGCCTGCAGGGGACGATACGCAGGGGGCGCGGCGCGAACGTTAGCACGACGCAGCACCTCAAACTGCTCGCGCAGCGCCCTCTGGTTATTCAACAGGGTGACCGTCTCCTGGAGGTGTCGACATCCCTCACCTCCAAAAAGACCAGGACCCGTCATAGGCGTACGCAGTAGCCTATTGTACAGGTCCTGAGACGGGCACAGATTGTCCAGGGCAAACGTGCGTCTTGCCCGGACACTCCTGGTCACCGCCCGAGTCATACAGTCCAGCGCCAGGTTAATACCATCCTGGATGGCTCGCTGGACCGTGACCGGACTTGGCTGGCGCGACGCGGATGCCGTTACTACCCCCTGTAACAGCTGGGAGACGTGGGACAGAGCGGCAATCGAAGCCCTCCCACTCTCCTCCGCATCACGCAACGCGGTATTCGCCGAACGCAACGCGTTCGAGCACAAGACCCCCGTGTCAGAACGGGAGCCTGGCCGCGCATCCTCACCCAAAGCCGCGCGGTCATCCACGCTGGGCTGTGGTACCACACCGTACCGCTGGTAATCCAGGGGCACGATGCGACAACGCCTGGCCACCTCGCGAGGGGCCTTCGCGAGACGTCCACTCGACTTAATGGACGACTCCGCCGCCTCGAACATGTCAACGACATGCTCCGCCAGCGGCAGAGAAGGCATAGCGTTAGCAGTCGGTTTCCCAGCTAACCACGGCCTGTGGTCACGCTGGCTAGCCGACTGCTCCACGGGCAGATCAGGCCTAACGCTCACCAACCACTGGCAAGCGTCAGACCAATCCTCCTCCGTGGCTAACTGCGAGCGCTCTACAAGACGGGGGCCTTCGTCTTCCTCCTGAGCGCAAGCAGCAGAGCTTGACGGCGGGTACGCTGATACACCTGGCAAGCCAGGGAAAACATGCGGGCCTGACAGCACCGGCATGACAATATCACTGGTTTGACCAGGAGCAGGCGCCGTGGCAGAGCGCGGGGCACATACCGCCCCACCACGGGCCCGGCCAGCACCAGCAACACCCTCGGCAAGCCGAGGTATGCGGTACCGCTGGCCATCAGCAGCGCCCTGGGCCACCACCTGAGCCGCGGACTCTACTCCAGGGTGAGTAAAACCGTGGAAGAAGCCGCCTGTATTCCCCGCGAGGGGTGCACAAACGTCTTCATCCATGTCCACGTCGTCAGACGGCGACCCTAGCAGGTAATCCTCATCACCCTGGTCAGAAAGATTAGACCCCGGGTCAGCAAAGAGAGCTAACCCGGGCTGACCAGGAACGGTGCCATAGGAGGTACTGGCCACCGCGGTGTGCGGATACCCCTGGACTGATAAGCAGCCCGCGGGTTCCAGCGACAGCCGTCCACGGTCCCCTATCGGCGCGGCAATAAGCCTGCTGCCAGGGTCGTGGAACGCCCCCTCTAATGGGGCCACCTCTGAATCGTCGAACAACGGAAGCGGTCTAAGGAAAACCGATCCAGAGGCGGGGATTACCTGCTCCGAAGCCGATGATGAGGACAGTAAAGGATTTGGTCCAGGAAGGATGCCACGAAGCAACTCTGGAACCAAATCCTTTATTGTCCTCTTCATCTCTCCCAACATCTCGGTCCGGAAGGCCTCCATATCCACCGCGGACGAGGCCTTCCCCTTACCCTTCCTACTTACAACCTCTCGTTTCCGCTTCTTCTTCTTCTCCTCCTCTACCACCTTGTCCGTCGCCTGCAAGCACAAGAATTCGGACATTAACTCGCCCCCCCAGTGCTTACATATCTCACAATTACCCGAGGGACCACAAGGGCTACATTGATAGCAAAGATGAGGCAAGAACTTATCATGCAGAAATCGTCCACAGGACGCGCAACCCGGTCCCTGAAACAGGGCAAAGGACGAGGAGTATGAGCAAACTAGTTAAGCTTAGACACTCAAACCGACTCAAAGAGAAGGAAAACGATCATAAAGATCAATATACATCAGAAACCAGCATTGCAACTTGAATTGCTGATAAATACATAGCCAGGCTGATTATGACGTCATTAATCCCGTGACAGGAAAAAATCGATCCCAACAAACATCCAAGTGCGAGGACGAATTGTATGCTGAATGGATACGTCGACTACACAACCATCAGATACACATAGATAACTCTTTTCTGGCAAAAATGTTAATTATCTCCCTTTGCTTACTATAATTAACATCACCACATTATCAATAACTAGATACCTGACACCTTGTATAGACAAACCATCCAACGTGACGAACCGGAGTACTCCACCACCTGCACGCCTCTTAACTCTCTCCACCTCATGGGGAAGGAATTGGATCAAGAGGGCAAAGCGAGAAGACCTTTATACTAGGCCTCCAACTCGCTGGACATAAATCATTTGGTTAGATAACCTAACAGTGTTAGTAGGAAATGGAACCATGGTGGAGAGAAAACTAACTCTCTGCTGCTGTGATGCCACCACCTAGCGTCATACAGACCTGTGGACATAAACAGAAAGAGAAATTAGCCTTAGGTAGCACCGAGTTGACATAAACCAACTAACCAAGGCGCTTATCACGGTAAACGCGAGTCCCGGAAACACAATACATCGGGAAAGAAAACTCGCTAATTTTACTAGAAGTCACCTGATTCAAAGGTCCTAGGTCCCCCTTTGGCGAAGTGATCCTTCCTGCCATCCTAATCAGTGACTATCACTCCAAAATAACACAACCAAGTTATGAAAACAGTTTAAGAGCAAGGAAAAGCTTTTGCACAAAAAAACATGTGTGATCTCTCTGCCAATAATCTAGCAAAGAGGTAGTGCTAGTCTGCGCATGCGCGGTGGTGGGGCTGGCATCCGCCAGACTACGCTCTGACTCCCTGCCCAGTAGGGGTACCTAACTGTTTTAATCTGAGTGTTTATTGAGTGAAAGCCAATATTTAGCAATATCAAAAGTATTAGGGAGGTAAGTATACTCTTGAAGTGAAATGGACATTTCGACTACACAACCATCAGATATATACTGATAACAATGGCAAATACTGTTAATTATCTCCCTTTCCTCACTAAATAATTAACATCACCTCATATCAATAATTAGATACCTGACACCTTGTCTAGACAAACCATCCAACCTGATGAACTGGAGCACTCCACCAACTGAACGCCTCTTAACTCTCTCCACCTCTAGGGGAAGGAATTGGATCAAGAGGGCAAAGTGAGAAGACCTTTATAATAGGCCTCCAACTCACTGGACATAAAATTTTTGGTTAGATAACCTAACAGTATTAGTAGGAAATGGAACCATGGTGGAGAGACACAAACCCTCTGCTGATGTGATGTCCATTATATATTTTCACACAGACCTGTGGACATAAACACAAAGAGAGATTAGTCTTATATAGCACCTAGTTGAAATAAACCAACTAAACAAGGCGCTTATCACGTTTAGCGCGAGTCCCGGAAACACATTACACCGGGACAAAACTCGCTAATTTTACTAGAAGTCACCTGATTTAAAGGTCCTGGGCCCTCCTCTGGCGAATTCATTCTTCCTGCCATCTTTATCAGGGATAAACCTTCTAAGCTTTCACAAAAACACTAATAATTGAGCTAAGAAAAGCACTAGCACAAAAACATGTGTAGACTCTCTGCCAATAAATTAGCAAAGAGGAAGTGCTAGTCTGCGCATGCGCGGTGGTGGGGCTGGCATCCGGCAGACTACGCTCTGACTCCCTGCCCAGTAGGGGCACCTAACTGTTTTAATCTGAGTGTTTATTGAGTGAAAGCCGATATTTAGCAATATCAAAAGTATTAGGGAGGTAAGTATACTCTTGATGTGAAAAACCTCCCACCCAAGATTACTAATGATCCCTTCAATAGAACGAGTTATCATCCAGAAATGTAATATTATGTAATTAATTAGGTCACCGTGACCTTAACCTTTAACTGTTTGACGTAAAAATCGATAGGGTTCTTTGGCCCACCAAGGATAAGCTCCCACACCAGATTTGTAATGATCCCTTCAATAGAACTCGAGTAATCATCCGGAAATGAAACCCGAATGGATGGATGGACAAAGCAAATGCTACATACACACATACATGTATATTTATATGGGGGGGGCATAATTATTGTCTGATTGTTTACATCACTCAAAAAGTTAAGGAGGATTTTGTAAAGTTTTAATCCTTACCACACTGATCAGATTTTTAAATTTTCAAATTAAATTAAAAGATGGACTGGTGTACAGTTTTCAGCACATTTGGCAGAAGATGGTACAGTCGAAGACTGCAACATCGTCCAGGAAAATTGTTGAAAAATGTACACCAGTTTCTTTGCTATTGACATGGTAAAAGATAGAATATTGACATCAGAGTGGTAAGACTTAATCTAATACATAATATAGTAAACTGGCTAAACAACCATTCACAGGATTCCAAGTCTCACTTGTCCACCATCTTCAATGACACTGGTCACTGACATCTGACCTATTCAATGTGACAGATTGTCTTACACATGTGGTGGTGGCATATTTTCTAGTTAATATATATTTATTAGTGTCTACATAGAAATTTGTGGTTTATAAAACAGGAGGCCCAAGGGGCCTGTATCGCTCACCTGGACCATAGGCATCTCAACTAGAATGGTCATTAACAATAAGTAGAACTCTAATGAGTTGAGCAGACTTGTAACAAGAAAACAGAGGCCATGATTCTTTATGTATCAACTTCTCATGAACAAACTTTAATGTTCCTTAGTCACCAATATCATATCTTATATTTCGGCCCAATCTGTTCAGTGGCGCTGGAGACGAAGTTCCTTTCATCAAAACCAGGCCATTTGGCAAATCAAATTCCCTTGAACAAACTTGGTTCAACTCGTGCTCTAAATGATATTTTATGAGTTTTGAATCAATCGCTCAAACAGTTTTAGTATGGGGGCTTTTGGCAGGAAAATGATCCAAGATGGCCGCCAAACCATTTATCCGACAGTTTCGAAAATTGCAAATTTGATATCAGAATGCCCAAAAACATATATAATACCAATTTCAGCCTCAAAATCCATCAAATAAAAAAATCCAATATGGCTGCCAAAAACACTATATTTTGATTGGCCCACAGTGGCCATGTTTTTTGACGGATCAACTTCCCTTGAACAAACTTTAATGGCCCTTAGTCCCTAATCATATCTGCCCAATTTCGGCCTGATCCCTATAGCGGTTCTGGAGAAGAAGTCCTTTTCACTAAAACTAAGTCAACCAAGATGGCTGCCAAACCATGGGACCAATAAAGTTCCCTTGAACAAACTTGGATCAGTTCTTGCCCTAGATCACATTTCATGGGGTTTGCTTCATTCCACCAAGCGGTTTTGGAGAAGATTTTTAGACACTTCTAAAAATTGGCCAAAATCCAAGATGGCTACCGGCCAAACTGGCCAATCGGCTTCATTTGAACAAACTTTGATCCCTATGCCCTAAGGATGCTTCCTACCAAATATAATCGAAATCAGCTCAGCGGTTCTTGAGAAGTCGTTTAAAGGAAAAGTTGACAGACTGAAGATTTTCGGTACTCCTTTTATATATAATACGCTCACCACCACAACTTCGAGAAGACTTATGATGTTTGATGATTGCTGCGACAATCCATCTTCTCGTTGCTGCAGTCGGATAGTTACAGCTCGCCTCTTCAAAGATGGACTGAAGATATTTTATGTAACTGGGCCTGATCTGACGTACTGAAGATTCGTGGTAAGGTACAGTGTTTCTCCGTACTGTCTTAGGAGTTCCTTGATAAAGACCAAACTAGTACCTTGTATTTACAAGGTGATGATTTTATTCTTATATATAACTTTACAATAACTCTATATAGCAATGTGACTTTTACTGTCACTGACCTAGAATGATACTTTATAATGATACGGCTAATATAATTATGGTACTAAACTATCTTCTCTGATCCTAACTCTGACTACTTTACTGCTACCGATTACTCTCAACACGACGGTTGATATGATATCTAGCTAGCTTAACACTTCTCTATTCGTAGAGACTACTATACGCGTACGACGTGTTTCACGTTAGGTCACCAGTACCTGATTAACCTTTCAATAGACAAAGTGCCTATTATATATCTTTTGCAGTTTCCTCCTGCATATCTATTATGATATATATATCTATATATATTATAATATATAGATTTCTGCTCTCATTCTACTTCTAGGCACGCTATAGTCATAGTTTGATTGGCCAGGACAATCTTCCCTCCAATCAACCTCTGCCTATCTCTTCCTAGAAGTTTCACCTAATCCTCTTGGTCCTTCTGACCAATCCGCTTCTTCTACCATTCGATTTTACTTCGAAACCTTATTCCTTTTGTTTCTCTGCCACAGAGTTTGACTAGAGGCTCATTGGTTATGACGTCATCTCGGCCAATCAAACTCTGGGCTTCTCTTCTCTGGATTCATTACTAAACACGGTAGATCTACCACTCAACCTGACAAAGCGGTGTCAGCCGGTTCTGCTTTGATGCGATCTGTCAGCTAACTAACAACATTACGGAATGTGTTGTGGTAGCATGCCTTTCTTTGATTGACATATAGTTGATATACAAATTTCGATTGTGTTATTAATTCCTACAGGACGCTACAATGCCTCTGTCCTGTCCCTTGCCTATTGTGGACAAGCCTGTAGGAAACGAACGTTAATAAGCACATGAGCTGTATGATCTCATTGCCAGCTGGTGTTGTTGTAGTTTCAGTCGGCAACTAAATGTCAGTCTGTCACCTATATTCACATCGATTCCTACAGATTCTTATCACTCGAATATTTACTAAACTACTGGCCGAAACTACTGCTGAACATTATAAAAGTGTGTGCCGATCCCACAGCAACAACTTTTATCTTCAACTATTGACATATATCATCAACTCAGAACCGTCGGCTCTATTTCAATCTATTCCAATTTCTAACTTATTGTGATGAATTTACTGCTACAGTTTCGATATAGTTTCTCTCCTATTTCCGCGAAACTGTATCACCAGCACTGGTCAAAGTCACCCAGTGCATTTTCCTACACGATACTTAACTACTACGCTGCTGATTCCGTTCTTAGCTCACCTGGTATTTTCAAACATAAATTTCACTGAGGTCTTACTCGCAAATATAAGACGTCTAACGGGGTCATGACTTCCCATAAGACGATCCGATATCTACAAGACGATGGACAGACGGTCGCCACGGCATAAAGCTCATGTGGCCTTTCAGGTTAGGTGAGCTAATAACTGAAATAAAGGCCCCTTAAATGGCCCCCGATGGAAAATGATCCCGGATTCAAGCGTGAGGCTGATCATGCGAGATGAATCTTGTGCTTTACAGACAATAAGGAGTCAGGTGTGATCTTCATTGCAAACAAGGTATCCGAATTTCTACTTTAAATATCGCGCAGCAATGGCTTCCAATCAAATTAAATCCAAAATATTCAACAGAATATTTCTGACATTGTGTTCAAAATTGTACTAGGAAGTTTCTGATTTTGTTTTGGAAACATGTTACCCTATTTCTCAGCTGTACTGGATCATCTTATCTCCTACGATTATAGCAAGGTCTCAGCTGTACTGGATCATCTTATCTCCTACGATTATAGCAAGGTCTCAGCTGTACTGGATCATCTTATCTCCTACGATTATAGCAAGGTCTCAGCTGTACTGGATCATCTTATCTCCTACGATTATAGCAAGGTATCAGCTGTACTGGATCATCTTATCTCCTACGATTATAGCAAGGTCTCACGATAGCCGCGTAAATTGAAATTGAAAAGAATGTATCACAACATGCACAACCCGCTGATTTGTTAATGCTGATCTACTATTCACATTTCCTGGCAGCGACGATGGTTGTAATCACATTTCCTGGCAGCGACGATGGTTGTAATCACATTTCCTGGCAGCGACGATGGTTGTAATCACATTTCCTGGCAGCGACGACGGTTGTAACATTACGGTTATTGACAAAATGCTGTTAACCCCTCTTGTGTCACCTAAACCCTTTAATGGTCAAAATGACCAAAAACAACTTTGCAGTGGTCTTCAGACATGGCTATTTGAAAAACCTAGGGAAGTGTTTTTTAATATTTACCACTAGAATGACCGAGCCAGTCATTCTAGTGGTAAATTTTCAAAAATACTCTTCTCTCTAGCCTGCAGGTAGATGCTGGTTAAGTAAAAACTTTAATTTTCTTTACCCATTACCCATTAACCCTTTAATGGTCAGTGGTAAATTTACAAAAATAGTCTTCTAGAATTTGAATGTCTTGATAAATATTGACCATCAAAATGTTTAATTGTATCAAGTAGTATTTTTGAGGCGCTGTTGACGCAAGTGTAATAATTAACCCTTACTACTCTGATGTTAATATTCTATCTTTTACTGTGTCAATATCAAAGAAAATGGTGTATATTTTTAAACAATTTTGGTGGAAGATGTTGCTGTCTACGACAGCACCATCTCCCACCAAATTTGTTAAAAAATAAACACCAGTTCATCTGTTAATATAATTTGAAAATTTAAAATTTTGACACCAGTGGTAAGGGCAAAGACACATGCTGATAAATTTCAACGAATCGCTCAAAAAATTTAACTGTCTGCTTGCTGAATTTCTGCAGACTACATTTGGGGGGGGGGGGGGGTGTTAACTCAGGACATGCTGAATATTTTGAAAGCAATTTGACTGAAAGTTGTTGGTGGCTTAGATTGAAAACAATTTGCCACCAACAACATTCAGTCAAATTGTTTTCAAAATTTTCAGAATGTCCAGAATTATTGCCCATTGAAGTTATTGTCTGGTGGCTTGCAGCAGTCAGGCAATTAATCGATCACTCACAAATAACTAATTCTGAAATAATAAGATGTAGAGTTTGTCACTAAATTTTCTTGTCCATTTGTCAGCACTCTCAGTAGTGAGTGTTAACCCTTTAATGGTCAAATTTGTTCAAGAAAAAAAATATATTTGCTCAAAGAATGTCTATTTGCAAGCCAAGAGAGGATTATTTTTGAAAATTTATCACAGGAATGACTGGCTCAGTTATCGAGCCAGGCATTCTAGTGGTAAATTTTCAAAAATAGTCTTATCTTGGCCTGCAAATGGACATTCCTTAAGACCACTGCAAAGTTCGGTCTTGGCCAGCTTGACCATTAAAGGGTTAATGTGATAAAACAAAAACCGTCCAAACTGGTAAGAAATTTACAAAAATAAATCTGAAAATTTGACTCCTTATCTGATAAATAGAATCCCAATCTTGTTGCCATTTCGTATCAAAGTAATCACACTCACTTAAAGATGTCATTTGGAACTCATTACAAATGAGATTTTACAAAACAGATGTGATAAATTTGATGTGAAATTTCAACTCCTGTGAGGTCCTCTATTTATTCCTCTTGCACAGTATTTTCGGGACAAATGAGGTGTGACATAAGTTTTAACTTACCTGTCCTATCTTCAGTATATAATAAATAGCTTAGGCCTTCTGTCAACAGATTGGGCACACACTCTAGTGCCTCTACCCACCTGTAATAAAGGCAGAGTATAGAGAATCGTCTAACTGCTACAATTCACAAGACAATAATTTCAGTGGTAAATAACTCTGGATGTGCTGAATATTCTGAACACAATTTGACTGAAAGTTGTTGGCGGCTAAACCACCAACAGCTTCCAGTCAAATTGTTTTCAAAATATTCCGCTGAATATTTTGACCACAATTTGACTGAAACTTCGATACGTTTCTTTACCAGACATTCCAACGACCCTAGGAAGTGATCCGATAAATGGTAACAGGAATATCATCCAGAAACCAATTTTCAAGATGGCCACCAGTGGCTGGCGGCCATCTTGGATTTTGGATCGTTGTCAATTTCGATAGGTTTCTTCCCCAGACCTAGTCTAACAACTCCATGAAGTTTCAAAGCGATCCGATAAACGATAACGGTGTTATCATCCGGAAACCAATTTTCAAGATGGACGCCGGTGGCTGGTGGCCATCTTGGATTTCGGATCATCGTCGATTTCGATAGGTTTCTTCGCAAGACCAAGTCCAACCACCCTCTGAAGTTTCAATGCGATCCGACAAACAGCAACGGAGTTATCATTCGGAAACCACTCTGCCACCTGCATGCCCAACCGCCCGCCTGCCCGGATTGGCAGGGTATAAAAAGGCATCCTTCCACTGCCATATTACTATTGCTAATGTTGCGGACAGTCAACAACCCATCATGTTAGTGCAATTTATACAAGACTAGGCTTGTGCGATTATGACTTTGAGCAATCGCAATCAATTATTTAAGAATAATTGTGATTACTCGATTAATCAGCCAGGGTACATATTACCCAGACATCACAACAAAAGCATATCAAGGGCTAAACCTCTAATGGTGTTTATAAATGTCCATTTGCAGGCTAAGAGAAAACTATTCCAGAAAATATATCACTGGAATACCTGGCACGATGCTCGAGCCAGTCATTCCAGTGAGAAATTATCAAAAATAGTGTTCTCTTGACCTGTACATAATAATTCGTGGAGTAAAAAATGTCAATTTTCCTCACCTATCGCATGAAAAAGTAATTAAAAAGTAGGTTTTGAAATATTATATTTAATAGAAATTATTAAGATTCGATTATTTGATTTGTAACCATATAAATTCACGATTTTAAAGAATAATCACAATTTTTTATTTAATCATGTAATCGCACAATCCTGTACAAGATGTGACACTTACTTTTCATAGTGATCAGTATTTTTGTACGTTGTTACAATAGTAAGGAGTTGCTTCGCAGCATCCGGCATGCCGCCAATTTCTGCAGAGCTCAGCTGCTCATATTTCTGTGCTGTAATCTCAAACTTAGTGAGTGATGGGTCACCGAATGTCTGCAAGGAAAACAACAATGAGTTTTATCATGAATTTGTTTTATTACCAGAGGTCGTATTCAGTTACCAATCAGTGCGATTGATTCCAAGAGAATCCATAAAATGTAGTTTATGGATCCACAATTTTTAAGCTGCTTGCTTTCAGGGTTGTGATAAAGTACTTCAATGATGCTGTAGTTGGCCTCCCAGGTCCCATTGTTTGAAAGATTAAAGCATTGGGCTACAGGTGTGTACGTTGATTTCTTAATGTCCCTTAGATACTCTTTAATGCACATTTGAAATTCATGTTTTGTTTCAGTAACATATTGCTTTGAGCATTTGTTGCATGTTAGTCAATAAATGACATTAGTAGTTTGACAAAAGCTTTAGGTTTTGCTATGGAATCTCAGCCCTGTGAGTGAGTTTCTAAATGTGCGTGTCCATATCTCTACAAACATTGCAAATTGATTTGCTCCAGACTTTTTGCGATCTGTGAATTTGACATAAACCAGTGTGTCTTTGAATGCCATGTTTATCTGAGTGGTCTGGTATTTTGGATTATTTTGCAGTTAGACTCAATAGTAGCTTATACCAACATAGAAAAAACCTTTTCCTGTTATTTCATAACGAATTTAAAAAAATATAATATCACCTAAATACCTTATGGTGGAGCTATCTGTAAACCCCACATACAAATATGTTTGAGGAGCTTCGCAGAGGTTTGGACACGCCTCTCCCACTGCAATACTATTTATGGTAAGAGCCACTCATTCCTACCACAAAATCCCTGTTTATACCAGAAGCGAACCCACTGTGTTTATGCACACACATGTACAAAACTGTGGCACAGCTAAGCCACTTACACTTCAATTGTTGGTACTCGACAAAGAGTAATCTGCACCACAAGGCCCTCAATGATACCCTACATGGTCCAGCTAAGAACAGTCACTAAGCATGCTCAGTGGTAGGGACCCTACCTACAGGTTCCTGCCAAGAACAAGCAGTAAGCATGTGCATACCGGGACCCTGTGATCTATAAATAGTAGACACTGTATCAGTGCCAGGAATCTGGCTTTCGTTTTCCAACTGAAGACTAGAGCTGGGCGGTTTCCCGATAAAACCGGGAAAATCGCGATATTATTGTTATTGTTATCGTTATCATCTCATTTCTAAAAACCGCCAATATCATCAAATACCATCAGTGACGGTATTGACAAGTTATATATTGTAATAATTTGATAATAAAGCATTTCATGCGAATTTGACGAGTCTGGTCTCTTCATTTCCGTATTCATGGTAGTCAAAAGCAATCATTTTCGGCACTATTATTGCAGTAAATATATGTCCATGTGTTATATACATAGCCCTACTGTTCTTAGTATAGTTATCCTTCCATGCTCAATTAAATGTTGTTCCAATGAAGACAAGTTAAATCTGAAAATCGTAGTTGCTGACAACGTTGAATACGCAAAATAGCAGCCATTTGTAAAACACAAATAAACTTAACTCAGCCTCGTTTTGATTATATTATTGGAATACCACCTTCGCTTTCCATAGCTGATGACGCGATTGACGTCATTACAAGGGAATAAATAAAACATCGACCATCCAAATATCCTAGCGGGATAAATTCACTCGCTAACTATGACGATAAATTCAAGCGATCTAACTAAACCGGTGAAGCCATAACTGCAATCCCTCTATTCTTCGCTTGTTCAAGAATAATTCAACCCACACGTGTGTGTATACATGTACGCTTGGGCGAGTATTGATCAGTCTATACCAGTAATACCATTGATATGCTGAATGCGCTAAAGGCAGCCGCAATATGAATGAAACAAGCCCGGCTGATCATGACAATAATTTCCAATCAAATTGTCTCCAAAATATTTAGCTAAAATCGGACAAGTTATTAATAACTAATAACCTCTTAGATCATCTTTTCTAGAAGACAGCAGATCTTATAGCGTGGAATGTGTTGTATTCACTAATTTCGCGCGTTCTGGGTCATTGGCTCAGGCGACTATTGCGCCATCGATCTATAGGGCTATGATTTAACCACTTTCAAGACGAATGCAGAGGCTTTATGGAAATATAATTTAAAGGAAATAATAAATAAAGAGCTGATTAGTTTGAAAACTTTATGACCCAAAAGTTGTTACTGACATCGACAGCAACAACTTCGAGTCAAATTGTTTTGAAATAATCTGTGTAAATAGCTGATTATTTATTTTCACACACTCCGTTAAGTCCAGTTTATAGGATGAAGTGTGTGATTGACTTTCATGCCGGTCGACAATGTTCTAAAGGGGTGGAATGGGGGCTGAGCGGACAGGTGGGGTTGATTAGTCAATCCCTTATAAAACTTGACCATTTTCAATAATTAACCATTCAGTACCAGAATTTTGCACGTCAAGTATAATAATTTAATCAGTGATCGACGATTCTTATCTACAATTCTACATTCTCTATTTTATTGGTAAAAAAAATTCAGGTCATTTTGTTATCTTTATACACGCATACACGTGCACAGCTGATCACGTCTTCAGACCTGGTTTGTCCATTAATTGATCATGTGCCTAATCGCGTCGTCTTTCTCGCAGAGCATTCATTATAAGCTTTCAATAGTAATAATAAAAACAGCTGATCGTGAATGCTTCACCAAGTATCTTTCATTGGTTTTAACCAGGTCATAATCGGGTGCAGTGTTTAATGATTTTAACCAATCAGATTGGACCCTTGGGATTTCCCTTGGAGATTCCTGCGCACACAGTGACGGAGTTAAGGCCACTTATGCGCATTTTCCTCTTCACAATGACAAAGCAAAACGCAAAAAGGCGAGAAAAAATATTTTATTTGGTGCTGAAACAAATATAATACAAAGTGTAGGCTTTGTTTGTTTATACATCTAAAAAGGATGCCTATTCATAGATTGGCCATATTAACCCTATCATATCCAAAATTATTCCAAATACCGCGATATTAGTAGTTATCGCGGTATTTTTCACAGATACCGTTATCGTCATCCCAATGACAATACCGCCCAGCTCTCCTGAAGACAAGTGTCAGGTATACCTCAGCATCATGGCTTTTTACGTTTTATCAGTTTAAGTCTTTCACAAGTACCAATGATTATTTTGAACATAAGGCAGCAATGACTTCCAGTTAAATTAGATCCACGAGGGATACAAGTACATGTAAAGAGATTTCATCGGGAAAAAAGGCTAAAATATATGATACGGTTACCAGGGATGAAAATCAAGTAGCCTAGTTCTAGGTGAATGCACAAATCTTTTAATTCTGGGAGCGGTTAGCCATAAAAAAATATATTCAAACTTACATCAAGCGGAGCAAGATCACACTGGTCCGGATTAAAGCTTGCTAGTGCAAAATTCCAAGAATCCTCTTCATAGTAGTCAAGTCCCTGAAATAAGGAATATTACAAATTAGTTTTATACAGTTTATCAGTGTTATAATGTTATACTATAGCCACTCAAATTGCAAACAGATTATCTGTGTGTTTTTTCTTTACCTGCTATCATGCTTTTCTAGACATTTTGAATATTTATCAAACACCAGCTTTCATCAACACCTTTCATACAATGAGCAACAATCCACTTAATGGGGATTGAACAAGAACAACAATCTCTGATTGTAAGTATGCCACCAATTCCACCAAGCACAATCTCATACCTAAAATTGGGAAAGATCCCATCAATAGAACTCGAGATATCATCCAGAAACGCAATATAATTTCATTAATTGTGTCACTGTGACCTCGATCTTTGAGCATTTGACCCCAAAATCGATAGGGTTTTTCAGACTACCAAGGACAAACTCTCACGTAAGACTGGTAACAGGCCTTTAAATAGAACTTGAGCTATCATTTGGAAATGCAATATTATATTATTAATTAGGTCACCATGACCATGACCTTCGACCCTAAAATTGATAAGGATCTTCGGACACCCAAAACCAACTTCCAAACTATGTTTGGTGAAGGTTGCTCCAATAGAACTAGAGTTCTCCCTATCTATATGGGTGGGGAGGGGCTAATAATGGAAAGTGGCAGTACATGGATCACAACTGTCACTCAAGTATCTGAGATCATACTCAAAATATGCAGCTTGTTATCAGACATGTCAGACATCACAATCAAAGGATGTACGACACAAAATATCCACAAATCTGACAAAAAAATACCAACTGGATTCTATCGCGCTCCTCATATTACGCTATTGGAAATCACTGTCATTTTAATATTTTCATGAGGAAAATGAGACTATTTTAATAAATACTTACATGCGTCGTTATTAATTCCAGTTTTATTACTGAAAGATTCTGTGCATGACATGTATGAGAATAGCTCTAGTAACGATTTAAACGATGAATTCCCCATATCTCATTTTTAAGCCAACCATACAGGAAAACTGTTGAATACTTTGAAATTAATTTGACTGGAAGATTAAGTTTTATATCGTAAAAAATTGAATTTTTCAGGTATTTGTAGGTGAAAGGGTTAATATCAACAAGCATTGTTTGAAATTGATTCAAACGCCTGTACAAAATGGGCAGAGCTTAAAAATTTTACCACTGGAATGACTGGGTCGATAACCGAGCCAGTCATTCCAGTGATAAATTTTTTTAAATTGTATTCTCTTGGCCTGAATATCGACATTCAATATGCAGATATTTAAATTTTCTTGACAAAATTTTACCATCAAATGGTTAAGTAGCTTGCTGAGCTGTCATATATAGAATTACAGGAACATTTCACACACTGATACATGGATATTTATCAAATTACTAGCCTTCAGCATGTGAGAACAATGACATTTGAATGCAATAAATTCAGTCATGGGCTACTTTTCACGAATATATAACCAGTTTCATTGCACCTATCGCTAAATTGGAATTAAGAGTTGCATGGAAGTCTAGGGAAAATGTAACTCAGGCTATTTACAACTTTACTGGTCAAGCCGGCTAAGTGGCCTTTGCACTGGTTTTGATCACTGTAAATTTGCAGTTCAAGAGAAGACCATTTTACAAATTTTAATACTGGAATGGTTGTCTCAATATATGAGCCAGTCATTCCAGTGGGAATTTTTCAACCAGAAATCTGTGGAATTAAATGTCTTGCCTGTCCTCTTTGACGCCACCGCCATCGGAAAAGTGATGCATATATCTCATATTCTGCTTCACTGGTGAGACAATGAGCTGATAAGATGTGCCAAATGCGAAAACGTAATGTTGGAAGTTTTATAGAGGTCAGAGTGACATTGACCTTAGAACTGGTGAGCTCTGCATCATCTTGTTATAAGGAACAATGTACCAAAATTGTGTTTCATTAGGGCTAAGCAATCATGAAATATAAGCCAATAGAAATTGTTAACCTAAAAACGTTACCGTTGAAAAATAACAAAACATTATAGAGGCCAGAGTGATGTTTATATTTGACCTGGTGGCCTCCCTGTCAACAACATGCATCCTCTTGGTATAAGCAACAACAATCCAGAAATATAAGCTGTTAAGATTTGCTAAACACAAAAAAAAATGACCTTGAAAAATAACAAAGTATTGTAGATGTCAGAGTTACCTTGACCTTTAACCTGGTGACCCCCCTGCCATCATGCTGCATCCATGTACCCAGGTTATGTTCAATTATGATAAAATATATAAGCCGTTAAGACTTCCTAAACACAAAAACTTAATGTTGAAAAATAACAAAGACTTCTAGAGGTCAGAGTGATTTTGAACTTTGTCCTGGTGACCTCTCTGTCACCGCCCTGCATCATTTTAAGCCGATAAGATTTGCTAAACACAAAAACTTATGGTTGAAAACTAACACATTTTGTAGAGGCCAAGAGTGACTGAGACATGTGACCTGGTGACCTGCCTCTCACCATACTGCATCCTCTTGGTATAAGCTACCATGTACCCAAGTTGTGTTCCACTAGGGTTAATTAATCCCGAAATATAAGCTGATAAGATTGGCTAAACGCAAAAACGTCATTAGAATATAACCAAGTTTTGTAGAGGTCAGAGTGACCTTGATCTTTGACCTGGTGAGCTCCACGTCACCATCCTACATCCTCTTGGTATAATCAACTAGGCTCATGTACCCAAATTGTGTTCCCAAAGGGTTAACCAATCCCAAAATATAAGCCGAGATTTACCAAGCACAAAAACTCAACTTTAACGCCACCACAGCAGGAAAAGCGACGCGTATGTCTCCCATTCTGCATCGCAGGTTAGACAAAAATAGTCTTTTGCCTAGCAAATGCACATATCTTCCATTATGATAGCCATAAGGTTAAACTATAGCTAGAAACCGTCAAAATCCCATTCAAAATAGTAAAATAACTTAATAATTATATATATATATACATACTGCAGTCATTTGACTAATGTCTGTATCCTCTAGACCTAGTTCTTCATCGGATGATATGGCTTCATATCGCTCCTCATCCTGTCACAAGAAAACAAAGTCATTCAAAGACAACAAAACCTGGCTCTACCAACAGAGTTATCTTTCATTCTCACACGCACTCGCACACGTCCAGTCCAACCAGTCGACCGCACTCCTTAACTAGTCATTCCAGTGGTATATTCTCAAAAATAGTCTTATCTTGGCCTGCAAATGGCCATTCACTGGGAAAAAATTCAAATTCATTTGACAAGTTTTAACCATAAAATAGTTCAGATGAGGCAAGAAAAAGCATAGTTGACTACATACTCAATTGGATAATACTCAGCAAAGGTCAGGTCTGGCCAAGATAATCAATCATACCTGTGTTTCGCCGTCTGATAGATACTGGACATCACCCAAAGAGTGGACAGGACTGGATAGTGGAAAAGAGTCCCCTTGACCATCCTCAGACATATCACCTACAAAGAAAGAAAAGCAATTATAAGGCATCATAGAAAGAGACAGCAAGAGGAATCAGGGATCACAAACCTTCGCCATCCTATTTTGACATGTTTTATATTAATTTTAGATTTTCCGCATTTCTTCTGGATCAAGCATTACAAAAAGAATGTCCTAGCGTACATGTATGTTAACAACCTTTCTTTTGTTAATATTTGAGCTCTCCAGACAGACAAACATAAAGATAGGCAGGCAGGCAGAGAAATGGTAAATACATGTACCTGTACTGAACACACACAAAAAAAATTATCTTTAAGAATTGTATGGTCAGACACAACAATATTGTGTGCCCTTCCAACCAAATTAAGTCCAAAATATTCAACAGAACATTTCTTACAATGTGTTAAAAATTGTGCTAACTAATGTTTCTGTTTTGGAAACAAGTTAAATTATTTATGAGATGTGTAAATGATATCTGATGTATTAACCATCTCCAATGACATGAATGACATACATACATCAAACACTTTAACACTTGGCATTCCAATGCCTCAATTTAAAGACAAATATACAGATAGGCTCTTGAATATTTTGAAATTAATTTTATTGAAACCTGTTGCTACCAGAAGCAGCAATAGCAAATTTCTCACTCCCGTGATAAGTAATAGCAATGGAGGAATCCAGTTTTAGCTATGCCCCGCCCATCTTTACCTAAGCTCCACCCACAGTTCAACATGTTGGGATCGATCGATCGATCCCTGAACTGACTCACTGTAAATTTCCAGAAAACTATACAGGTAAGTTGTTGAATATTTTGAAACTAATTTGACTGGGTGCTGTTGCTGACATAGAGCACCCACCAGTCAAATTAGTTTCAAAATATTCAACAGCATCTTTATTATCCCCATGTTTTAAAAAAAATGTCGGGGATATTGTAATCGCCTCCGTCTGTCCATCCATCCGTCACGCTATCGCCTCCCAAGCCACTGGGTGGAATTAAATCAAATTTGGTATGTGGGTTACCCATATGATTCCGCTTTACAAGACGCTATTTAGATTTGACTCCGCCCCCAGGGGGGTGGGGGTGGGGTGGGTGGGGTGTGTGGCAGGGACCAAAAGGTCAAATTAGCCGCAACGCAACTACTCCGAAATCGTTAGATGGAACTCAACTAAATTTGCTATCTGAGTTACCCATATGATTGCGGAGCGCAAAAGGGGTCAAAAGGTTAAATTTTAACCTGCGGAAATTGATCGTAACACATCTCCTCGGAAACCGTTGGACAGAATTCAATCAAATTTGGTCTATGGATTACCCATATCAATGTGGAGTACATGAGCACATTTACATTTGACCCTGCCCACAGGAGTGGGTGAGGGGTGGGGGTCAAAAGTTAAAAAAAAAAAAACTGTAATGCCGCTCCTCTGACACTGTTGGACGGAATTCAGACAAATTTAGTATGTCAGTTACCCATATCAATGTGGAGTATATGAGCACATTTACATGGAGTCAAAAGGTCATGAAATTGATTGTAATGCAACTCCTCTGAAATCGTTAGATGGAACTCAACTAAATTTGCTATCTGAGTTACCCATATGATTGCGGAGCGCAAGAGGCCATTTAGCTTTGGCTCCGCCCCCACAGCTCGGGAGAGGGGTCAAAGGGTCAAATTTAAACCTGCAGAAATTGATTGTAATTTGTAATGCATCTCCTTCGAAACCATTGGACAGATTTCAACCAAATTTAGTATGTGAGTTACCTATATGTTCGCGGAGAGCAGAATGACATTTACATTTGGCTCCGCCCACGGGGGTGGGTTGTGGGGTGTGTCAGAAGTTCAAAGCGGTGAATGTGGGGATTTGCGATGACGCGTTATCGACTGATCAATCTAGTCAAATATTAAAAACATACAATTTGTACAACAACACTTAGTCCATCATCAATTAAGTGTTCATGATGAACTTATCTACGTCATTTATGATGTCATTGATTATGACATCATCCTACATGTCAGGTAGTTGAATATGACGCAATATGATTGATGGATAAGCCAGAAAAGGCCATTCTCAGGTAAGTGCAAAAGTTCTTTGAAACTTTCAACGACACTGTTTCTAAAATGTACCGTACACCGCACTTAACCCTTTAACACTCAAATTTCTCATAGTTTCTCACAGAAAATGTCTATTTGCATACCAAGAGAAGACTATTTATTAAATATTAACCACAAGAATGACTAGTTCTGTTATCAAGCCAGTCACTAGTCGTAAATTTTAAAAAATTGTCTTATCTTGCTCTGGAAATGGACGTTATCCAAGACCACTGCGGAAGCCATTTTTTGCGGGTTTAAGTGCTAAAGAGTTAATTTACTGTAACAATTAACTATTTGATATTAGTGTTTATATACCAAGCACCTAAGATCATATGTACTCACCTGGTTCTTTATCAGACCGATTAACATTCAGTGGCCATTGTTTTTGATCTTTCATGAAAATCTCGCCAGGTGGTGATCTTGACCTTGGTCGAAGTGGTGACCGTGACCGTGGAGAATGTCCATGTGGTGGTGATCTTGGAAAAGGCCCATGTGGTGGCGATCTCGGAAAGGATCCATGTGGTGGTGTCCTCGGAAAAGGAGCGTGAGGAGGTGATCGTGGAAAAGAACTGTGTGGTGGTGATCTCGGAAATGGTCCATGTGGTGGCGTTCTGGGCCTTGATGACGGTCCATGTGGTGGTGTTCTAGGCCTTTGAGAAGCACTATGGGGCGGTGTCCTAGGACGTGGAGATGGTCTGCGCGGTGGTGACCTTGGCCTTGGAGAAGGTCCATGTGGGGGTGACCTTGACATTTGAGAAGGTCCGTGTGGTGGTGACCTTGGCCTTGGAGAATGGCTGTGAGGTGGTGACACTGGTCTCGGAGGGGGTGGAGACATTGAGGTAGGTCTTGGTAGTGTTGGAGGTGGTGACCGTGGTGACCGTGGAGATCGTCCTCGAGGATCACGAATGTCACGTCCATCTGGTGGCCAGAGCATTTCAGGGTCTCTATGTCTGTCTACATCTCCATATTGTTGTGGAGGCCATACATGCTCTGGGGGCTCTTCACGTCCCCAATCATGTGGTCTCTCACGATCACGTTCCATCATTCTCTCTCGATCTATAATCCCTCTACCCCTTCCCATGTCTCTACCCCAGGCAATCTCTCTTCGGTAGTCTCGGTCGCCTTCTGGAGACCTTTCCCAGTCTGGTGGACGATCTCTGATGATGACACGCTCCTCAATAGGGGGGTCCATGGCCCTACTCTGAACTCTCTCCCTGTCTGGTGAACGCTGCCAATCTGGAAATGGTGGTCGCTCAGCGCCCTGAGTATGTTCAATTTCTCTGACCCTGAGGTGGTCTCTATCCGGAGATCTTTTGGCCCTACGATCACGCTCCCTTTCAGGAGATCTGTCGACCCTACGATCATGCTCCCTATCAGGAGATCTTTCAGCCCTGCGATCGCGTTCCCTATCTGGAGATCTTTCAGGCCTACGATCACGGTCCCTATTTGGAGATCTTTCGGGCCTGCGATCACGCTCCCTTTCAGGTGATCTTTCCCAGTCATGTAGTCTTCTATCACGTTCTCTCTCACCATCTCTCTCATGTTCTTTAGACCGATCAGCATCTCTACCATAATCTCTGTCCCGCTCCTTATCCTGTGCTCGAGGATGATCACGATCCCGCTTCTTTTCCAGCTCCACAATCTGTTCTCGTTCTAGCAACCGCGCGAAATCCCTCCCATGCTCTTGCTCTCTTTCATGACTGCGGTCCCTATCACGCTTGTCTGTTTCCCATTCAGGTGACCTTTCACGACTTACAGACCGCTTTCTGTCACGGTATTCTCTTTCACGCGAACCTGACCGCGACTTTGACTTAGACTTTGAATGAGTTTTTTCACGAGATTTATTTCTACGTTCCTGTCTACCTTCCCGTGGTTCTCGCGATCCTTCACGGGAACTTACTATGTCACGCTTGTCCTGTTCAGAATGATCTGAGCGATCCTTTTCCAATGAGTCACGTGAAACTCGTGAACTCTCTTTACGATCACAGTAATAGTCAATATCATGCTCATCAAGAACGTCTTTACTTTTGACTGCTACACTACCACCAGAGCTATGACTATCATAGAAGCTAGTCCTATCTGAATGTGTATGACTGTCAATTAACTCAACAACGTCAAGACTGCTCTCCTTCGGCGGTGCACTCTCGGAACCAGGGCTAAAGTCACTACGATTAGCACTTGGAAGGGTAGCTGCAGCCGGGGAAATGCGCACAGCAGGCTGTAGGCTTGCAGTTAAGATTGTTGCCACTGCGGTGGCCGCCTTTCTTGCTGCATCCTGCTGTTCCAGTTGCTGTTGAATATAGTCAAGTGGGTGTGTAGCACGTGGTGGTGCCCCTGCAAAACCTGGGTCTGCGGATTCAGTAGGACGATGGTCATGAGCTGCAAAAGACAGAACAATGAAAACAATTTGTAGCATGAGGAACATTTAGTATAGACTAAATATACAACGTAGAATTGTAGATTCCAATGCACAACTAGTCTGTTAAGCAGAACTGCTGCACAAGTTCACTCATCGTGATTAAATCAAAAATCGTGATTATGTTTTAAATCGTGAATTTATATGTCATTGATTAAAAATTAAATAATTGAATAATCGTGAAGATGATCTATTGCATAAAAAATTTCAAAACCTAACTTTTAATTATATTTTAATGCGATCGTTCATGAAAAATGACATTTTTCTTCTTGAATGTATGTCCATTTGCAGGGCAACAGAAGCCTATTTTTGAAAATATATGACTGGAATGGCTGGCTTGAGAATCATTTCTCAACACATTTGCAGCTTTCGTTATTGATATTCGTTTGTTGTTATGTCAATTTCTACCCAAGTTGAGTAATCGAGTAATCACGATTATTTTTAAATAATCAATTGCGATCACTCAACGCAATAATCTCGCATGCCTACTCATCATTGAGAAATTCAATTGAGAGCATCTAATCATAAATGAAAATCAAAAATGTAGACCAACAAATATATGTTTAATTAATACAAGAACGTATATATCTATAATGCCTGAAGGTAATTATAGTTTGCACAAACATGACAAATCATAGTGATTATATGAAAGTTATACAAGTCTGCACTATAGGCTCTGACTGCAATTCAGACCTGAACGACAATGTTGTCAGGAATTTAATCACTGACATATTTAGATGTATCAAAAGAATGGTTATTAAACCTGACCACATTTTAAAGACAGCTCTTAAAGCATTCACCTCAACAAACACAGCTGCTACAGATTTTCATGAATTGAGTTATTCTGTTGAATATTTTAAAACTAATTTGATTGGAAACTGTTGCTTTAAAATACAGCAACAGCTTCCAGTCAAAGTAATTTCAATATATTAAATAGTATTCCTCTGCACTGTTGCCGTGAAATGGATCGATGCTGTAATGTCGTGTTGTGTCAATGATGTTATGTTAGAGTATATAATGATTATTCTTCACTGCCTCTAGGCATATTTTCACTACACATTTAACCCTTTAACATAATCTTGTGTAATTATTGATTTGAGTGATTACGATCGATTATTTAAGAATAATCGTGATTACTCGATTAATCAACTTGGGTATACAAATTAACAAAACATAACAACAAAAGCATATCAATGACGAAAGCTGCAATGGTGTTTAGAAAAGTCCATTTGCAGGCCAAGAGACTATTTTTGAAAATGTATCACTGGAATTCCTGGATCGACGAGCCAGTCATTCCAGTGATGCATTTTCAAAAATAGTCTTCTCTTGGCCTGCAAATGGTCATATACATTCACAGAGCAAAATGTAAATTTTGTGACCAATCTCGTTAAAAAGTAATTAAACGGTTAGAATTGAAATATTATATGCAGTAGAAATTATTCATGATTATTCGATTATTTAATTTTTAATCATATAAATTCACGATTTAAAAAATAATCGTGATTTTCGATTTAATCACAAAATCGTGCAAGCTTACTTTAACACATAAGATTTGTCAAGAAAATTAAAACTTTTGACTGTCCATTCACACGTCATCGAGCGAGACATTCAAGTGAAATAAACGAAATCTAGGATTTCTTTTTTCACGAGAGAGTTGATACTTACCTCCCTAATACTTTTGATATTGCTAAATATTGGCTTTCACTCAATAAACACTCAGATTTAAAACAGTTAGGTGCCCCTACTGGGCAGGGAGTCAGAGCGTAGTCTGGCGGATGCCAGCCCCACCTCCGCGCATGCGCAGACTAGCACTTCCTCTGACTAGATTATTGGCTGACACACATGCAACTATTAAGAGCCTGAAGACCGAGCCTCTGTGGGGTGGAGAGGCCGGGTCCGTATCTAGGGAGGTAAGTATCAACTCTCTCGTGAAAAAAGAAATCCTAGATTTCGTTTATTTCACTTCAAGAGTATACTTACCTCCCTAATACTTTTGATATTGCCAGAATTCGAAAGTGAATCTGGCGGGAGGGAGGCGAGGTCAAAAGACCAGCTCATCCCTATACGCTTTTCTGCGTTTAAGGCACTTAAACTTCTGAAACTGTAAGAAAAAACAGTCAGGATTTGACTAACCATCGGATAACACCACCGATGTATGAGAGATGACCGAATGTCATATGCGCTCCCCCCCCCCTCCTTCCTGGGAGGAAGAGTCGACTGACCTCAATGTCCTATACGCTCTCTACGTACAAGTGCCATGTACTACAGGACAGAGACGAAAAAGCTCCATTTTCGTAACTCTCAACAATGAACCACACAAATACACAAACCATCACCATATTAATAACGGGTAATCGTGACAATACAATCAACAACGGACAACACATGAACAAGACTGACCTTGTTGAAAATGGCTGCTGACATCATCTTCCCATTGGTAAAGACTGATGCAGGCCCAAAAAAGTGGGTGTTTCCATAAATTAATTGTGAAATATATAAGTAATGAGGAAAAACCTCCTCAAAAAATATAAACCGATTTATTTTTTCAAAACCGACAAGGCGAGAGGATTAGAGGTGTCACGGAGATAATGGTCTGTAAAACTTGACTCACAGTGCCACTGAGCCACCGACATAATATCATCCACAGGGACCCCATTAAATAGGGCCGTGGATGTCACTACGCCGCGGACACTGTGAGCCTTGGCCACGTCAACCTGCTTCCCGGTGGCGGATCTATGGCAAAACTGAATGCATTCCACAATCCACCTGGAAATGGTGTCCTTAGAAGCCCTCCCATGGGGCTCAATATATGACAACCATAACGCTGACTGGTCGGTGCGCCATGCCGCCGTACGTTGTTTGTACCGGCGCAGCGCCCGGACGGGACACCATGCTTTAGAATTAGGATCATATCTAGTTAAAGCAGGCAAAATAATAGGTTGACCTGGATATTTCAACGACTGATTTTTAGCCAAGAAATTAATCCTAGGTGGCAGCTTAAGGCCTTCCCCTGAAACCACAAAACGGTCATCCTCGGCTGATAAGGCATGAATTTCACTCCTACGCCTAGCCGAGGCCGCAGCAATTAAAAACACAGTCTTCAGTGTTAATAGTTTCATAGAAATGGAACTAAGTGGTTCAAAAGGCTTATCACCTAGTACTTGAAGCACTAGCGATAAACTCCAAGACGGAATCACAGGTGGATTCCTTGGTCTTAGATTGCCCATGCCTTTAATTAATACATTCAATGTATTTACTTCATCACTTCCCCTCTTAGCCAAGCAAGGAATAACAGACATTAATGCTGACTACCAGCAATAGAGTTAGGCTTGAGGCTATAGGCATCATAGAGGTGACAGAGGAAATCAGCTACTACTTGAATAGATGAATCCATTGGATCAATACATCTTTTTGAGCACCATTCTGCAAATCTGTTGATTTTATAATTATATGCTCTGGAGGTTGACCCCCTCCTGGCTTTGGCCATAAACATGGCTGCTTGCTCAGAAAAGCCCTCCTTAATTCTAGATTCCTTGACAACATCCACGCAGTCAATCTGAACATTGACGGATTGTTGTGAAGGGCCTTGCCCTGGAAGATAATATCGTCCATCAGAGGCAGAGGAACCGGATTGCAGACCAGAAGGTCCAGCAGATCCGTATACCATGATCGGCTTGGCCAATCCGGGGCGATCAGAAGCACTTGGCATTCCTCTTGTCTGATTTTCTGAAGAATTTTTGGAATCAGGATTGCTGGAGGGAATGCGTATGCATACATTCTCCCCCAGCTGATAGCTAACGCATCTGTTGCGAAAGCGCTTGGATCCGGAATCGGAGAGACGTACGTCGTCATCTTCGCATTCTTCTTCGTTGCGAACAAATCGATGTTGGGTTTCCCCCAATGGTCGAACAGACGATCCGCCACACATTGATTTAGTTGCCATTCCGTGGGTAAAACACTCATCCTTCGGCTCAATGAGTCTGCTAGCAGGTTTAACCTTCCCGGAATATGAACTGCTTTCAAGGTAATCTGGTGATCCAGACACCAACAAAGCAGTTTCCATGTCATCATACAGAGACTGGGCGACTTCGTTCCGCCCTGGCGGTTTATGTAAGTCACAACTGTTGAGTTGTCTGAACGAATAAGAACAATCTTGCCCTGAACTTTCTGTAAGAAATGTTCCAGGCCCAGGACTACTGCTCTTAGCTCCAGTAGATTTATATGTTCCTGTGACTGTTCCAGATTCCAAAGCCCTGATATCGTGGATTCTTCCAGGCAAGCTCCCCAGCCCTCCATCGATGCATCTGTATACACAGTCACCTGAGGGTGGGGAGGGGTTAGCAAAACCCCCGGCAAGAGATTCTCTGTATTCAACCACCATTGCAGGTGGTGAATCAGAGGCGCCAACACTGACACATTCGAGTCCAGCGAACCTGTACTCTGGGTCCATTGTGTCATGAGAAACAACTGGATCGGCCGCCTGCGTAAGGCGGCCTGAGGAATGACTGGTTCCAACGAAACCATCAACCCCAGCATTCTCAAGTAAACCCGTGCCAGGACATGACGACTGTCGCACACTGACTGAATCAACGAGATGAGTATTTGAACTCTCTCCTGAGTAGGATAAACATATCCTGTCTCTAGATCGAAGAACATCCCCAGGTAAACAAACTTCTGGGATGGAGTCAGCTCTGATTTTGGGAAATTGATCATCCAGCCCAAGTCTGTGAGAATTTTCAAAACAATCTCCAGATTGGCGGACAAACTTTCCCGGGTGTGCGCTTTCAACAGCCAGTCGTCTATGTACGTGTGGACTGCTATGCTTCTCCTGCGGAGGTATGCTGTGATCGCAAGAACCACACGGGTGAAAACCCGAGGAGCCGTGGAAATTCCGAAGGGCAACACCCTGAATTCCCACTGTCTGCCCTTGAATGCAAATCTCAGGAAGCGACAGAAACTCCCGTGGATGGGGATGTGGAAATAAGCGTCCTTCAAATCTATCGACGCCGTCCACATCCCCCTCTCCAACCCCGCCAACACCGAGCGCACCGTTTCCATCTTGAAACTGGGCGTCTCGATGAACTTGTTCAATGGCTTGAGGTTGAGAATCGGTCTCCACCCACCGGTGCGTTTTGTTACTAAGAACAGGGTTGAATAGAAGCCCGGACACCTTTGTGCCGGCTGAATAGCTCCCTTTTGTATGAGGGAATTTATCTCCTCCTCGATACACAACCTTTGCTCTGGATCTCTCGGAATGGGAGTCCAGACTGGCACCAGAGACAGTCGCGACGGCGGGCCTGTCACCCACTCTGGATGATACCCGACGGAAAGCCATCGCAAGACTAAACGGTCCTGAGTTAACCGTTCCCACTCTTGCATGTGGCCGGCTAGCCGGCCTCCCACCGGCCCACCTAGGGACCGCGGTGGACACGAGGCATGCAAGAGCGGCACTGTCTCCGCTGCCATACACACCGGAGTGGTTCTTACCGCGGTAAGCGTCCTGTCAGGACCGATAACCACGCCCAGATCCTCGCGCGCCCCGCCCCGCCCCGCGCGCACCTCGGTGCGCGGGCGGCTGCCTGGCTGACGGCGCCTGAGGAACCTGCGCCCCCCCCTCGCTGCTGGCCGAATCGCACGCGGCCGAGGCCGACGCTGCGACGGTGGCTGGCCACTGACCTGGCCAGCACCACCTCGAGCCTGCAGGGGACGATACGCCGGGGCCGCGGCGCGAGCGTTAGCACGACGCAGCACATCAAACTGCTCGCGCAGCGCCCTCTGGTTATTCACCAGGGTGACCGTCTCCTGGAGGTGGCGACATCCCTCACCTCCAAAAAGACCAGGGCCCGTCATAGGCGTACGCAGTAGCCTATTGTACAGGTCCTGAGACGGGCACAGATTGTCCAGGGCAAACGTGCGTCTTGCCCTGACACTCCTGGTCACCGCCCGAGTCACACAGTCCAGCGCCAGGTTAATACCATCCTGGATGGTTCGCTGGACAGTGACCGGACTTGGCTGGCGCGATGCGGATGCCGTTACTACCCCCTGTAACAGCTGGGAGACGTGGGACAGAGCGGCAATCGAAGCCCTCCCACTCTCCTCCGCATCACGCAACGCGGTATTCGCCGAACGCAACGCGTTCGCGCACAAGACACCCGTGTCAGAACGGGAGCCTGGCCGCGCATCCTCACCCAAAGCCGCGCGGTCATCCACGCTGGGCTTGGGTACCACACCGTACCGCTGGTAATCCAGGGGCACGATGCGACAACGCCTGGCCACCTCGCGAGGGGCCTTCGCGAGACGTCCACTCGACTTAATGGACGACTCCGCCGCCTTGAACATGTCAACGACATGCTCCGCCAGCGGCAGAGAAGGCATAGCGTTAGCAGTCGGTTTCCCAGCTAACCACGGCGTGTGAACACGCTGGCTAGCCGACTGCTCCACGGGCAGATCAGGCCTAACGCTCACCAACCACTGGCAAGCGTCATACCAATCCTCCTCCGTGGCTAACTGCGAGCGCTCTACAAGACGGGGTCCTTCGTCTTCCTCCTGAGCGCAAGCAGTAGAGCTTGACGGCGGGTATGCTGATACACCTGGCAAGCCAGGGAAAACACGCGGGCCTGACAGCACCGGCATGAGAATATCACTGGTTTGACCAGGAGCAGGCACCGTGGCAGAGCGCGGGGTATATATAGTCTCACCACGGGCCCGGCCAGCACCAGCAACACCCTCGGCAAGCCGAGGTATGCGGTACCGCTGGCCATCAGCAGCGCCCTGGGCCACCACCTGAGCCGCGGACTTTACTCCAGGGTGAGTAAAACCGTGGAATAAGGCGCCTGTATTCCCCGCGAGGGGTGCACAAACGTCTTCATCCATGTCCACGTCGTCAGACGGCGACCCTAGCAGGTAATCCTCATTACCCTGGTCAGAAAGATTAGACCCCGGGTCAGCAAAGAGAGCTAACCCGGGCTGACCAGGAACGGTGCCATAGGAGGTACTGGCCACCGCGGCGTGCGGATACCCCTGGACTGATAAGCAGCCCGCGGGTTCCAGCGACAACCGTCCACGGTCCCCTATCGGCGCGGCAATAAGCCTGCTGCCAGGGCCGTGGAACGCCCCCTCTAATGGGGCCACCTCTGAATCGTCGAACAACGGAAGCGGACTAAGGAAAATCGATCCAGAGGCGGGGATTACCTGCTCCGAAGCCGATGATGAGGACAGTAAAGGATTTGGTCCAGGAAGCATGCCACGAAGCAACCCTGGAACCAAATCCTTTATTGTCCTCTTCATCTCTCCCAACATCTCGGTCCGGAAGGCCTCCATATCCACCGCGGACGAGACCTTCCCCTTACCCTTCCTACTTACAACCTCTCGTTTCCGCTTCTTCTTCTTCTCCTCCTCTACCACCTTGTCCGTCGCCTGTAAGCAGCACAAGAATTCGGACATTAACTCGCCCCCCCAGTGCTTACATATGTCACAATTAACAAATGGACCACAAGGGCTACATTGACAGCACAGATGCGGCCAGAACTTATCCAGAAGAAAACGACCACAGGACGCGCAACCCGGTCCCTGAAACAGGGCAAAGGACAAGGAGTATGAGCAACTAGTTAAGCTTAGAAACTCAATCCAACTCAAAGAGAAGGAAAACGATCATAAAGATCAATATACATCAGAAAGCAGCATAGCGCTTGAATTGCTGATAAACACATAGCCAGGCTGATTATGACGTCATTAATCCCGTGACAGGAAAAATTCGATCCCAACAAAACATCCAAGTGCAAGGACGAATTGTATGCTGAATGGATAAGTTGACTACACAACCATCAGATACATATAGATAACTCTTTTCTGGCAAAAATGTTAATTATCTCCCTTTGTTTGTTTACAATAATTAACATCACCACATTATCAATAACTAGATACCTGACACTTTGTATAGACAAACCATCCAACGTGACGAACCGGAGAACTCCACCATCTGCACGCCTCTTAACTCTCTCCACCTCATGGGGAAGGAATTGGATCAAGAGGGCAAAGTGAGAAGACCTTTATACTAGGCCTCCAACTCACTGGACATATTTTTCATTTGGTTAGATAACCTAACAGTGTTAGTAGGAAATGGAACCATGGTGGAGAGAAAACTAACTCTCTGCAACTGTGATGTCACCACCTAGCGTCATACAGACCTGTGGACATAAACAGAAAGAGAAATTAGTCCTAGGTAGCACCGAGTTGACCTAAACCAACTAACTAAGGCGCTTATCACGGTAAACGCGAGTCCCGGAAACACAATACACCGGGAAGAAAACTCGCTAATTTTACTAGAAGTCACCTGATTTAAAGGTCCTAAGTCCTCCTTTGGCGAATTGATACTTCCCGCCATCCAAAAAAGTGACTATCACACCAAACAACACCACTTAAACTAGTTTAAGATAAAGAAAAGCTTCAGCACAAAAAGACATGTGTGAACTCTCTGCCAATAATCTAGCAAAGAGGAAGTGCTAGTCTGCGCATGCGCGGAGGTGGGGCTGGCATCCGCCAGACTACGCTCTGACTCCCTGCCCAGTAGGGGCACCTAACTGTTTTAAATCTGAGTGTTTATTGAGTGAAAGCCAATATTTAGCAATATCAAAAGTATTAGGGAGGTAAGTATACTCTTGAAGTGAAAAATAGTCACCGGTTGGCAAGAAAATGGACATTTCTCAAGAACACGGCAGAAGCCACTTTTGGCCATCTTAACCCTTTAAGGACGAAGCTTGCCAAAACCGGCCTCTGCAGTGGTCATGAGAATGTCCATTTGCAGGCCAAGAGGACTATTTTTGACAATTTTACCACTGGAATGACGCTCAATAACTGAACCAGTCATTTCAGTGGTAAATTTTCAAAAATAGTTTTCTCTTTGCCTGCAAATGGACATTCAATAAGTAAATATTTTAATTTTTTCAACAAATTTAGTCATTAAAGGGTTAACCCGTAACCGTTTAAAACTCAAGCCAGTCAAAACGGCTTCTACAATCATCTTGAGGAATCAGCATTTGCTGTACAGAAGGATATTTTTGAAAATTTACCACTGGAATGACTGGCTCCATAACCGAGCCAGTAATTCCAATGATAAATTTTCAGAAATAGTCTTCTCTTGATCTGCAATAATAGACATTTTCTATTGGAAAATTCAAATTTTCTTGAACAAATTTGAGGGTAAAAGGGCAAAATTATCAATGAAATGAAACAACATTACTAATATTACCAGCTTTTGCTCTAGACACAGACTGCTGAGGTGGTGGTGGTGGAGGTGGTGAGCTGACCGGTGCCTCACGTGCTACAGGAGTTAGTCGTCCATACACAGCTACCGTCACAGCAGAATATACACCTTTCAGGATCAAGCCATCAGTAGGAATCTGAGAGATTCACAGCAAATATTGTAACAAGAACCAAAAGCATTATATAAGGCACCCCCACCCCAGCCACCCCCCCCCCCTCACCACCACCCTATACACTTTAACACTCAAGAAAATTTCAAACTCTCATAGAAAATGTCAATTTTGTAGACTAAGAGAAGACTATTTTTTTTTAATTTAACACTGGACATTCTCTTTTTTTTCTAAAATAGTCTTCTCGTGATCTGCAAATGGACATTTCTCAAAACCACTGCACAAGCCATTTTTGGCTGATGTGAGTGTTAAAGGGTTAAATATCTAACCCATCTTGTGTCAACGTAACAATTTAATGGACAAGCCAGTCAAAACAGCTTCTGCAGTGGTCTTGAGGAATGTCCAATTGAAGGCTAATCTTGAAGAGTATTTTTGAAAATTTATCACTGGAATGACTTTCATCCTTGAGTCTTCTCTTGGTCAGCAAATGAATACTGACTAAGCAAAAAAATTTAGATTTTCTTAACCCGTAACTCTTTAATGATCACACAGGTGAAAAATGGCATCTGCAGTGATCTTGAGTCTAAATATCCATTTGCAGACCAACAGAAAGTTGTACATCTTTGTAAATCCTTGCAGACAATTTACAAAGATATTGTTCTCTTTGCCCTGCCATGCCTGCAAATGGACATTCGCTGAGCTAGAATTTCAAGCTTCTTTAAAGATCATGGACAATAAATGATCTATGTACCTGTCCGGTTTAGCTATGCCCCGTCCATCTCTAGTCACGCTCCACCCACACCTCACTCGTGTTGGGATCGATCAATCTCTGAACACCCTGACTATCAATTTCCAAAGAAACTACACAGGTAAGGCAGCAACAGCGCCCAGTCAAATTAGTTTCAAAATATTGAACAGCATGTTTATTAAATAGCAAAGAATTACAAAGACATACAATTCATACAACGTGTCAGACTATTTGAGATTTGATGACGGTCTATATGGAACCCTTTGTGATGTAATGATGATGACGTCATACACACGCTGAGCTAATTATGACGTCACATGAGGTCAGATGATGGATGGATACTCAGGAAACGCGAATTGATGTGTAACATGAGCGCTTTGAAGTGCTGTTGACATAACAGGGTTAAAATACAATGCAAATGTTTCAAGAAAGCTAAATTAACCAGTTTAGACTTTACTGCTTATGGGCAATTCCGTGAATAGGTCAACCACAATACTACTTTTTAGTTTATTGTAGCTTGATAAATTTTGTATCATTTTGTTGGAAATTTATTAGGGATTATAAATATTAACAATATCTTTGGCTTGGAAAGTTTTTTGAGAAAAAATTGGAAGGAATGTAGATATATGAATTCTTGAAAAATATACTGATTTAAAAACAAGATCTTTGCACCGTAACCTATTACCCAGAGAATGAATGATAAGTTGAAATGATTTAAATTTGTAACATATAATACATGTATTTTAATATAACAAACAAAATTTTTACCACCGATGGCTATGAGGAAAATGGGAAGCTTTGAAATATGACTTAGTTCTCTAATGTACGTCCGGCACTAAAAATATCTTTTCTTTCATATTCAGTCTATAAAGATTTAGGAATCAAGGTATATTATGCTTTTGATAAATTAGTTTTGATAGCTCTGAGAATTGATAACTAGATTAATTATATTCGTTTGAAAATTTTCTAATAATCTTGGTGCCGGACGTAGTTTTTTTGTACGTCCGGCATCATAAATGAGTTCAGGTTGATGTAGGTTTTTAGTTTTATCGGATGTCTCGGCCTATCTTTGAGCAAGTCACTGCACTGCGCCAGATAGCGAGACGCAGAAAAAACATTTTGTCAAGGCCCCAGGGCTATTCCATGTCCTTGTGTTGGAAACACATCGGGCTGAAACAATTACAAAATGCCTCATTCCTGTTCAACTTGAGAATGAGGAAAGTGAAAAGTCCAATCAAGATGCTGATGAAACTGAAGACTCAGTATACCAATCACACAATGGGACACATTTATCCATTAGATGTTCAACTTGAACAGTGGGTTGCAGTTGGTTATAAAAATAGGTTATACTACGGTGAAGTGACCAATGTCATTGGTGATGAGATCAAAGTCAATGTTGTGCACAAGCAAGGGAGTACATGGCATTGGCCAGATAAACCTGATGAAATCCTTTATTACAAAACGGACAATATAAGTATAGTCAATCCTCCAACTGTCATTGGAAACTCTGGGCAATTCAACTTTGATTAATTAATATACCTTGCACGATATATTGCTGAAACAATTCAACATTGATTAATTAATATACGTTGCACAATACATTGCTGAAACAATTCAACTTTGAGTAATTAATATACTTTGCACAAAACATTGCTGATTACCTCTGACATGGTCATTTCATAGCTTAGATCTAGCTCACTTATTGGATGGAGTACAATGTTGCGATTAACCTGATGATATCTTGGTTTCACCAACATCGTGATCAGATTATTCTGAGAGACATTTTCAAGTTTAACACCTTGGACACAAGATACGAACATCAGCTGTATATAATATCTAAATACATGTACAGTTTCAATATCAAAGTTTAATACGAATATCCATATTTTGAAACCTTTTCGTATTGCCACTTGAGGCACAGAACCCATTGTGTGAAATGTCATTAATATCTGTTTTTAATTCTGGATGTTTTCACTTTCGTTTAGAGTCTTAGCCCACCTAATGATATAGGTCCATTGGGACTCTTGTTTAATTTTATTGCAAACTGTTCGATTGACAATGACACATTATTGCTGCGATTTGTTCATGTGGTACCACATACTGTAACCCTCTTACTCTTGAGATTCCACTATCTCAATTTCAAGACAGCTGTACAAGTAAGCTGTTGAATAGTTTGAAAGGTCTAATTTGCTGGTACCACAATCTCGTACCTTAACGCTTTTACTCTTGAGATTCCATTATCTCAATTTCAAGATAACTATGCAAATGAGGTCTTGAATAGTTTGAAATTAACTAGACTGGACTCTGTTGCTAGGTAGCAAATAGCTCCCGGTCATATTAGTTTCAAATTATTCAACAGGATATTCCTTTGTACATCATAAGGAATTTATCATTTATGACCTCTAAGTCCTAAAATGTTAATGCCAGTGCTGTCTAACCTTTTGCACTTGTTTTTTTAAAATTGTAATGGTACTTTACACCATAAATTCTTTAATAAAGTTGATTAAAAAGTTTGGAAATACTTCTTTCTAAAATCTGTTGTGCACTGGTACATTTGGCACCAAAAAATGTACGTCCGGCACTTTTGATTTATGAAGATAGTTTAATCTGTTGACCTATTAGTAGTTAGAAAATTCCTGAAATAAAAAATATAAAGTGCAAACTCGAGTAAAATTCAAAATCATTATCATAGCTTTGATAACTTCACAGAAAATTGCATTGGAAGTTGACATATGTGAAAAAAATGCATTGTGTGAGTACATCCGGCACCATGCCTTTATCATGCCCTGTACCCCAATCAAGAGGCCTGTCATAACAATCAAGAGTGGGAATTATAATGTGCTTAAGAACTGACTGACGTCTTATCTGCAGGAAGAGTTACTGGTGGATAAATAGTCAATTAATAGGGCCTCAAAGCATGTGTCCCATTTGTACATCCGGCACCACAGAATTGTCCTTATATCAAAATTTATATAGGCCATTTTTAGCCGCGAGTCGACACTAGAATAAGTCAGTATATATCTGTGTATGACATTCTGTCAAATATTTGCTATTTTAAATGTCAAAGCTGCATTGGTCAGCAAAATAGTGGAAAGGGTAATAAATAGAATATATACAACTAGGACTGATATACTGCTACAATGTACATACGCTTATTTGTTTAGTAGTAATTATCTGTGATTATATTGAGCCATTCCTGCCATTATTGATCATTATTAGCATTCATGTACATGTAGGGGGGGCACGGTTGCTTGATATTTCAATAGAGCGTGATTTTATCAGTAAGCATGTTTTTACGATACTTTTCCAATGCTACATGTAAGGTAAAACAAAAATTTTTAAATCATGATCAAATTATGGTAACATGTTGAATAAATTTGAAATTACTATGTATGGAAGTTCCAGTCAAAGTAATTTCAAAATATCCAATGTCACCCCCATCAGCCGAGAGTCCTCGCAATATTGGGATGTACGATATATTAATATATTGAGATTTTTATGTACTACATATCATGACATTCACTAGCAGGGATGGGGTCAATTCCATTTTATCAATTCCAATTCCACCTCAATTCATTTTATCAATTCCATCTCCACATCAATTCACTTTATCAATTCCAATTCCACCCAGACAAGTTCAATTCCAATTCCATTTTATCAATTCCAAGTCCAATTCCATACCAATATTTACTTGAGATCAACATTGTTATATGTTAACCCTTTAATGCCCAAGTTTGGCCAAGAAAAAATTAGATTCATCATCAGCAAATGTCCATTTGCAGGATAGGAGACCATTTTTTTTTAATTTAGCAATGCAATGACTGGCTCTGTTATGGAATCATTCATTCCACTGGTAAATTTTCAACAATTGTCTCTTAGCATACATATATATGATCCTTCCTCAAGACCAGTGCAGAAGGCATTTTTGGTTGGCTTCTCTGTTAATATTTAAAACAATTAGAATACAAATTGTTGTTGCCAATCGGTAGTTATATCTTTCGGTCAAATCATTGTCCAAAAAAGTCAACATTCAGCAGATCTTATTTTTAGTTCATTTGACTTAATTATAGCTTAATGCTGATTTTTTTCTGATGAATAGGGCTAAAGGTTAATGCCATGTCTAATTATTATAGATACAGGTAACCCTTGCTATATAAATGTTTGCATTAAAAAGTATAGAATACAATGTATACGGTACAGTAGAGGGACAGGAATGAGTACATGTATGTAGAGTTTGAATAGTACCTCTAGTCCAGTTGTCTGTGTTTTAAAAGCTGAGACATTTCACAGAGGGGGTTGTTCAATGATTCCTTTATTATGTAGGAGGGTATAATTACGGGGTAATTTAAACGAAATCTAGGATTTCTTTTTTCACGAGAGAGTTGATACTTACCTCCCTAATACTTTTGATATTGCTAAATATTGGCTTTCACTCAATAAACACTCAGATTTAAAACAGTTAGGTGCCCCTACTGGGCAGGGAGTCAGAGCGTAGTCTGGCGGATGCCAGCCCCACCACCGCGCATGCGCAGACTAGCACTTCCTCTGACTAGATTATTGGCTGACACACATGCAACTATTAAGAGCCTGAAGACCGAGCCTCTGTGGGGTGGAGAGGCCGGGTCCGTATCTAGGGAGGTAAGTATCAACTCTCTCGTGAAAAAAGAAATCCTAGATTTCGTTTATTTCACTTCAAGAGTATACTTACCTCCCTAATACTTTTGATATTGCCAGAATTCGAAAGTGAATCTGGCGGGAGGGAGGCGAGGTCAAAAGACCAGCTCATCCCAATACGCTTTTCTGCGTTTAAGGCACTTAAACTTCTGAAACTGTAAGAAAAAACAGTCAGGATTTGACTAACCATCGGATAACACCACCGATGTATGAGAGATGACCGAATGTCATATGCGCTCCCCCCCCCTCCTTCCAGGGAGGAAGAGTCGACTGACCTCAATGTCCTATACGCTCTCTACGTACAAGTGCCATGTACTACAGGACAGAGACGAAAAAGCTCCATTTTCGTAACTCTCAACAATGAACCACACAAATACACAAACCATCACCATATTAATAACGGGTAATCGTGACAATACAATCAACAACGGACAACACATGAACAAGACTGACCTTGTTGAAAAGGCTGCTGACATCATCTTCCCATTGGTAAAGACTGATGCAGGCCCCAAAAAGTGGGTGTTTCCATAAATTAATTGTGAAATATATAAGTAATGAGGAAAAACCTCCTCAAAAAATATAAACCGATTTATTTTTTCAAAACCGACAAGGCGAGAGGATTAGAGGTGTCACGGAGATAATGGTCTGTAAAACTTGACTCACAGTGCCACTGAGCCACCGACATAATATCATCCACAGGGACCCCATTAAATAGGGCCGTGGATGTCACTACGCCGCGGACACTGTGAGCCTTGGCCACGTCAACCTGCTTCCCGGTGGCGGATTTATGGCAAAACTGAATGCATTCCACAATCCACCTGGAAATGGTGTCCTTAGAAGCCCTCCCATGGGGTTCAATATATGACAACCATAACGCTGACTGGTCGGTGCGCCATGCCGCCGTACGTTGTTTGTACCGGCGCAGCGCCCGGACGGGACACCATGCTTTAGAATTAGGATCATATCTAGTTAAAGCAGGCAAAACAATAGGTTGACCTGGATATTTCAACGACTGATTTTTAGCCAAGAAATTAATCCTAGGTAGCAGCTTAAGGCCTTCCCCTGAAACCACAAAACGGTCATCCTCGGCTGATAAGGCATGAATTTCACTCCTACGCCTAGCCGAGGCCGCAGCAATTAAAAACACAGTCTTCAGTGTTAATAGTTTCATAGAAATGGAACTAAGTGGTTCAAAAGGCTTATCACCTAGTACTTGAAGCACTAGCGATAAACTCCAAGACGGAATCACAGGTGGATTCCTTGGTCTTAGATTGCCCATGCCTTTAATTAATACATTTAATGTATTTACTTCATCACTTCCCCTCTTAGCCAAGCAAGGAATAACAGACATTAATGCTGACTTATAACCAGCAATAGAGTTAGGCTTGAGGCTATAGGCATCATAGAGGTGACAGAGGAAATCAGCTACTACTTGAATAGATGAATCCATTGGATCAATACATCTTTTTGAGCACCATTCTGCAAATCTGTTGATTTTATAATTATATGCTCTGGAGGTTGACCCCCTCCTGGCTTTGGCCATAAACATGGCTGCTTGCTCAGAAAAGCCCTCCTTAATTCTAGATTCCTTGACAACATCCACGCAGTCAATCTGAACATTGACGGATTGTTGTGAAGGGCCTTGCCCTGGAAGATAATATCGTCCATCAGAGGCAGAGGAACCGGATTGCAGACCAGAAGGTCCAGCAGATCCGTATACCATGATCGGCTTGGCCAATCCGGGGCGATCAGAAGCACTTGGCATTCCTCTTGTCTGATTTTCTGAAGAATTTTTGGAATCAGGATTGCTGGAGGGAATGCGTATGCATACATTCTCCCCCAGCTGATAGCTAACGCATCTGTTGCGAAAGCGCTTGGATCCGGAATCGGAGAGACGTACGTCGTCATCTTCGCATTCTTCTTCGTTGCGAACAAATCGATGTTGGGTTTCCCCCAATGGTCGAACAGACGATCCGCCACACATTGATTTAGTTGCCATTCCGTGGGTAAAACACTCATCCTTCGGCTCAATGAGTCTGCTAGCGGGTTTAACCTTCCCGGAATATGAACTGCTTTCAAGGTAATCTGGTGATCCAGACACCAACAAAGCAGTTTCCATGTCATCATACAGAGACTGGGCGACTTCGTTCCGCCCTGGCGGTTTATGTAAGTCACAACTGTTGAGTTGTCTGAACGAATAAGAACAATCTTGCCCTGAACTTTCTGTAAGAAATGTTCCAGGCCCAGGACTACTGCTCTTAGCTCCAGTAGATTTATATGTTCCTTTGACTGTTCCAGATTCCAAAGCCCTGATATCGTGGATTCTTCCAGGCAAGCTCCCCAGCCCTCCATCGATGCATCTGTATACACAGTCACCTGAGGGTGGGGAGGGGTTAGCAAAACCCCCGGCAAGAGATTCTCTGTATTCAACCACCATTGCAGGTGGTGAATCAGAGGCGCCAACACTGACACATTCGAGTCCAGCGAACCTGTACTCTGGGTCCATTGTGTCATGAGAAACAACTGGATCGGCCGCCTGCGTAAGGCGGCCTGAGGAATGACTGGTTCCAACGAAACCATCAACCCCAGCATTCTCAAGTAAACCCGTGCCAGGACATGACGACTGTCGCACACTGACTGAATCAATGAGATGAGTTTCTGAACTCTCTCCTGAGTAGGATAAACATATCCTGTCTCTAGATCGAAGAACATCCCCAGGTAAACAAACTTCTGGGATGGAGTCAGCTCTGATTTTGGGAAATTGATCATCCAGCCCAAGTCTGTGAGAATTTTCAAAACAATCTCCAGATTGGCGGACAAACCTTCCCGGGTGTGCGCTTTCAACAGCCAGTCGTCTATGTACGTGTGGACTGCTATGCTTCTCCTGCGGAGGTATGCTGTGATCGCAAGAACCACACGGGTGAAAACCCGAGGAGCCGTGGAAATTCCGAAGGGCAACACCCTGAATTCCCACTGTCTGCCCTGGAATGCAAATCTCAGGAAGCGACAGAAACTCCCGTGGATGGGGATGTGGAAATAAGCGTCCTTCAAATCTATCGACGCCGTCCACATCCCCCTCTCCAACCCCGCCAACACCGAGCGCACCGTTTCCATCTTGAAACTGGGCGTCTCGATGAACTTGTTCAATGGCTTGAGGTTGAGAATCGGTCTCCACCCTCCGGTGCGTTTTGTTACTAAGAACAGGGTTGAATAGAAGCCCGGACACCTTTGTGCCGGCTGAATAGCTCCCTTTTGTATGAGGGAATTTATCTCCTCCTCGATACACAACCTTTGCTCTGGATCTCTCGGAATGGGAGTCCAGACTGGCACCAGAGACAGTCGCGACGGCGGGCCTGTCACCCACTCTGGATGATACCCGACGGAAAGCCATCGCAAGACTAAACGGTCCTGAGTTAACCGTTCCCACTCTTGCATGTGGCCGGCTAGCCGGCCTCCCACCGGCCCACCTAGGGACCGCGGTGGACACGAGGCATGCAAGAGCGGCACTGTCTCCGTCGCCATACACACCGGAGTGGTTCTTACCGCGGTAAGCGTCCTGTCAGGACCGATAACCACGCCCAGATCCTCGCGCGCCCCGCCCCGCCCCGCGCGCACCTCGGTGCGCGGGCGGCTGCCTGGCTGACGGCGCCTGAGGAACCTGCGCCCCCCTCGCTGCTGGCCGAATCGCACGCGGCCGAGGCCGACGCTGCGACGGTGGCTGGCCACTGACCTGGCCAGCACCACCTCGAGCCTGCAGGGGACGATACGCCGGGGCCGCGGCGCGAGCGTTAGCACGACGCAGCACATCAAACTGCTCGCGCAGCGCCCTCTGGTTATTCACCAGGGTGACCGTCTCTTGGAGGTGCGACATCCCTCACCTCCAAAAAGACCAGGGCCCGTCATAGGCGTACGCAGTAGCCTATTGTACAGGTCCTGAGACGGGCACAGATTGTCCAGGGCAAACGTGCGTCTTGCCCTGACACTCCTGGTCACCGCCCGAGTCATACAGTCCAGCGCCAGGTTAATACCATCCTGGATGGTTCGCTGGACAGTGACCGGACTTGGCTGGCGCGATGCGGATGCCGTTACTACCCCCTGTAACAGCTGGGAGACGTGGGACAGAGCGGCAATCGAAGCCCTCCCACTCTCCTCCGCATCACGCAACGCGGTATTCGCCGAACGCAACGCGTTCGCGCACAAGACACCCGTGTCAGAACGGGAGCCTGGCCGCGCATCCTCACCCAAAGCCGCGCGGTCATCCACGCTGGGCTTGGGTATCACACCGTACCGCTGGTAATCCAGGGGCACGATGCGACAACGCCTGGCCACCTCGCGAGGGGCCTTCGCGAGACGTCCACTCGACTTAATGGACGACTCCGCCGCCTTGAACATGTCAACGACATGCTCCGCCCGCGGCAGAGAAGGCATAGCGTTAGCAGTCGGTTTCCCAGCTAACCACGGCGTGTGAACACGCTGGCTAGCCGACTGCTCCACGGGCAGATCAGGCCTAACGCTCACCAACCACTGGCAAGCGTCATACCAATCCTCCTCCGTGGCTAACTGCGAGCGCTCTACAAGACGGGGTCCTTCGTCTTCCTCCTGAGCGCAAGCAGTAGAGCTTGACGGCGGGTATGCTGATACACCTGGCAAGCCAGGGAAAACACGCGGGCCTGACAGCACCGGCATGAGAATATCACTGGTTTGACCAGGAGCAGGCACCGTGGCAGAGCGCGGGGTATATATAGTCTCACCACGGGCCCGGCCAGCACCAGCAACACCCTCGGCAAGCCGAGGTATGCGGTACCGCTGGCCATCAGCAGCGCCCTGGGCCACCACCTGAGCCGCGGACTTTACTCCAGGGTGAGTAAAACCGTGGAATAAGGCGCCTGTATTCCCCGCGAGGGGTGCACAAACGTCTTCATCCATGTCCACGTCGTCAGACGGCGACCCTAGCAGGTAATCCTCATTACCCTGGTCAGAAAGATTAGACCCCGGGTCAGCAAAGAGAGCTAACCCGGGCTGACCAGGAACGGTGCCATAGGAGGTACTGGCCACCGCGGCGTGCGGATACCCCTGGACTGATAAGCAGCCCGCGGGTTCCAGCGACAACTGTCCACGGTCCCCTATCGGCGCGGCAATAAGCCTGCTGCCAGGGCCGTGGAACGCCCCCTCTAATGGGGCCACCTCTGAATCGTCGAACAACGGAAGCGGACTAAGGAAAATCGATCCAGAGGCGGGGATTACCTGCTCCGAAGCCGATGATGAGGACAGTAAAGGATTTGGTCCAGGAAGCATGCCACGAAGCAACCCTGGAACCAAATCCTTTATTGTCCTCTTCATCTCTCCCAACATCTCGGTCCGGAAGGCCTCCATATCCACCGCGGACGAGACCTTCCCCTTACCCTTCCTACTTACAACCTCTCGTTTCCGCTTCTTCTTCTTCTCCTCCTCTACCACCTTGTCCGTCGCCTGTAAGCAGCACAAGAATTCGGACATTAACTCGCCCCCCCAGTGCTTACATATGTCACAATTAACCAAGGGACCACAAGGGCTACATTGATAGCACAGATGAGGGCAGAACTTTTCATGAAGAAAACGACCACAGGACGCGCAACCCGGTCCCTGAAACAGGGCAAAGGACAAGGAGTATGAGCAACTAGTTAAGCTTAGAAACTCAATCCAACTCAAAGAGAAGGAAAACGATCATAAAGATCAAAATACATCAGAAACCAGCATAGCGCTTGAATTGCTGATAAACACATAGCCAGGCTGATTATGACGTCATTAATCCCGTGACAGGAAAAAATCGATCCCAACAAAACATCCAAGTGCAAGGACGAATTGTATGCTGAATGGATAAGTCGACTACACAACCATCAGATACATATAGATAACTCTTTTCTGGCAAAAATGTTAATTATCTCCCTTTGTTTGTTTACAATAATTAACATCACCACATTATCAATAACTAGATACCTGACACTTTGTATAGACAAACCATCCAACGTGACGAACCGGAGAACTCCACCATCTGCACGCCTCTTAACTCTCTCCACCTCATGGGAAAGGAATTGGATCAAGAGGGCAAAGTGAGAAGACCTTTATACTAGGCCTCCAACTCACTGGACATATTTTTCATTTGGTTAGATAACCTAACAGTGTTAGTAGGAAATGGAACCATGGTGGAGAGAAAACTAACTCTCTGCTACTGTGATGTCACCACCTAGCGTCATACAGACCTGTGGACATAAACAGAAAGAGAAATTAGTCCTAGGTAGCACCGAGTTGACATAAACCAACTAACTAAGGCGCTTATCACGGTAAACGCGAGTCCCGGAAACACAATACACCGGGAAGAAAACTCGCTAATTTTACTAGAAGTCACCTGATTTAAAGGTCCTAAGTCCTCCTGTGGCGAAGTGTTCCCTCCTGCCATACAAATCAGACACTATCACTCCAAAATATACACCAAATAACAGTTTAAGAGCGAGAAAAGCTTATGACTCAAAAAGACATGTGTGTTCTCTTTGCCAATAATCTAGCAAAGAGGAAGTGCTAGTCTGCGCATGCGCGGTGGTGGGGCTGGCATCCGCCAGACTACGCTCTGACTCCCTGCCCAGTAGGGGCACCTAACTGTTTTAAATCTGAGTGTTTATTGAGTGAAAGCCAATATTTTGCAATATCAAAAGTATTAGGGAGGTAAGTATACTCTTGAAGTGAAAATCTTGTAATGTACTGCTTTCTTCACCCATTTGATTCCATGCAGATGATAGTTATTACTTTACTGAACACTATTGCTAACATTTTGATGAATAATTTTAACACAATTTGGTTATTTTGGCTCCAGCATATTTGAAATCATTTTAACTAATTTGTATGATTTTAAAGATGGCATGATTTCATAGAGATGATACCATTTCCAGGGAATGCAGAATGAAATAAGTTCAAGTGACTTTGATTGAATAAAGGCGGTACAAAACTCACATAGGATAAAAAGGTTTAATTGGTCACTGGTCACTGGTCAGGGAGAATTGAGTTAATTCAATAATGTATTAACGTTCATAGCATTTATCAGATCTTTATTTTGTCAATTCAGTGAGATTATTTTTGAAAATTTACCACTGGAATTGCTGGCTCAGTTATCCAGCTAGCCACTCCAATGGTACATTTTCAAAAATAGTCTTTCATTGGCCTGCCAATGAACATTTCTCAAACTCATTGCAGAAGCTGTTTTGGTCGGCTTAGGTGTTAAAGGGTTATGGGCTAACTTGCTCATCACTGAATCATCAGTATTTCAAATTCTAAGTCTACAAAACCAAACATATAACTAGGTTGTTAAAATTTATTTAATAGAAACTGTTGCAGCCATAAGAGACAAAAGTATTCCGTCAAATAAATTGTAAAATATTCAATAAAACATCTAATAACAGCTGGCATAATAAATATCATCAACCTGCATATAGAATGAAATGTGGTACATGTAAATGGTATCATATAGATCATTTAGGATGAAATGCATTAAGGGCATATAAAGATCAGTGTATAATACAGATATTACATGTACATTTTATAGCCAACAATGTTCAGTAACTCCATGACAAATATGACTGGAATTGATTGGAATTTATCAATTTCGGTCAATTCAAATTATCAATTCCAATTCCAATTCTGGTGTCTTAAAATTTATCAATTCCAATTCCAGAGTCCTCAGATTTATCAATTCCAATTCCGGAATTGAAATGGAATTGACTGATCAATTACAATTCCAATCGGAATTGACCCCAACCCTGTTCACTAGGGAAATAAACCACAACATTACACTAAAGAAATTTACTAAATACAATAATCTGGTCAACTTCAAAGTTTTATATACTTTAAAGTCAAATCTATATGGAGCTGCAGTTGATCATTATATATTGTCACCATATTATCAGGATATAAAAAATAAATAAATAAATAAATAAATAAATAAATAAATAAATAAATAAATAAATAAATAAATAAATAAATAATAATAATAATAATCATCATCATCGGACACATACCTCTGATGCCGGCTTGAACAGAATTTCAATATTTTTTCTATAATCCAACCTACAGAGAAAAATATCATTAACATTAGTCACACAATTTAGTGGTGCGTGCGTGCGTGCGTGCGTGCGTGCGTGCGTGTAGGGTGTTGATTTTTAAAGCTGACTTATGACACACAAGAGATATCAACTTAGCAAACTGATAGAAGTTTGTTTGCTAAGCTCATAGTTATTATGTGGTGAGGATATCGGTGAGGTTTACCTCAATACACCTAAGTAATAATGTCATTCTCTCAGAAGAATTCAAACCCAACCCTCACTGCCAAATTCCAAATCCACACTAAACAAGAACCTGCTGACTGATAAGAGTAGCAGGCATATAGCGACCAACAATGCTGCAATATTATACTCAAGAGACAACATACTTTCAATGTTTTCATGATGAAGCCTGCCAAAACCAGCCTCTGCACTCGCTGGTCTTGAGAAATGTCCAGTTGCAGGTCAAGAGAACACTTAAATTTAGCACTAGAATGACTTGCTCGATGGCCAAGCCAGTCATTTCCAATGGTAAATTTTTAAAAACAGTTTTCTATTGGCCTCCAAATGAACATTCAACATGAGGACCAAGATTGCTGCCCTGGTACATTGGTATTTCAAGTACATGTACATTTTCTTGTAGAAACTAAACAGGCCATGTTCTATAGGTTTTTTGTCCGAAATTCAACAGTTCTGACAAGAAAAACAGAAAGTGAAGTTTTAAAAGAGCAAATTGAGAAATCCAGTTTTAGCTATACCCCGCCCATCTCTAGCTAAGCTCCACCCATGCCCGTGTTACGCTCGATCCATCCATACACTCTCGGAATCTTAATTTATTACCAGAAAACTAGACAGCTAAGCTGTTGAATATTTCAAAACTAATTTGACTGGGTGCTGTTGCTGCTTATGGCAGCACCAGCCACCGGTCAAATTTATAGTTTCAAAATATTCGACAACATGTTTATTACATGTAAATAGTAGTCATACAATTCGTACAACCCGACGGACTATTAAGCGTCTAAGACAGACTAAATCAAGTCATTCATGAAGGGTTAAAGGGTTAACATGTAGTTAACTATAGCTAACTAGATTCCCAGTCGAACTTCAAATAGTTAACTAAACTAGCTAGTCAACTATAGTTGACCGAGCACCCGCGCATGGTTCAGTTGGTTAGTGCGATATTTGCGTAAATTTTAAAATGGCGGACACTGATTGCTTACCACGAACAAATGCATATAAAAGTGTAAATATTTCACTAAATAACTTAAGCTTGATGAAATTATGCTTCCCATTGTATTTCAATGTTCCCAGGCCCCTTAATGGAGACTGGTACCCGGCTCCAACTTTTCAGCAATAGTAATTCAATGGGGAATCGGGAACCAACAAACTATAATTAACTATTTAGCGTCCGACTGGGCACCCGCACATGTTCAGTAAACCAGCAAATTGACTATAGTAAACAAGTCAAACTTGAACTAGGAATTCACGGTATCAGCGAAATGAATTATGGTACGTGTAATGGTATCAATTTCATCCTGGTATATTTTTAATATATTTATTATCATGATGTCAAATGTACATGTATAATGAGGACTGGGTATTAGGACATCATATTGGTTTTATATTGTTCAATAAAAAATATGTTTTTATGTGGATTTTGTGCTCCGTTAGTCAATGTCAGTCAACGTTATGAAGAATACAACATACATTGTATGCTTCTAACATAAGGATGATAAGGTGTTGAACAACTAGCAAGTTATCACAGTTATTTATGTATTTTTAACCATTTAATAGTCAAACGGGCCAAAAACCGGCTACTGTTATCGTCTTGTAGTATGTACATTTACTGGTCAAGAGAATACAATTTTTGGAAATTTACCACTGGAATGACTGGCTCGATTATCGAGCCAGTCATTCCAGTGATAAATTTCCAAAAATGATATTCTCTTGGCCTGTAAATGGACACTCAATAGGCAGATATTAAAATTTGGACTATTAAGTAGTTAAAACTAACATACATGCATTTATACTGAGCTAATTTAATAGGAAGAGGTAATGAGGGCCATTTTCTTCTTAAAACATGCAACAAGTAGCAGCTGGTTAACAACTGCCCTGCCTATAGCCTAGCGGCTGGTTAGAATCAACCGTAGCGGATGGTTAATGACAGTCCAGTGGCTGGTTAGAGGGAGGTTTCATATCAACCAGCCATTAGTTTCACGCTAACCATTCGCTAATTAATGGCAGGTATCCAATCAGATTTGACTTAATGACAAGCTCATTTGCATGATAAGATTTCAAGCAGCCACAGGCTAGCGGCTAGTTTGCTGATAACTAGCTGCTAGTTAACAGCAACACTCATTGACAGGACTGCTTTTCTGTAGCGGTGGCCAGCAAATACAATGTAGATATTAACAAAGTCAAAATGCTGAGTTTCCTGCCTAGCCGTGATAATTAAAGGTTGTGCCGCTTAAGTTAAGAATTGAGGCAAGTGGGAGCCATTTTACTCATGAAGAAGGCTTCTTAGAGCATCCCTACATGTAGTATAATATATAGTTAGATATAATCATTCTAAATCCTAATTAATAAATATTACATTTATAACATCCAATATCTATGACTCACACTCCAAGTTTTTCAAACGTGGCAGAATTTGGTTTACTGAGATTGTTCACGAACAGCTCCAGATGAAATTGTGAAGGATTGGTTGCCCTGCAAAATGAACAAGTTCACATAATGGATGATTCCAGTTTAGCATCAATCAATATGATGTCATAATCAACTACATGACATGTAGGCTGAGGTCATAAATGACGTAGCTTAGTTCATCATGAACGCTCAAATGATGACGGACTACGTGTTGTACGAATTGTATGTCTTTACTATTTAATAACAAGAGGCCCAAAGGCCTGTATCGCACACCTGGAATTATTGGCCACTGGCACAACCGAACAAAATGAGATGAGCATTGGAAAGACTTACCAATCTAATTTCTGTTTAGAAGCGTTAGCAAAGATTTATTAAAATTGGCCCAGCCATTAATAAGTAGTCTCTATGACTTTCTTAGAAATTTGCAGAAAATAAATGTCCGCCAAAAACGCTAAATTTTGATTGATTCATGGTGGACATGGGGTTTTTTTAAGTATCAACTTTCCGTACAAACTTTAATGGCATTTAGGCCCTAATCATATCTCCAAAATTCCAACGCAATCCATTCAGCGGATCTGGAGAAGTTATTTTCGAGAAAACTAGGCCATCCAATGAAAGAATGAATGAATGAACGATGGCTGTCGGCCAAATTGGCCGATCGGCTGCCTTTAAACAAACTTGGATCCTTATGCCCTAAGGATTCTTCCTGCCAAATATACTTGAAATCGGCCCAGTGGTTCTCGAGAAGACATTTTAAATTTCCCATTGCTTTAGTATGGGAGTTTTGGCGGGAAAAAGATCCAAGATGGCCACCAAATCATTTATCCGACGGTTTTGAAAATGACAAATTTGAGATCAGAATACCCCAAAAAACATACAAAACCAATTTCGGCTTCAGAATTCATCAAATAAAAATATTCAATATGGTCGCCAAATATGCTGTATTTTGATTGGTGCATGGCGGCAATGTTTTCTGACGGATCAACTTCCCATGAACAAACTTTAAGGATCCTTAAGACCTAATCATATATGCCAAATTTCAGGCTGATCCGTTCAGCGGTTCTGGAGAAGTAATTTTCGCTAAAAATAGGTCAACAAAGATGGCCACTGAACCATTTGACCAATCAAGTTCCCTTGAACAAACTTGGGTCAGCTCTTGGCCTAGATCATATTCCATGAGGTTTGCATCAATCCCCCAAGCAGTTTCAGAGAAGATTTTTAAGACGTTTCCAAAAATCAGCCAAAATCCTTTCAGGCCAGGTGAGCTAAAAATGTTGTTGAATATTTTCTAAATCATTTGACTGGGCACTGGTGCTACAACAGCACCCAGTCAAATTAGTTTCAAAATAGTCAACAGCTTACCTGTAGTTTTCTGGAAATTGATCAGGGAGGTTAGGGATCGATGTTGGGACATGGCCGAAATGTGGGTGGAGCTTAGGTAAAGGTGGGCGGGGCATAGCTAAAACTGGATTCCTCCACTGAACAATTATTTACCCATCTTATGTCAACTTAACACTACCATGGTGACCATTCTCGGCACTGTGCTTGAGGAATGACCACTTGCAGGACAAGAAGAATATTTTAGAGAATTTACTACTACAAATATTCCAGTGGTAAATTTCCAAAAATTCCCTTTGTCTGCAAATGGATTGAGATTAAACAAACATCTGGATAAACTTGCCTGACCATTTAATGGTCAAGTTAGCCAAAACAGCATCGGCAGTGGTTTTGACAGATTTCCATAATTTGCATTTGTTTTAAATAGACTGTTGGCTTGCAAATGGAGAGCTGATTTCAATTTTCTTGACAAAACTTGACCATCTGGACTAGGGTTAATTGATATAAGTACCATGTTCAGCGATTTGAGGCGCAGTTGAGATAAGTGGGGTTAATCCAAAATCACTTTTCAAATCAATTAGAAGTTTATAATTGTAGCATAACGCTTTCATTTAACATGCTTTGAAAAACGTAATGTTTTCATCCACAAATCGAGTTATTTCATTTGCCAGCCTGCCCATAGACAGACACATGACGGATAGACATGCTGTTACCGGCACGACGGGGCACTGCTTATCTGATATCCCATCTCTATTTACTACTTATATTTTGGCAGTTGCTATGTATTCTGTATCATGCACAACTGTACCTGCTTTGCATATTATACATTTTTGCTGGAAACTATACAATTTATAATTTGCATAGCAATAGATGCTATGCAAACGCGAAAAGTCTAAATTATGCCCTATTTTAAAACTATTCCAATGAAGCAAATTAATTTTAGGAAATATACAAGAAAATATTCTTCACATCATAACAAATCTCCTTATATATTTCTAAGGTTGATATGATTAAGTAAGACAACTTTGCATCCATGGTCTAACCAAGCATACATGCACACAATGTATGCACTTGGCTTGTGCGATTTTTGCTTTGAAACATTGCGATCGATTTTGTAAAAATAAATCGCGACTTTCGATTAAATTGTAGGTCCACATTCCCAAAAGTATAAACCTGGGTAATGTGACAGGTCATGAAAACTGTGACTTAGAATTTCCAGACAAAGTTGAAATAAATGACACAAAAATAGCACGAAATTAGAACGCAATTTCATGCGACAAATTCTTACCATCCTACGTCTATGCTTAATGTATACCTTATATCCAAATTTGACATATTGTCGTTGAGAAAAATAGAAATCATGTGATGTATCAGCTTCCGCTTATAGCCTCCTTTTGTAGGATGAGTTTCGGTTATTACCCGAGTAGCGCGAAGACGCAAAAATTAGTACCCGGGGAGATACTGCGCAATCCACATACATAGGATGGTAGCTTTGAGTAGCTATGAGGGTGCCCGAGTAAACTCGTCCTAGTGCAGTTTATAGTTGCTTTCAGAATGTATGATTTATATTTAAGAGTAATCAAGTAATCAAGCACAGTTCAAAATACAACAATCTGGAATGCTGTTGCTTTATTTTCTTTAATTAGACATGACAACCGAATCAAAAACGGAAAAATTATTACACCGCCTGAAATTGCTAACTCTAGAATTAAAAAGAATTATGTTCACTGATTATTGCCTAACACTCTGCAACTAAGTATATACTTGGTATTTCATGACAGACTCGGGGTCTGCAGCAAAAGAAAGAAAATTATATGGCGATTCGACGGAATAACTAGCTGGTTTTCTCAATGACAAAGGTGTTACCTCGCTATTGTTAGCTTGTTTATCATAGTGCATTGTGTTGCGATAATAATTATTCAACACGTGCATGGCACGACGGGAAATAAACACAATGAACACAGGCGTGAATCGATTTTAATTGTACTCATGTACTGATAAAATGCGACGGAAAAAGTACACACTTCAGATTTTAAACAAACATGAAATTTTTGACGATTTCTGATTTTTCCTCAATTACAGCATAAAAATCGCGATTTTAAAATTAAATTGAACTTCACGATTGAATCAAAAATCGTGCAAGCCTAGTATGCACGCACATGCATGCGCATGCCCACGCGCGCACTGCACATAAATAAGTTCCAGACTAAGTAAAAATCCAGAACTGTGCCTCCTATTCTGATTGAGATAAGAGAGATAAAGTTATACAAGCAAACCCATTCTTAATCTACCAAAAAGTTAACTAAAGCTACAAATTGCAAGCAATTGTTCAATTAATTAATAACACTCTCCGGAACTGCTCAAAGTTTATCGTGTAGAATATTTTAAAGCACATATTACTACCTTCAAGACAGGACAAATCAGGAGAAGCAGTATACATGTACATGTAGCTAAGCAGGTAGGAAATTCTATCACAAGTCAATTATGTCGCAATTCACTGACATGACTGATTGCTATGACACTGTACGGTGTCTCTACAAACATGACATTCTTCTTCTTGTCGTTCGCTGATCATACCGCCAGTCCTGTAAGTGACTATCGACATGATCATAAGCGTGACATTCATCAAGTACAATTTTCGAAAAATTACCACCGGAATGAGTGGCTCGATTATCAGTCATTCAAGTGGTAAGTTTTAAAAAATAATTTGTTGGTCTGCAAATGGATATTTTATATGAAAAAATTGAGATTTTCTTGAACAAATTAGAGTTAAATGGTTCAAAATCATATATAATATAATTAGTCTTACCCAGTCCGTTTTCCACCAGAAATCTTAGCTTGAACACTCGATCCTTGAGGAATAACCCTGACTTCCAGTATTATCACAGGCTGTGAGAACTGTACGAGGTCAAGTTTGACATCCTAAAAATAACAATGATACACTGTACATACATGTACATCATACATGTATATATACAGAGGCAGGAATCAGTCATATATGGTTTTGCCAAAATAATTGCAAGGCAGCAGTTTCAGATTGAAGTTGGTTGATTAGCAGGCTATACCCTGCTCCTTTGTTTGGCTGCAGGCTGACTGAAGTTGGTTGACAGCAGGCCATCTCTTTTCAATTTGCTTGGCTGCAGGTAGACTGAAGTTGTTTGACAGCAGGCTATCGCCTTCCAATTTGCTTGGTTGCAGGTGGACTGATTGATGTCTGGGTAGGCAATTGCGACGCCTAGCAACATATAAGGTGCCAGGTATAATTGACCAAGCATCAACATTGTATAATTGATCAAGTACGCAGGTTCTTGGGATACCCTTCCGTCTTGCCTATGCAGTTAGATAAATTCTAGCCTGAGGGAAAAGCGTGTTGTTAACCGTGACACAATCTGTAATTATCCACTCAAGTTAACTACTGTGACAAGTCGTTGCTATTTATGTGCAGCAAGTAGTTGCTAATTAAACAAGCATTCTGTAAGTATTGCTTTGCAATACATGTCCCCTACCTGGTGATATAAATCTTTAGAGATTGAGTCAAAAATTTCATTAAAAATTGTCAAAAGCAGATGAAACTCGAACTTGATCTGTAACTTCTCATAACAAAGCAATAAACGAAGTCTCAGTTATATATGGTGAAGGAGAAGGAAAGCTGATATGTTTGTATTTCATAAGTCGAAAGGGAACATAACTCCATCAAAAAATGACGCAAACGCCTGAACCCCGAACTTGGTCTGTAATTTCTCATAATAAAGTAAGGTACCAATTCTCAGTTGAATATCTTGAGACTGCGAGAAAAATGGCAGAAAACTAATATTTTTCATATTTCATAGGTCGAAAGGGGTTTTAACCTCATCAAAAATTTACGCATACGCTTGAAACTCGAACTTGGTCTGTAACTTCTCATAACAAAGCAATGTAGTAATTCTGAGTATAATATCTTGAAAGACTGAAAAACAGTGCGGAAAACTAATATTTTTCGTATTTCATAAGTCGAAAGGGGGCATAACTCGATGAAAAATGGACAAAAATGTCTGAAACTCAAACTTGCCCAGTAAGTCCTTATACTAAAGCGATGCACTGATTTTTGCTTAAGTATCTTGAAGGAGTGCGAAAAAAAGTGCGGAAAGCTGATATTTTTTGTATTTCTTAACTCGAAAGGGGGCATAACTCCATCAAAAATTGACGCATACGCCTGAAACTCGAACTTGGTCCGTAACTTCTCATAACAAAGCAATAAACCAATTCTCAGTTGAATACCTTGAAGGACTGCGAAAAAAGGTGCAGAAAACCAACTGCGACAGACGGACAGATAGGCAGACAGGTGGACTGCAAACCTATAGTTCCCCCCTGCCCCCTCTCCACCCCACCCCCCGGTTTTACAAGTAGGGGACTAGGTAGTAAACATGTTGGAAGGTCACCAGCAGGTGTGCGTCCGCTTTGAAATGGTTAAAGCACTTGATATTGTTTATTAGTCCCCTACCGGTGAAATTGTCTTGCATCAGATATATTAGGAATAAACGAAATGCCATGGTTTTGTTACGATGGCAAGATCCATCCATATTCGTCAGAGATACATGTATCTCACTTGAAAGAATTAAAATTTCTCTAAACTGTCCTCCATGGTCAGATCTCATTAAGTTTTGAGCTTATGCTTGTATTTGCTTTAATCGTGTTAATTGGATATATTAGAACTAGACACAGTGTCATGAATTGGTTTCGGCAAAATCTGTACTCATCAGAGAACTAGAGATTTTTTGGGAAAGACATTAACTTCTGGATAATTTCGAAAACTCCCTGATATATTGCCAACAAGGGTTTCTCATAAGGGCCCTTTTGAGGGTATAGACCCCCCAAAATATAACTGGGGACCCCCAACAGTTGTGGCAGTGGGTCCCATGGGACCCCTGAAAATCTTGCATGATTGTTAAATATTAATTAGATTCATAGATTTTTGCACAGACACCTACAAAAGCTAGCATTGGACCCCATAAGTCATACATGTAATGTGCACCCATGATACTCTCTACAGGGGTTGTATGATGTATGATCACTGTATTTTGTGGTTGTAGTAGTAGAAACATCCTACAGCTGCAATCAGTCCTTCTTCACTTTTGCCCACTGTGTCTTGTCCTCAGCCCAAATCCTTAGCTTCATCAGGTCCATTCTTGACTTGAGTATACCTAGTCCTACTTTCTTGAGGTCACTTTGTAGCACGCTTAGCAGATTTATGCAATGACGTCCTCTCCTGGCTCTGTATTTGCTGGCTCCGATTAGCGTGAATTCCAAGGCTCTCTGTGCTGGTGTGTCTTCTGGCATCTTTAGTACCTGGCCAAACATGGACCATCTTTGCTGGGCGACTTGTACAGACAGCAACGACGTATTACAGATCTTGCATAGTGCATCGTTGGAAATTATGCTGTCTGGCCACAAGTGTCCAGTGATGGTGTGTAGGTGTTTGCCGTGGCACGCGTCGAGTTTGTCTAGAGCTGACTTTGGAGCTGCCCAGCTGTTACAGTTATACATCATCAAGGATACGCAGGTTGCATTGTATAAACGTAGTCTTTTTATCAAGGGCATCGTTGATCTACGAATCCATAGCTTCCAGAAGGACTGGAAAGCTATGTTCCCCGTGATGCAGTGTGTAGTAATGTCAGCAGTACTGCAAAGCAGTGAGCCCAGGATTTTACTTTTCCTCCATGGTTCGCCGCCACGAAGTGGGTCGTCATTTTCTTTAGTTTCACACTTTGTAGGTAGATATATGTGGGTGAACTCTGTTTTGGATTCATTCATAGAGATTCTCAATTTTTAGTTTGCTTGCAGCTATTGGGAGAAGTTCGTCAAAGGCTCATCAGTTATGTATGTACATTGTATATCAGTTAATTTTTCCTGTTTGAAAGTGTCAGTCACAGCAATGTGAACAAATAATATTGTTATTCCCACATTTAAAAAAAATGTTATGGATATTGTAATCTCCTCCGCCTGTCTGTCTGTCCATCCGCCCGTCTGTCACGCTATGACTGTCATGCTATCTCCTCCCAAACCATTGGGTGGAATTCAACAAAATTTGATATGTGGGTTACCCATACATGGTTGTGCTCTGCGACGCAGCATCTATCTTCTACGTCGCAGAGCACAACCATGTATAGGTAACCCACATACCAAATTATGTTGAATTCCACCCAATGGTTTGGGAGGAGATAGCGTGACAGACACACGGCTGGACAGACACACAGATGGAGGAGATTACAATATTCATAACATTTTTTTTTAATGTGGGGATAACAATATTATTTGTTCACATTGCTGTGACTGACACTTTCAAACAGGAAAAACTAACAGATATACAAACATAATTAACATGTAATAGCATAAAAATATACTCACAAATGGCAAAAATACCCCATTTTGTCCTAAAAAATTTGATGGAAGAATGGAAGAAAATAAGAATTTTGGATATGGTGTAAAGCACACCTAATGCTTTATTGTCTGTAAAGCACAAGTTTCTTCCACCTATCCCACATGGTCATCCTGACAGTTGATTATGGGATCATTTTCAGGTTGGGCTAATTTCAAGGGCCTATATTTCAAAAATGTTATAAAGGGAAACACTAGAGACTCTATACTATTTTGAATAAAATTAACCTACAGACTGTACCGTTTTCAAAAATATAATTGTAAGCACTGTGCTCAAATTAGAAATATATAACTTCATTATTTAATATGTGATACATTAGTTAAATTTCTATTCCCGGATGAGGCTTATAACGTCATAGGTTGAACGTTTTTCACGCTGTCATCCAACGCTATCGCAATAAAATTGCGAATTGCGTTTTATAAGGGGGTTTAGCGGTGTTAGGAATATACAAACTATATTTGCGGAAATGTTGAAGAATATATAACAGTCCTTCGTCTGATTTCTCTGATGGTGCCGATTTTGACATCAAGTTTTGGATCTTGAGATAAATGAATGACGCGATAGTATAGGTATATCAGTACAATTGCCACTTTTGTATCAACACTTATTGGCGCTACGGCAGATAATGTTATTAAAGTTTAATCTATTAATATGAGGGATTAAATAGTTCATACATACATCCCAATACATATTTAGATATTAATGTTTTCACATTAGCCTCAAAACTTCCTGAGATATTGTAATATTCATGTAATTGGCAGGCAGCTTCATAGAAAATGGCCATCTTACGGTTTGGTAACTAATGAATGAAAATAACAAATATATTCCCTGAAATTGCGATAGTGTGATAAGCGCCTTAATCTCTTCAATCTGTACATATATAAATGATGTCGATAGCGCTATTACCGATACAGATATCATCATACAAATGCATGCACTCCTATCTTCAGAGTACCGTTATCATGGCTCTTGTTGGATGGGATTCAACCTATGAGGTCATAGGTTTAATTAGCTCGCAGAAAATTATAGTAACATAGTTACTATAATTTTTAATTATAATTATAATTTTTCTAATTAATTTTTTAACAGCATTTTAATCGTATTTATATATAAATGTCTAGGGGTGTAATGATCCATCGGTGCATCGATGCATCATGATCCTTTGTCACACGATACGAGTATGATCCACGCACACATGTATCATGATACCACATATTTTAGAATAGAGCATCTGTACGAGTACTCGGCTTTGATTCTCAGACATTTAATTTGGACTCGGGTGCATTACTAAGTAGAATTACAGCATATTACAATTGGCAGTTCTGAATGAGTAGGTATACTGTAGATTTTGAATGCCAAATTTACTAACCGATTACTCGCTGGACTTGAGAAAAAAATGGACGTTTGAAAACAAAGAAGTTAGCGAAATGCATCATTAAAGATCGTAGCCAAGTAATCTGTTTGACTTTAAAGTGTGTTGCTTATGATAGCAATTTTATTCCCGCCATAATACAGACTCACAACGTGTGCTATGCTGTCTTACTAGATGTTATTTAGGCCAATTTGAGGCTTGAAAATTCTCGAGGCGATGAATATTGAATACTATAAAATCTGCTAGTCTGTTCCACACACTCACCAACTATGTTGGCCTGGTTCCTGGCACCCCAATACACATTACATAAAATATTGCACACAAAATTACCGAAAGGCCTGCCCAAATTGTGTCAGTTACGCAAATGGTTTTTAAATGCTTTAAGTCATGGCAAAACAAACGTTAATTTGGTAATAATATACATCTATGACCATTCAAAGACAGCCCCCGCCAAGCATAATCTTTTCGTCACGTAGCGGGAAGAAAATTAGAGTGTGTGTCTTGAAATAACCAATCCGTGAATGGCTCGCCCCCACTTTGTAGAGAACTAATAAATATTCATTACCGCGAAATATTATAATGTCCAAAATGGATGCCATAAAAAAAATTCGGTTGTCATTTTCCCCAGGACATTTCTCGTTATTTATGTCAGCAAATCTTGCAGAATGATTGAATCTGGTTGCTAACATCTCGTATAATAAGGGAGGCGATAATACTTTTGTGGAACTCTGATTCGAGAAAGATTGAAACGGATAGCAGAACTGATATCGTGAGACGATTCCAATGTAACTAGTGCACTTTCAGAGACTAGTACCCTATCTGCCTGTATGCGCTAATAAAGTAATTGGTTATTTTCGCATTCACAATTTCCTTACTGTATGTAAATGAACAAAGCTGATTTATTTTATCAAACTTCCGGATTATATCATAGTAACCTACTACCGGGACATTCGCAGACCGCATTTTAAGCAATATTCCCCACTATTTTAATACAGTTCATCATACTTTATTGCTTCAATCATAATCAATAAACCAGGTTCACAATAATACTTTGCATAGTAGTAATAGACACAGTCCTCCTGGAGTCCATAGAACCTTTACACATTTGTATAATATGTACACTCTGCCAAGGACGATGCATCTGGTGTACATCTAAGCTCTGCAAAATGTATCGTGATACATACATGTATCATGATACATTCTGGGTAATCTTTCAGTATCGTTACACCCCTACAAATGTCGCAGCAGTTTTACACAGTAGCTTAAACATGGGCTCTACGATAGAACTGCATGTTTTATGCAAACGATGGCGACCCTTCTTGTGTTCCACATATAACAAATATATATGTAATTGACCCATCAAGTATTAAGTTTGTAACTCTAATAGTTTTAACATAATTGTAATCACAAGTGGGTCTGAAAACTTGTCGCTTTAAACAATTTTTAATTTTTAATGTTACCTAGGTTACCAACACAAGCACAAAAATTAGTATGTCCTGCATATTTCAAGAGGGTACCTACATGTGACCAAGCACTGAGTTTTATTGGAACTGGATGACGAGTTAAGAATTAGCAGAGGCTTGAAAATGCTACAAAATGACAATTGCTTCACATGTGGTGGACCCCCTTGCTGTTCTAGCGTCCATATCTTCAAAAATATTGAGATTTGAGAGCTAAAATTTTGCAGGATTTCCTAAAACGTACTAATAATACAGTAGAGAGAGAATTATGATAATCTGAATCAGTCAAGCAACAAGATTTCTGAAAATTGGTTGTCTTGACATGGAATGACCCAAATACACATGTTTTTAAACTGTTTTTCTTGGTATTGCAGCATTATCAGGTTGTGCTGAGCGCTTCCACGAACTTTGGTGATTATGGTCCATATTTACATACCTAAATCGAAAAAAAGACCGAAATCCACTGCCGTACTGCGCACAAAATCTCATACCGCGATCACGGAAACATACATTACCAGGAAAGTCATATTACAATATTTCGGCAGACTAATTATATTAAAATATAAAAAGATTATTTTGGTTTTCTCACGCTTTGAACAGATGATTTCCGATTTACATCGTTATATTTATATAGTTGAATTGCATATATCTGTAGCCATCAGAAACAAACAAAATTTCGGGATTCTCACATAGTGGTAACTTTCCCATTCCATTAGTCCAACGATGTAATAATGTGAAAAATGCTGATTAATAAGATTAGAGAATCTTGGCAGGCTGTTTCATAGATATAGATAGCTGTAGCGCGTGTATGCTAATTCTATTACGTAGTCGAACAGTGTCAGATTAATATAGCCAATACAATTTCATTTCTCATAAAAATATATAAATTTGCCTCTATTCAAATTCTCTTCAAATTATCAAAAGAGAATTGAGTCCCTTTTGGAGGCTACATGTATATATTATACCGAAATAAAGGTATGAGCATAAGCACTCTGCTGCCATTTTAACTCCAACGGCTGTTCTCAAATGTCGGCTAGATTGAGCAAAATTTTATCACATCTTGACATAATGGAAGCCGACATGTTTTGATAAGCGGACGCCATTTTCATAGTAGAGCTGGGCGGTATTGATACTTACATGATGGTATTGGTACCATGAAAAAATACCGCGGTACCACGGTATACCGTCATCTGAGCTTGAGGCATGCCACGAAATTAGATCAATTTTTTCCATTTCCTTTTCACTTCCATCTCCAATCAACGGTAAATATAGGTAAAATAAATAAATCGGCTTCCTGATTTAGAGAAGAAAAACATGGCTATTGCGACTGTTTAGTTTCACGATTTTATTAGGTCACTATTTTTATTGACGTAATATCATTCAATGTTGCTTGTTGTTAATAAATGAGCACGTGATCAAAACGGCGCGAGCAAATACTACGTTTTAGTAAATTTTCATTGATAAATTCAGCGTTGTAATGTATTTTCCCACGGTCTAGTTCATGACCAACCAATCAGATACGTCTTTGCGAGATTGCTGTTGTGTTTGAATAGCGCGCAGTTTGTATGTTATTTTGTTATTCTAGCGTGTTTGTTCGGTGACAAAATGCTTGGAGTAATAAATTACAAATAATAGAAACGGGAATAGGGAATATATTATAGTGTAATTACTACCGGCTGACGGCCAGAGAATGTTAGATGTTTTAAATAAAGCAATTTTACCGTGAGACTTTCTAGACGTACGTTTGACATACAATTCTGCCTGTCAATATTTTGTAATTGACGTCTTGATGTTTGTTTTTACAACGACCCTTTCACCTCAACTCGGCTAATAGTTAGGGATGCCTGTATTTTTGGCACTATTAGCACTTATTTACCCGTGGTCAAGTCGGATTTTATGAATATATTAATCAAATATTGCTCAAAGATTATGGATGGTATTCACGAGATTTGGAAATGGCAACGGTCACGGTATCAGTTCACGGTATACCGCGGTCCTCACGGTACTACCGTCAGACCGCCCAGCTCTATTTCATAGACCCACAAATGCAAATTTATAATTTTACCATCTTGTCTGTATTACCGCAATTGCAGAATTTTTTATTTCCATATTTTCATTCGACGCCCGTACATGTGTAGTTTGGAGGCTCTTTCCGTACAAACTATGGACAACCCGTAGAGGTTGGCAGGTCTATGTACCCTAGGCACAACTCTACTATTTTCAAGAATGTGGTTACTTTATTACTTTATTCTTCTTTCACAGATCTGTCAACATTTATATAACAAGAAAGACAACTCTTCTCTTTTCTTATCTCCAATACAAGGGAGAGCACTCACCATAAATGACAACTTTGTTTCTAACATTATATGATTTACCTCCCCTTAACCCAACAACGTCTGATATCTTACCGCGCTTCACCGCCAACGTGAATTTGTACGTCATCACTAGCGCATCGACGATGAGGAGCGAGGTAATAGGTGTCGGAGATATAGTATTGCAGGCGAGTACTCGACTCCAGGTGATTCCCAGATTGTATTCAGTAGGTTATTGATAATTAACTGGCAAACCCATGGAAAATTATACAATGTACAATATAAAACTAATTCTGCTGGATATTAAGAAAAGACGTGCTGCCTGATTGTGTCTGACCTGGGCAAGACTCGGCGAACGAACTGAGATGGAGACGAGATGTGTAACCCTGACGATTGGAGACTGGGGGAAAAACTGCCTTCCATGCCTGATGAAAGCAATGAAATCCAGCAGATCCACACCTTCATGATCGACATGGCCTTGCTCGAGAGATCACCATCCCTGTCGGTGTAAATGCTGAAGCTCTCCTTCACAACCAATCTGCACAAATATAAGAGAACAGCCTTCTTCGCAGCCTGCGCCTTGACTGATGACGGACAATGACTAGGCCCATCAATACCTAAACAGCAACACTCAATCAATTTATCATTTCAAATGGCAACAGGTTATAATTCTAAGTTAGTAACTCAGATCCTCATTTCTGCACACACTAGATCTTTAGTTTCTTCTTCCCGTTTCTTATTCAGTTAATCACATGCCATTATGTTAATTTGTTTCTTCTCAGTTGATAGTATTATCATTCAGTTTCATCATAATATTTTTTTTTTTTAAATTGTCCTGATTTCTAATTTTGAGATTTTATTTTACAGACTGCCCTTCAGCCCCACCCCACCACCTTGAGAAATAAAGTAATTCCCCCTCCCACCCCTTCCTCAACACTGCATACAACAGACACTAGCCAACTACAATACATTAGGAAACATCAGGCAACACACTCCCAGCAACAACTTAAAATTTTTTGACTTTTTTCAGTTTTCACTCATTTAGAGCAACCCTTCGGGGAAGCAACACAACCCTTCGGGAAAGCACCTCTAAGAGCGAGTCATGGCCCAAATACATCTAGGTGTGAGCGGCCAATAAATACCAACTGAACGAACGAACGAACAAGAAATTAAATTAGTTTCAAAATATTCAACTTTATAGCTGAATATCCCAATATTGACAAAGCGTGACGGACTAAGAATTGTATGTCTTTACTTTTTAATAAACATGCACCAGCACTCCCAGTCAAAATAGTCTCAAAATACTCAGCTAACACGAAAAAATACATTCAATTAATCTTCAGCAATTAAATGTTGCTGAAAATACTTCAGATTTTCAGCAATATATTATATTGTATTTGTACAAGCGCATAAAAATGATATTGTAAAATTAAATATGTTGCTGAAAAAAATGAAGTATTTTCAGTAACATTTAATTTTACAATATCATAAAAATGCTGAAATATATTGCGTTCTATTTATTATTTATACAAATTACAGGTTAATTTGCTGAAAATTTGAAGTAATTTCAGAAACACTTAATTTTACACTATCATCAATATGCTGAAATATGTGGCATTTTAATAATTTATTTTTTATATTTTGTCTTTGTGTGGGCGTTGCGTTTTCAATAAAACACCTTATTCGCTGGTGACCTCAAGCACTATCGCACAAGTAAACTAACATATGATTAGCGATGTTTATGTAACAACCGCCCCAACACACCTCCGCACTTACCGGTAAATACAGAAGTGTGCGGTCATTAATAGCAATGAATGCCGCTGTAAATGACGCTGTTTATCGAGCAGATGCTGTAAATTTGACAATATCCGGAAGCATTCTTTGGTAAAAGGTAAGCCACGGGAATCTCACCCATATATAGATTGGTATCAGAAATTTAAAGAACTAACAATTTCATGCTAATTCTGGTGATAATTACAAATCAGTTTTTGCAAATCAATTTTTTCCAGTGTATAATTTTTACATTAATTTGCTCATTCATTAGGCTTATATGTGTATGTCATATATCTGTATTTGTGCCTTCTTGATCAAATCGCGTACAAGAACATATTTAATTTGCAATTTTGTTCGATATGCCACATATAACAGTGACAGCGGAAGATCAACGCATAAAGGATGTATTTACATTGGAACCTTGTCAAGGATGTGATACAGGTTGTACTGCAGCTAGCAAGAAGTTCCATTGTCCGATATGCCCAGTCGCAAAGTTCAAGCCCACGCATCATTACAAGTTGCTCAAGCGCTTAGAATTACATTTCTACGCCGCCAAAGGTAACGTACACACACATGGATATCATGTTACCGGCTGTCCTTAGCAATGCGGTTATAAATCGTCTAAGAAATGTAGAACATGTTTTCATTATTCCAAGTGTGATAGAACCATTGCTCGTAAAGACCTCTTCATCGGTCATCTTGGACTATGCTTAGCGAACTCGGATAACTCCACTACCATAACGGACATAGTTAGCTCCACTCCCATAATGGATACAGATAGCTCCACTCCCATAATCAACCCAGACAACTCCCCTCCCATAATCGACCCAGACAGCTCGACTCCCGTAATGAATAAAGATAGCTCCACTCCCGTAATGGAAACAGATAACACCACTGCCGTAATGGACACAGATAACGCCACTCCCGTAATGGACGTAGATAACGTCACTCCCGTCACAGACACTAATAACTCCACTCTCGTTATTACAGTACCCATTCCCTCAAAACACACTGATAAAAATATGATCAAATGCGCAGTGTGTCATAAGCATTATCATAAGAAGTATATTCATCATCATCATCGAATTTGTACATCAGTCCAAACCACCACCAATAATCCACAGTTCACATCATCACGCTGTATGTATCGATGCTGAAAAGGGAATTTACACAGTTTCTCGTAATATGTGTGGCGTTCAACACCCAATTCATGTCATTAGGCGTCCCATGGGAATAGATATTGCAAAAGGTTGTGAAGTAGCAGATTGCCAGGACTTACACCAAATCCATTGGTGAAGTCGCAACCTTAGTTTCATGTGCGACCACTTAACCTCTAAAAAAATTTAGCCATCCCTGGCATACTCTGCAATCTCATCCCGGACGAATTGTCCAAGATGGTGGCCGCTGGATTTATGTCTACTGCGCGTAAAGATAGTTGCTTAGAATTATTTAATAAATCTAAACCGAACCGACATCCCGTCTTAATTTCAATTCCACACCTTCATAATGCTAGTGATAGATATAAGTTTGTCAGTGTTTTTACTGGTTCAGTACGATGGTGGATCATAATGCAACGTGTTATTGTTACCATCGACACAAAATCAAAGCCCTCGCCCCAAATGATGTGCAGATGTAGGAAGAAAGGATGTGCTCATCGTGGTATTGTGAGGTGGTGGATGTACCAAAATGGTGAAAGTAGACAGATCGTAGAGCTAGATGTTGATGATTGCATTAACACCAATTAAGGTGATGCTGCTGCCCTGCCTTCACCACCGTTATTGTCTGAGCATTCTCACGCCGAGCTCGACCGGACGATTAATTATCTTCGTGAATATGAGATCACCAATGAAAACTTCTTACCAATTATATTCGGCAACAATATCCGAAAGAGCTTGTTCCCAGAGAGACCCATTGCGTGTATTGCAAAACAGAATTAGGAGAACCTAAGTTAATTTGTCGTAGAGCTAAGGTAGTGTCATTAGGATTTCAGGCAGATGATACATTTCAGACATTGTCTAAACAATGCCAGGATTGCCATCTTGAGTATCGATATCAGGAGACTGAGGATGGTACCTCCAACTTTGATGACCACTTAATCGTGTCCTACCAGGTTAATTGAAATGTGTGCAGGATTAGCCACACACACTGCCATCAGCAGAATTTTTCAAATCGTGGAATTCAGAATGAATATCACGCTAAATCATCAGTTGATGGAGCATGCTTATCTAGCCTTCGAAGCGATGGTAGACCACGACTACACATTCTTCTGTATCCGCTGTAACCATCACCCAAAAGTGCTTGTACACAGTTTGACCAAAAAGGCTGTCTTCCGATACGCAGGTAAATAAATCCTAAATCATAATTTTAATAACTTACTCCACTATTGGTTTTACAATTTTGAAACCAATTCATCGGAATGAATTGCTCGGTTATAGAGCCAGTCGTTCTAGTGATCAGTTTTAAAAAATAACCTGTAAATAGATGTCCACGTCTTGAATATTTTGAAACTAATTTCACTGTTCATTATATAGTAAATGCATCTGAGTTGAATATTTTGAAACTAATTTGATTGTTCATTGTATAGTAAATGCATCAAAGACCTTGATAAAAGTTGAATATTTTGAAACAAATTTGACACATTTCAAATGTGCCATTGCCATAAACGCTTTTAGTTGTTTGGCAGATCAGATCCATCCCATGCATTTTAAACCGACTAAATGCACAAATAATTTAAAGAATCTGTAATTGACTTTTTTATTTATTTACGTAGTGGTATACACATAATTAATCATAATATGTACGTTTAAAAATGGAATGAATATGCGTGTCCAGATTGTCGACAATTTTCTTTTGCCCCTCTGGTTCGTAGAAGTTCTTCCTGATGTTTTTTTGCACATAGCAAAGGTTTCACCATCCACATGTGGAACCGCAGATTTCTAAGATCAATCTCCTCTATATAGCCAGAAATTTCAGCTGCTCTTTCGCTGTAATCCGGTCAGCCACGCTTGCATTCAAACCTATAAATAACAAAAACATAATAATTTCAAGACTTAAAAAGTTGGGTTTGTGGGAGGGGGGGAAGGGGGGGGGGGGGCAACAGCCAGTCAAATTAGTTAATATATAAAGTGTTGCCAGGTATTAATTAATTTTAAATAATCATCAGAATATTTCATCTATAGTAAAAATATTGTGGCCAATCTATTAAACTGAAAAAGTATATACTTTATGAAAATAAAACTTAATTAACCTGTTGAATATTTTGAAATTAATTTGACTAGAAGACGTTGCTGCCTTAGGCAGCAGAAATAGGACTTTCAGTCAAATTAATTCCAAAATATTCAACAGGTTTAGCTGTATCATGAAGAATATATACTTTTACATGGATGTGTCCGGACGACGCTGTGTTCATGTGTATAAATATAGAGACTGGCAAGTCAAAATTATTAATAATTAAGGGAAGTCAATCTGTACAGTACGGCATATAATAGGCTAGGCGCAGTTTAGCCTTGTAAAAAATCACTATCAGCATTTGCTGTGGAACATAACGTTCCATAAATAGTTTAATATTGTGAAATTAATTTGAATAAGCACTGTTGTCTATGTGCAGTTGTTGCAAATATTTTCAAATTTTCAGCAACATTTTAATTTAAAACAGCATTTTGATTTCGATTTATACACTTTTGAAAATAATTTGAATATCACAACAGCCCACAGTCCGGTTAATTTCAAAATATTTGTAAAAAATATTTTATTAAACTATTTCTGAGCTTACCTTTGAAAAGGTTGCACGACAGTGAGATGTCGTTGTGCATCTTTCAGCATCGCTTTTGTGAATTCTGTTATTTTTTCCTTTAATAGAGCCATTTACAATAGGCCGCAATGCTATTATACAGTACACCTCAGCGTCGACGATTCACTACAGCCCTAGTGACAACGTCGGTGCCTGACCCTTATCCCGTAACCGGTGCATTCAGTTTCCTGCCCGACTTACACACCAAAGCCATAACAACACTTAAGATATGTAAAGCAGTGAAACCATTCGATTTGACGCATTTAGTTTTCCTGTTTCCGAGAAATATCCAGATTTTATCAGTGATCATAATGAATATTTGAAAGCAAGCACTAATTGCCAGAGATAAGTGTCAACACGGATTCAGAACTAAAAGATCATGTAAGACCCAGCTGTTGGAATACCTGGAAGTGGTAACCCAACTATTGGATGCCAACAAACCAGTAGATGTGATCTACCTCGATTTTAAAAAGGCATTAGACACGGTTCCATATGAGACTTCACACTAAACTACACTCTTACGGTATCAGCAAGACAATGAACAACTGGATCCGGAGCTTCCTAAGTAAATGAAAACAGAGATGCAGGTTAATACTGCAATGTCTGAATACAAAGATGTAATTAGTGGAGTGCCACAAGGCAGCATTTTAGGTCCAGCATTATTTGTACTATTCATTAATGATTTACCTGACTGTATTGAATGTATCTGTAAAATATTTGCCGATGATACTAAAATAATTGGGAACCCAGAAACAACTGACATACAGAAGAACATTGACTCAACTTGCAAATGGTCATTAGATTGCTAACTCAGGTTCAATTCAACCAAGGTTCATATACTCCATCTCGCGAAAAACAACCCTGAACTGCAAAATGTCATGACAGACACCCGCCTATATCAAAGACAATATGCGAGAAGAATCTTGGGGTCTATATTGACGAGAAATTAAAATTCGATAAACATATCAACACCATTGTAAACAAAGCCAACAGCATACTGGGCATCATAAAGAGAACATTTAGTCACATGGACACAGCTACTTTCCTGTTACTGTACAAAACATTAGTCAGAACCGTCCTGGAGTATTGCAACTCGGTCTGGTCACGACATCTTGTAAGACAATCAAAGGCATTCCCCAATAGAAAATGTCCAAAGACGAGCTACCAGATTACCTGCAGCATTAAAGAGCTACAGCTACGAAGACAGACTCCGGGAGCTCAACTTGTACTCTCTAAGTATCGCCGGACTCGAGGAGATTTAATTGAAGTCTACAAACTCACACATAATATGTACAATGTCGATCCAGAAAATCTCTTTGGGAAACCTACAAGTAGCATAACACAGGGCCACAAATACAAAATAAGAGTAGACCACTGCAACATAAGTACACGCAAATTTTTGTTTACTCAGCGAGTGTCACCATCATGGAATGCTCTCCCATCACACCTAGTAGAAGCAAAGAACATGGATGAGTTTAAGCATAAACTGGACACACATCTTAAAGACCATACATTCACCTTTGACTAACTTGTTACTTGTACAGAACTAATTATACTTCATATGATTGGGCGTGTTACATACACCAGCATACCGGCAAAGACAACAGATATTTCAAAATGCATTGTGGTAGAAATTCAACTATATGTTGATCGATAGCCATACTTGACAGGCTTGGTGGGTCAGTCCTCCTGGTAGGCGGCACACCGCAGCTGACCTAAGGGCTGACTATGTGTCTTGGTTGTAGGCGGCACACCGCAGCTAACGACCATGACACATCACCGTGCCCATTAAAAACCTTGTAAACATTACAAACCGTGTACAAAATCATGTGTAAAACTGGAGGAGTCTGGGTTTAGGACTGTAATCGCACAACCCCCATCTCTTCCCCCCCCCCCCCACCACCATTGTAATTTGACATGGCAGTGATATGGTTTGGGTGTGGAACCACACCAACCTAAATTCGCATTAAAACGATATACCATTTATATCCTATATACAGTACGATTATTGCATAGAATAAATATACTTCTATTAATTGGACGTGTTATCAGTGCCAACCTATCCTTCAAGTAATGCAGTCATTTTAAAAGGTATTGTGATAATAAATCCAATTATATATGTATGTTTACAGCTAGTCACGCTAGACAGGCTTGGTGGGTCAGTCTTCCTGGTAGGCGGCCCACCGCAGCTGATCTAAGGGCTGACTAAGTGTCTTGGTTGTAGGCGGCACACCGCAGCTGACGACCTGGACACTGTCACCTAGCCTGTCAAAAACTGTAAATATTTGTAGCATAGTTAATTAGTTATATGTAGCATACACATACTTTCTTTTTTCGCAACTTATCTTTCACGCATGCAGTATGTAAAGTAGTATTGAATCCACTGGGACACAAAGAAGCCAATGACTTATGTCCTTTGAAATGATGATGATGATAAAATAGCATGATTAGGTGATTTGAAAAGGTACAGTGCAACCTCTCCCCGGGGGAGAGAATGATGATAATGCCGGTAGGTGCATGCTACAATAAGAGCGAACGCAGTGAGCGTATATATAGATAACATGTACATGTATACGTGTAATGAGGAAAATCAACAGAAAATGAGACAGGGAACGAGGCTCAATTGCATATACCATGCGACTGAGAAGGCTTCATTTCCGGTCGCAAGTTTTTTGTTAGTTCCGGTTTTGGCTTATGATATAACTTTTGTGGTTTCTTCATGGGCCCCCATTGCATTATGGGATACAGTTCTTCATTATGCGTATGTTCCCCTAGTTGTTTTAGAGGCAACCTACACCGCATTTTTGATGTCCAAAATTTGTGTGATATTGTTATCACAAGATAGCGTACATTTACTTCAGAATGTAAAACGATTAAATATTATGAAGCAGGCCACGTAAAAGCTGTATTTATTTCTATTTATGCGTCTGTAAATGCAATATGAGGTTTGGTTGACTGTCTGGTATTATTTTTAACACTGATGGCTGTGGAAAGTCACGGTTGTTAGTCGTATGTACCTAGGACTGGTAGTAGGAAATTTAAGGCCCAGTACCACACCATTCTCATCCGGATGGAATGTATATTCGTGTATTTACGCGCAGACATGCATTAATTCTCTGGGGTTTTTGTAGCTTATGTCTGGATAAACGTGATCTAAAAATTCTAGCGGACGACATTTCATTATGATGTCATAGTTATGATGAACTTGTATGTATTTCCCCAAATAGCGAGGAACACCGCGATACGTCGGTACAAATTTTATAACGTCATTGGACTGGTGCATATATTTAATGGTAAAAGATGCAACAATGCTGACTGATATGACTGACAATGTGCATGATTTTACCGGAATACCTTCCAAGCATGATGAAAATTTAGCTTCAAATGTACGTACTATAAATGGGCATACGTGTAACGTTATGACATTTCAACCCTATACAAATTCGTCCGATTTATTTAAGCAATAAATGGTGTCTGCATTCGCTTATAGGCAACGTCTATTTTCATATTATTTGTATGTATGTATGACACTGCAATGTATGCGGATTAGACAAAGCCGCTAAAAAAGCAAATAAATATTAAATAATTACGAAAAATGGTAACAAATATTTATTGTTTGGAATTTCTTTTAAACTTGCACAGATTCCTTTGTTTCTTGACACACTATGAAAGTACAGCTTGTCATTAATGCAATAGAGTATTACCTCAGATATTTCATGACCAAATGTGTCAAAAAATAGTAATTCACCGCTTTCCAACATAATTTCATCTTCTTGTCCTGTATGTCCCTCTGGTCTTAGGAGGAAAAAATGTTGATATGGGGGATTTTAATGCATCACTACATAGACAAACAAAGGACAATAACGTGGATAAAGAGTTATAGGCGTTTTGGAAAAAAGTGAAGATTGAATTGTCAAATGTGAATTATTATACGTATGTCCTGTTGGGCATTCTGAGCATAGTGATGGAAGACATTGCTTCCCAAAGTAGGAGTGTTCAGCGGAGCACTTCTCACTAATTAATATGTTAAAGTGTAGATTTCGGCTACCTAGAGTAATAGTTATTTTAGGTAAATAAACCTTCTCTACTCGAAAATTGTATTAGTTAATAATATAAATGCTGTATTAAAAAAATATAGGCAAATTATCATTAATTTCCGAGGATTGCCGAACAAAAACTCTGATTTCTGGGAAGCGGAAAATCCCTCGTACTTGTGACGTCACAAGTGGAACTGGTGAAAAAAGTAGAAACGCCATCGTTTCCCGATAGACTACTTGGTCTCAGATGTGACAGATTTGTATGGAAATTGGGAATATGATATTTGGATGTCGATTGGGGCTAATAAGCGTATAGAGTTAAAATATTGATCAATACTGCATCTGAAGCGGAGAATGTGATACACATTCACGGACGATCGCTTAGCGAGGCTGCTCAAAGGCAATTAGCGGGTACTCGGGTACTGGTGTGTAAGAATCGGTTCCTCACGATGTTTATTTGTTTTTGTGAAAATTTTGTTTGTAAACACGCATTTATCCGGTTATAGAAAGTCAAAATGAAGAAATACTGTGTATTGTAGAGAACTAAAAGTCACATTGGACGGAATATACCAATTAATTATTTTGATAGTCCAACGATAGGAGTACACCTGAAAAGCTGAAAAGCTAAAAAATGGAGATACTTTACACTCAGAGGTGTCAATTCGCTTTCAAGTTATAACGGTATAATCATAAATTTATTATTTACATATTGTAATTGTTCAAACAATTCGTTTTATTTTATTAATCCTATTAGAAGGTAATTAATTGAATTACTAAAACACCCGTTTTCATTAATTCCACTCAACCAAACCAATCGTCAACTGTTTAGCATGCTGGAAATAGACATTAGCCCGCTGATGGAGGTTTACTTTTGTTCACACACATAAGCGTAATGGTAATTTCCAATTTATCCATCCATCATATGACATCATAATCAACTACGTGATGCATAGTATGACGTCATAATCAATTACAGCAAGAATGACTCAATTTAGTCCATTTAAATGTTTAACAGTCCGACACATTGCATGAATTGTATGTATTTGCTATTTAATAATAGTCACATTAGTTTCAAAATATTCAACAGCTTCCCTGTATAGTTTTCTGGAAATTGATGGTCAAGAAGTGCAGGGATTGATCGATCCCCACACGAGCATTGTGTTGGTGTAGCATAGCTAAAGCTGGAAAGGTGCGTTGTAAGAAAACTATAATAATGATATATGTATATTGATTTACTGTTAAAACATCTTGCTGTTGTGTATGTTTGGTGTGCATTAGGTTATTTTGCTACATGTACAAACCGGCATGAGACTTATCTGAGCAGTGTAATGATTACTACCATAATAAATTAAAATTTCTTTAAAAAAATCAATAGAGGGCTTAAATAATATCAGATATATTGCACACACTCTTTTCTAAGGCCAAAATAAAAAAGGTTATACCGCCAGTCTATACTGACATCTGTCATGTTAGTTCTCTCTATTTTTGATGCGCAGGCATAGATAAAGACAATGACCACCACTAACTGGTCCTTTAGCCTCTTCGATGCATGGGTGAGTTTAGATTTCCATTCAATTTTGAAATACCTACATCAAGTTAATCAGTAATATTATCACAGAGTGGAAATTATATGCCTATGAAGAGACCACCTTATGGAACACAAACAAGTAGCCACTGTATACAGTCTCCTCACTCTTTAACCCTTGAATTTCTTTTAAATTTCGATTTACTCATGCAAGAGATTATTTTTGAAATTTTACCACTGGAATGACTGGCTCGCTTATCGATCCAGTCGTTCCAATGGTAAATTTTCAAAAATAGCCTTCTTGGTCTGCAAATGGGCATTTCTCAAGACCACAGCAGAAGCTGTTTTTAGAGGTGACCTAAGTGACCCTTAAGGTTTCATTGAAGTTAGAAAATGGGCTTTAACATAAACAAAGTAGTGGAATTAGTGTACAATCACCCCCCCCCCCCCCCCACCACCACACACCTCCCTGTGTTAACCCAAATCACACCAGTAGCTTCTGGGATATCCGTAACTCCATTATTTCATTTGTAGGTCATGTACATCTGAATTTTTCATGGGTGGTCGGATCACGGCCAAAGTCTGAACGATCCTTTGTTTGTTGCTAAGATTTGAGCCAAATCAGCTCAGTAGTAGATACACTTCTGGATACCAAATGCATTACCACCTACGGGATGAGGATTAAACTATGATTCCGGAATTGATTGTAGTACAAAGGTTGTGTTTATGTCAAGAGAGATCTCGTCTGTCTGGATAAATGTTTGGATATTTAACTCTTTAATGGTTAAATTTGGTAACAAAAATCACCATATCTCCTTACTGAATGTTCATCTGCAGGTCATGAGAATTATATTTTTGAAAATTTATCACTAGAATGGCTGGCTCCATTATCAAGTCATCCAGTCCAGTGATAAGTTTTTAAAAATTAATCTCTTGCCCATCATGCATGTTAGAACCCCAAATTGATTCGGTTATTGCTGTACACGAAACATGAACTTTCAGTCTGACAAGCAAACATTTGCTTACCAGTAAATATTAACTACAGAGCGAACAAGATCACCCTCCACCTAATGACGGATTTTCCTTATGAAACATGGCAATGTTGTGGAAGCCTAATGTACGATTACAAACTTTCCTATTAAAATGTGTGCCAAATTGGTTGACTGATCACAGCCAACATCTGAAAATTCTCTTTTCACAGTATCAGCCTTTATTGTGTTAAAATTTTATCCAAATTTGATCAGTAATTTTTAGCACACCCATTCTGAAGGGACAAGTGACTAAGCAAGCTTATTATATACCATGGTGACCTTTGCCTCTGTCGCCTGCCCATCTATAATTCTTTTTATAAAAATACTTCTGGCCATTAACCACCGATATTAATCAAATTGTGCTTAGATAGCTCTATGATGGTAGGCTTCCCAGAATTTATCCAGAAATTTGATTGGTAAATTGTCCAATGGCCACCTGAAGATTTGACCTGGACATCTTGGATTTTACTATATTTTTTTTAAATCTTTCAAAACGTATAATTAAATCTTATTAAAAATGACCCAATTTTAACCAAGCTTGGCTGGCATGACCCTAAACCTTATGGAATTTTTTGATACAAACTATTAACTATTACTTGATTGGTTGATTTTTACAATGGCTATCTAGGATTTCAAAAATCCTTCAAAACACATTTTTGTCTTAAAGATGACAGTATATTTCAACAAGACCTGTATGTAATTACCTCTAAGATGCTACATTATATGACCATGACTTATGGAGAGGCGACTGGTTGCTCTCCTTTTGCCTAAGGTTAATTCTAGGCGAACATCTCATAGAGTGCCTGTATTGTTTAGTAACAATGATAGAATATAGAGGCGAGTACTAACACTGCTCGCCTCACTGGTTTAAATTTAAATTCAGGAGAGCAGGTGATTACTCCGCTTCGAAATTCTCCTGGAGAGACATGTATGATTCTTGACATTTATACAGAATCTGGTTGTTAAATCTGTTGTGCTCATTTTGGATTTCTGAAATTAGGAATGAAATTTAGTAAAAAATACGCCTCAGTAATTAATACATTTTACTACTGGGCCGATTTCAATCAAACTTGGCTGCTATAGAGTTAGGCATCCGAATAGAATATACATAAAATTGATTGGTGGATTTATTTCAGCAGCTATCTTGGGTTTCCAGAAATCCCCCCAAAATTGTTTAACCCTTTAATGGTCATACCAGCCAAAACTGGCCTCTGTTATGGTCTTGAGGAATGTACATTTACAGGTCAAGAGAATACAATTTTGAAAATTTACCACTGGAATGACTTGCTTTATACCCGAGGCAGACATTCCAGTGATAAATTTTCAAAAGTTGTATTCTCTTGGCCTGTAAATAGACATTCAATAGGCAGATATTAGAATTTTTTGACCAAATTTGACCATTAAAGGGTTAACAGGTTACTCTTACAAATGTCTGGCCACAATGTGTGCTTTTAAAACTAAAAACTCTATTGCTGGCAACAGTACTCCAGGTGAGCAATACTGAGCTCGAAGCATGCTATCAGATCTGAATGCAATACCGTATTACCTCTACAGGGCAAGGGTAATGAGACAATCATGATAAGCATACAGGTACAATAACTGAAGCACTAGTGTCTCCATATTTTGAAAGTAAAAAGACTAAAGGTGACAAGATGATTAAATTCTGTTTAGTCAAAGCATAATAATTAGGATATTAATCCTTTATCTCTCACAGGCCGGCTATTACCGATTTGTTATAATGTAGGGGCGATTCTGTTGAATATTTTGAAACTAATTTGACTGGGAACTTTTGCTCTCTATGGCAACAACAACTTCCAGTCAAATTATTAGCTTCAAAATATTCACAACATCATTATTGAATAGCTCTTGATATCGAGAGGCTGTAATTAAAAAGGTCAGGTCTTTATGAAAGTAGATACACTGATGTATATTTTAGAAAGATTAATGCTGTAAGCTATTCAAGACAATAACAGTTTAAAAGCAGTATTATTTCAAAATATGTCTCAGTTTGAATTCTTGTTCACTTAAAGAGTAGACTTCTGAAAGTGCTTCAATATGCTTCATATCGATTCAACAAACTCGGAGAACATGCTTCATACATGTATTTCAACATCTCTCTTTAACTGTCTTTTCTTTTGCAGGTCTGTGATAGTCGTGTTACTCATGTACTGAAGTCTTCTGTAGCAGAGTGTCAGTCTTACCCTGCGAGTGACACTGCCCTTGAGGAAATCTGTGATTTTAGGTGGTTTAACCATTTATTTAGAGGACTAGAACCAATTTCTGAGATAACAACATGTCATGTGCATAACTTTGCTCAGTTGAATATGTGATGTTATAGTGTGTGCTTTAGTAAGGACTTCTGTAATCCCCTGGGAGGATGAGAACTATCGCCTTGTCGGACACTCAGTGTGGAGGCTTCCTTCAGTGACACACACCTATTATTGATAACCTACTGTGAACAATATGCAGTATTCACACATACGGCTACATTTCACTCACTGTCTGCAGATTTGATTTATATGGGACAAAATTCGGTACATATTGTGCTTTAATCACCAGGCCGAATTCTACTGTCTATGACACTATGTTCTGAGAATATTATCATACATATACTGTTGCGATACAACGGATTTAATAATCTTTCACAATAAAAACTTTTATTATTGCTTAAATGGTCAAATTTCGTTATTAGTCATTTGAAATTGTTGAAATTATCATTAATTTCAAAGATTTGTGTCAATCAACGCTACCTCCAGAACAGCCACCATAATATATTATAATTTAAAGAAAATGAAAGGATGAACATCGAAATGTTGTTGATTGTTACGATCATAGAGGAATAAAACTATTAACTCCAGTAAAATACCAGAGACGAATCAGAATAACTGAAAACGGTGTTTCTAAACAGACATTAAACATGTATTTATCTGAATAATCGGAGCAATCATTTTACCCATATTGTAAACCAATCAAAGATGTAAGTGAACCTAAGCGCCTATCAGTGGGGTTTAAGTGCCACACAAATAGTATTCCATTTGTGCATTGATACCTATAACATAGCTTATTTACTGCTTGCTACTGGTGCAATACTGCTGATTATTTTAAAAACAATCTGACTGGAAGTAGTTGCTAGCAGCAGCAGGGATTCTCAGTCGAAATGTTTCCAGTTGGCTAGTGTAATTTTCACTGATTGTTTCTATGGTCAGAAAATGATGCCAGCGAATAATTTGAAAACATTTTCACTGAAATTCTTTGCTGCATATACCAGTGGCCTGTCAAATTGTTTTCAGAATAGTTTCGGGTATTTTATATCGCTGTAACTAGCAGATATACTAGTAGATCACTGTTATATAACAAGTACAGTAATAACAGGACCGCTTGTAAAAAGGAACAGAATTAGATTTATCTCTCCTCACGCATCTGAGCATTGGGATGCATATTAAGGTAGTTTAGTTGCTTTAAGTTATTCTGATTCATTGTATCTTCTTTACTGGTGATAGTAGTTACATTACTGTATGGTGTTACCAATCAACACCATTTGGAAGCTCCCTTTTCCTTTACCATAACCACATGCATCAAGTGTGAGCAAGATTTATCCATGATGTTTTGTTGTCCATGAGCCTCTTAATTCTTTTGGTTTTATCCATGAAACTCCAGTGTCAGTCTGACAGTCTATAGCTTTTTCAAGGGGGTTAATACAATATAAGAAAGCTGTTGGATATTCAGCAAATAATTTTACTGGAAGGCAGTGTTAGCATAACCCTTTCATTGACAAATCACTGAAAAAATCAATTCCTTACGACATAAAACTTATTCTGTTAAATATTTTGAAATTGATTTAACTGGAAGTTGTTGTTTCCTAAGGCAGCAACAGTTTCTAGTTAGATAAATTTCAAAATATTCAAAAGTTTTCCTCTATGGTTGCCTTGAAAATGAGATATGGGGAATTCATCCATGAAAGGGTTAATGCAAACACTCGTCAGAAAAGCAATGAAAGCATGGGCCTTAACAGTACACTCAGGTATTAGTACAGCCATTCTATGTGAAATCATAGAAGATTGTTGTTGCATCAACTGTTGAAATTACTATGATTCTTGTGCATGGCTAAATTCCAATAAACAGAGAATATTCGGAAAATATCAGATCATTATTAACTCGCCTGACCTGAAGGCCCAAGTGAGCCTATGCCATGGTGTTCGTCCATCAGTCAAATTGCATATCCTGGGTCCGCTTATGCAATCGTAATTCGGTTGTAATGAATAACCTGGACAAATTTGCACAATATTCATATCGTTGATATATGTATATTTTTCAACTGGGCCGCTATGACATCAAAAGTGTCTGTTTTTGAAGCAATGATGCCAACTGAAAGCTTTTACTGTTTGAGATTTAGCTTTGACCTCAAAATTGGTGCACATATTCGGGACCCCATAGACAAACATTTGGCCAGTAGAACCAGAGTTATTCTCAGTGTCCAATTTGAAGAAATTGCTGAAAGCTGTTGTATTGTAATTTTTACCCAAAGGAAGTCGAAGCACTCCATTCTCATATTAACCCTTGCGTCTGGCGACGCAGGGAAAAAATCATGACAGTTATGGCCGATTATGAGATAAATGCTGACAAAGTGAGCTTATGCTGTGGTGGTCGTGACTCAGCTGTCTGTCAAATCGCATCTTCTATGACCAATTTCAGGCAGATCTGTCTGGGAGAATCTTATCGTGTTAGCAGGGCTCGATTTTAAGACTAACCTGTTAACCCGAGGATAGTAGAATTTCATATGGGCTAATAAAACTGCACCTGCACTAACCTGTCTGGGTTAGTTGCTCTCAAAAGAGGAAGTACAAAAAACTATTCTAATGTCAATATGTTGAGTACCCACCAAAGGCAGCAACGGCTTTCCAGACAAACTAATTTCTAAATATTCAACGGATTCTCTGTATCAGTGATTGGATTAAAGAAGTGATCAGCTTTGAGCTTACAAACATTGGGTTAGTGAAGTTTGCTGCGGGATAGTAAAATCAATGATGACCTATCCTGTCAAGGTTAGTAGAACAAATCCTTAAAATCTACCCCTGGGTGTTAGGCTCGAGGACATCTCTTCAGAATTCTGATTGATCCATAAATTGATAGGTGAAAATCTTAGATTTTATAAATAATTTACTGGAAATTGTCAAAATGCATCTCCTTGGTGGATTTCAACAAAATTTGGCTATAAGAACCGTATGGTGCTACGCTTCAGAACTTTGATAAGTCAGTTTTGGGGTGAAAATCTTGGATTCTATGAAAAAGTTCCCGGAAATTGTCAAAATGCATCTCCTCAGCCAATTGGTTGATTTTAACCAAATTTAACTAGATGGACCCTATGGTGGTACGCTCCAGAAGTTCTATTCAGAAATTTGATCGGTCAGATGTCTCATCCTTAACCATTTATGCCTCAAATTCTTCAAAATAAGTATCAATTTTCTCATAGAAAATGTCCATTTGCAGGTCGAGATTATTTTTGAAAATTTTTCACTGGAATGACTGGCTTGATTATCGAGCCAGTCATTCCAGTAGTAAATTTACAAAATAGTATTCTATACTGGAGTCCTGGTCTGAAAATTGACATTTCTCAGATCCACTGCAGAAGCAATTTTTTGGGCGGCGTGAGTATTATTGGGTTAATCAATTCCCGGTTTTAACCAAATTCGGACAGGAGTACCCCATATTGAGTGCCTGGAATTTTAACGGATCCATTTTCAGGTGAACATCTTGTTCTTGAAAATGACATCACAGGAAGTGCTTATGGTTCAGGCTGAAACTCCTGATATTTCATCGATAACTAAGGGTGATTAAAGTTTGTTCAAAAGAAATTGATCAGTGATAAAACATGGCTGTCATGGACCAATCATAATTTACTGTTTGGTGGCCATGTTGGTTCTTTATTGGTTCAATGGAACCTTTCATTCGATCTGATTGTGCATTATCAGTGTTCACTACAGGTAGGCAACTATTTGGTGCCTGAGAGAAGAGTCAAGATGATTGCTCGTAGTCCATTGTTGAGAACCATGCCACTCCCTTAAATTTGATTTTAAATTATTTGTTTGTTTGATATATTTATCATGTCGATATTTTCAAGGTAACATTCATGATTTATGCCAGGTTTACAATTTTATCAGTGTTCACTCAAGGAGCTTAAACTTATATAAGCCTATAGGCTCAGCTTTAGCCCATTTCCCAGATGTGTTGGCCTTCAAGATTCAAAATTATTATCATAACAGCTAAGTTTTTTAGATAGGCCTTTATCTTTAAAATGGAAATAGTGTATGATTTCCAAAAATTTAAAAGCCAAATCATACTAGGGAAATGGGATATCTACAAAAAAAATCCATACGTTTTAAGTTTATGAAGTCAGTTATTGACCCATTCACTACTGGTAAGCAACTATCCCATTTAATTACTAAATGCCAATTTATCAATGTTCAAACAGTTTGAACAAATTGCCAAATTGACATTTAACAACTACATAATATTTTAATGGCAATTTGATATAAATGTGTTGCTACCGATGAGTTTGGCAGATTTCATTTTTCCAGAACCTCGAGAAAGTTTATTTCAGATAAAGGGGTTTCTTTCTTTCGTGTTTATTATTGCTCATTACTATGTATGAGCTGAAAGAATGCGGGTTTTATCCAATCATTATCGCGATTCGGGCATTCCTGTGAAGGAATCGTTTAGTGGACTCGATTTACCCGTTTGTTGCTGGAAAGAAGATATGACGAACCTTCGATTTGCGCAATGCTAAATCCTAGTGGGATGGATTGGCGATTGAGCTGTCGCTAAAAATCGTTTAATATTAGAAAATATATTCTAATATGTACAGCAGGATTTTAGAACACGATTCACAATTCTTTTTTTTATCAGAATCAATAGTATGACGCATTTTACTAGCGTTGAATGTGAAAATTCATGTATTTTTAACACATGTATGCCTACCACCGAGTCCCCCGAAATCTCAATACTATCGCTTGGCAGACATTGCCAAAGTTTAATCTGGTGGGAATTAATCAAAGGATAAATTATTCACGTGTGTTTCGATATCTACTACGCATCTTTGTGTCATTTAAACAAAATTAATTGCATAAATATATCTAAATGCAACTCTTTTCTCCTTGCCAGTCGGACTAAATAACACGTCAATGACTAGAGGGAATTCCCTCATCCCTTCCACTTGAGACGCGTGTCACGTGGTGCGTTTCACCGGTTTTACGGAACTTGCCATATGATATTAGGAAGCAGCAAAAGGCATAATTTTCAACATTTATAATCACGTTCTTCTAGCATACACGTTTTAAAAAGAATAAAAGTGCATGATAACATGTTAATCTAGTATCCCTCTATCTGTTTTCAAAAGAAAATGCCAGCCATGATCTACACTTTCACTAACTTCTAGTTTTGGAAGTGTGTCAGCTTAAAAAAATTGTATAGCAATAATAATAATAATAATAATAATAATAATAATAATAATAATAATAATAATAATACACTCCCTCTCACGACCCCCCCCCCCCTCCCCCCCCCCTTCCATTCCTTTATGTTCATCATCATCATCATCATCATCATCATCATCATTTTCTCAGGACTTAAACCTTACGCTTTTCGTCTATAGTCCCGCTGATGTCTTAAAACTTATAATTTGCGAATATGGAAGAGAGAGGATTTGACATTGTTACATGCTATTACTTATTAGTCATAGATATTGTACATATCTTAATATTTGCTAGTTATTATTTTGGAATGTGCACGCCCAGCAGCCACCAGCAGCCGTGTGCCGGATACAGCTGCTGGACTTGGCTTTAAAAGCTGTTCTAGGGGATGCACATGCCCAACAGCCACCAGTTGTGGTGTGCCGCCTACAACTTCTAGGTACTGGTTTAAGTGTTAGCTGCAGTGTGCCGCCTGCAAATCCAGCCTGCGCTCCCGATTTAAATAAAAAAATTCTGTGTTTGATATCCTGCATATTGACTGTATGCAGAGAAATTAGTTGTGGTTCATTTTCGGTATCATATCTACAGTCTATATCATATTCGAAATATTATAGTCAAAGAGATATGCCAAGTTTGTCATGTATGGGTCCAGTTTGACCTTGAATTCGTTTAATTTCTTTGCGTTCATGATGTGTGTTGGTAGGTGATTCCAGATAGGTGGGGTACATTTTGTAAAGAAGTACTTTCTTAGGTTAGTGTTTCCGCTTTGAATTCCTAGTTTGAAGCTATTACCACGGGTGATGCTTGTGGAGGGTTCACTGAAGAGATTGGATGGATCAACATTGTAGATGTGTCTCATCAGTTTGTACACCTCAATCAGGCCTCCACATGTCCTGCAGTACTTCAGAAGAACAAATTCAATAATCTTAGCCTTCCTTCATAACTGAGGTGATGTATGTTAGGGATCAACCTGGTCACTCATCGTTGTACCCTCTCTAGTGTCCGTGACTGTTTCAGAAGGTGGGGTGCCCACACCATGTTGCAGCATTCTAGTATAGGTCTGACTAGCGTTTTGTATAGCAGTATCAATATTGTGGAGTCCAGATAGGTAAGTGTTCTTTTTATAATGCTTAGTATACTGTTTGCCTTATTGACGATGGTGTTTACGTAGTAGTCAAAGTTTAATTTGATGTCAGTGTGAATTCCCAGATCTTTTTCACAATCCGTTATGGTTATCGGTGGGGCAATTGGAGTATCTGTCATGTTGTAGTGTATTAGTGGGTTATTTGCCCAGATGGAGAACATGAATTTTTGTCAAATTGAATCTAAGCTGCCAATAAAGTGACCACTGTCATGTCCGATCTATGTTTTTCTGTTCATAAATGTAATTGTCCTGTTGTACTGTTTGTATCCTACATATATATATATATATATATATATATATATATATATATATATATATATATATATATATATATATATATATATATATATATACCTACTGTTCATGTAATTTCATGTCATACATGTCTTTATGTTTTATGTTACATCATATTATATGTTATACTATATTTTGCTATTAATGATTATATACCTTGAATATCTTGAATACCTTACTGTAGGTGTTAGTGTCTTATTAATACCCTCTCTTTGTGCTCAATCAATTTATTTTTTTTGTTGATGTAGTTACAGATTAACAGTGAATTTGCCACTCCAATGTTTATCCAAATTGACTTTGAATTCTAGTACTGTCTTGGACTTGATCACACACTGTGGTAAGGCATTCCATAAGTCCACCACATGGCTTGAGAATACAAATCTTCTAATATCTTTCTTAGCTTGCTCTTTGTAGACTTTTAGGCTATTCCCTCTTGTTACTGTTGAGTCACATAGTTTGAAAAACTTTGTACTGTTTACATCTTCGATGTTCTTTAAGATCTTAAATCTTTCGATTGCATCACCTCTCATTATCAGGATTTGAAGTTGCAGCTCTTTTAATCTTTTCCTATACTTGACATGTCTCAGCTCTGTGATCAATTTCGTTGCTTGTCTCTGTACATTCTCTATTAGCATGATATCTTTCTTGAATCTTGGATTCCACACTCTGTTAGCATACTCCAGATGTGGTCTCGCCATAGCCTTGTACAGTTTCAGAAACATTTGCTTCTCCAAGTAGTCGAATGTTCCATGGATTATACCTAGGACCTTGTTGGCTTTATTCGCACAATTAGTTATATGATTTCTGAACAATAGCTGGCTGTCAAAAGTTATTCCCAGGTCCTTTTCCTCATTGTCCGTGGTTACTACCCTTTCTTGTCAATGTTCTG